>RPFO01002154.1:0-110000 GCA_009746045.1 Mesostigma viride | reverse complement strand
GTCAGCCAGCCTCTCTGGTAAGCAGCCAGATTCTCTGGTAAGTAGCCAGTTCTCTGGTAAGTAGCCAGCCTCTCTGGTAAGCAGCCAGCCTCCCTGGTCAACGCAAACAAGCGTTAGCACCAGGCATAATCATTTCACCCATGTGGCCACTCTTGTTCTGGCGATTGCACATATTCGCAAGGAATGGCACAGGGTAGTAGCACAGACCTCCCCCAAACTGGGCTAGCAGAGACTTCGATGGTTACGGAAACCAAAACTCCTCTGCCAACGCTCAAGAAAGACTCTCTGTTACAACTACATTTCCAATATGCGAATTTGCATTTAAATACGCCAGCCAGGCAGGAAACAGTGGGAAAAATCTGCGAGTCAAGGCCTGTGCATGCTACTATCTTACTAACAAAGCATACATCGCATGGCTGGCAACCAGCGAACAGTACCTGCTGGATAATTTTCCGCTTGTTGTGACCAGCGGCAAGGTCTTCGAGGTTCACAATTTTCTTAATGTTGTTTCGCAGCGTCGAGACAAGCCGAACGTTTACATCAGCCTGTAACAGCGCCGTGCAAATCTCCTTTAGACAGGCATCCAGAGCTTCCTCATCTATGAGGGTTTTATTGCTCATATCCCGCAGGGCGCGGGAAATCCGGCCTCCAAGCTCTGCGAGCACCATGATTGCTAGTTTGTTGACGTTGCTTTAATGTCTAAAAAAAAAAAAAAACGTGTTGAGGGAAAAGCTGACTCCAAAAAAGCTCCGTCACGTTAGCCACTCCGTTGGTACAACAAGCTAACCATGCCCATGAGGCAAGGAATCAGCTGCTGAATACTGAAAGCCTACGCCGAATATGGTGACAAAGCGGCGAGGAACACTGCTCGCAAAACGGCCATATGGCAAACCAGGCAGCAGCAAACAATCTGGCGAAGCTGTGGCCGTGTTTATAGACTTAAAACGACTGTCGGAAAAAGCTTAAGTGAAATGAAAACACTTTCAGCAGGACGGGCAACGGATTAAACAACTGCCTGGATTGAATCCCGACGAGGATAAGCAGGCCATTCCACAATTACTGTTAACTGGCTCAAATAAAACTGGCCAGCCTTCCTGGCTATGCCGAACAACTTTTTTACAAGACCACCTTGAGACCACAGCTACTACAGAACCAGACCAAGGACCAGACGGAGGATGAGCACGGAGGTTGGCAGTTGGCACGTCTTGGCAGTTGGCACGGTGCGCTGGAAATGTTGTGAGTACCCGCGCCGGCGTACCGACAGGAATGAGTCACAGAACATAGCTGGCGCCAGGCTACGGCAGGATGAACTTCTCAGCCGGATCTGAACTGAGGTGAACTTGCGAAGTGTGGGCGGTTCCGCTTACGGCACTGTAGATAGCAGCTGATGGGAACATGCAGAAAACTTAGGACCGCTAGCCCCTGCGCGGGTTTGAACTGGGGACTTCCGGATCCGACGGAACGACCAGTAAAAACTCCCACTTTTGAACTTGCGAAGTCGCAGCTGCGCATCCTCGCTATCAGCCTATTACCCAAGCATCCCGCAGCTCCCAGCCTCGCCGCATCCAGAAATGGTACGAACCCCCGTACTTTGAGCGCCCTTGATGCTGCAGCTGAATCGGGCTTGACGAGAGCTGTCGAATGCCGTATACAGTATGCCGACTAGGTAGAAGTCCGTCATAGGAGGGCGTGGGCTGCTACAGTAGCCTAATTCTACTGTTCATTTACGTAACTCTTGAAGTTACGACGCCCATATTTGGCGGCGATCGTAACTTAAAGCGGGAATGACTGTACATAGTCAGTTTTTTTCAAAAGAGGTCCCGAGTCCCGAGTCCTGATTGTCTCAATTCTACCGTTAAGTTGCGTTACCGCTTAAAGTTGCGACGCCGAATTTTAGGGTTCGATCGCAACCTAACGCGGTAACGACTGTACTGTCATCCCAGGTCTTTACGTCTGTCACGAGGTCGCTAAACACAGCCCACAGGCATTCGGCAACGATGGAACAACGCGAGTAAAATATGCAAGAGGAGCGTTCGCAGGTGACACCTACAAATTCCAAGACAGGCAATTCCAAGTTGGAACAGCTGGGTAAAACGAGCCCAGGTAGAATATAAGCGCCACATACGCCACTTTTTTGTGATTTGAATGCGGGTGGCGGGGTTTTGGTTGCGGTGATACTAAGGCGTAATTTCGAGCGAGGATAGTTGGAGATGGCGTCTCCTAGCGCTGTTCTGGCAGTAATACGGGCTGCCCGACCAAATTTTCGGTCACGTCACGATAAGCTCGCTTTTGCGATTCACGCATGCTATTCTTGTGAGGGCTTGCGTTTGGTAGCTTTAGGAGACGCGGGCGTGGAAGAAGCTCAGCGTCGCAGCGAGACGGGGGCGTCGTTAGAGGAAGTTTCCTTGGAGGGATGGAATTCTGATGATGATTCATATGCTTTCTTGTACGAGCCCGAATCCGATTACAAGAAGAAGGGGCATATTCTCGTCAAATGCTTAGTAATGGGCAGTCAGCTGGTCGCGCATGGGCTGGCCCTGCAGAAAAGCGCCTCGTCAAGCGCGCAATCCTTGCCGCAAGCTGTCGAGCTGTCTGTCGATGAGTTCGCGTCCGACGAGAAAGACCTTACCAAAGGTTACGTCAATTTCGACAAGCTCGTACAGACGATAAAGAGCCGGCTGGTCGACCCGGTTTTAGGCCCTGCGACTGGTACCAGTCAACCAGGCAAGCAAAACGAGCAAGAGAGGGCGAGATCTCCTCCACGCGCTGCCAGGGAGCCTGCTATCCCCCTTCCCAGCCGGGAACCGGACGCGGGTTTCCTGGTCGACCGGAACCCTATGCGTGGTGTGGGCAGGGATGACTTCTTGCCGGGGGGAATCGGCCCCCTGCCGGGGATGGGACTCCCTGTCCCAGGGGGCTTTGGAGGCACCCAGGTGGGCCCGAACCATCCCATGTTCCACATGAGGATCCCGGGCAACGCCGACATGCCTGGGTATCCGATGCGGCCGCCCAACATGCCCCCCGGGGCGCGGTTCGATCCTTACGGCCCACCCGGCGTGCCTGGGTTTGAGCCTGGGCGGTTTGGGGGCGAGGGGCGCAGGCGGGGGGGGTTTCATCCGGACCTTGAGCAGCCTGGCAGCGATGACATGTTCATGTGAGGCTCGTGAGGCATGTCACATTTTGGCCTATCACTAGTAGTACAGGGTGTACCCCTGATATCATTTGGGCCTACACTTACGAAGATAAGGTTGGGGGCCAAGGTTCCGGTAATGTTGATTTGCCTGTTTTCACTAGCACGGGAGGTTCTTGGCGCATGGGCCCAGGGCTGGATGTACGCGGGCTTGCATGCGTGTGCTCAACAGGGCATCTGGGAGCAGGTGCCATGCACGCTTGTTCTTGAAGTTGGTAAGGGGTTTCATTGTATGGGCACCACACGTCCACGGTGTGGTTCGTTTGTTGAAGGGTGTAGCCGCACACCCAAGTGTCGATGAGACAATGTGTAAAGTCATGCAAAGGCATTGGCACACTAAGTGTACATGGTATTGATTGTCTTACTTTGTATCTTAAACATTGATTTGAATTTATAAATAGCCTTCAGGCTAACTTTTCAGAGCACACAAAGACATCCACTGCTTTTAGCGGCTAATGAGCATCATAATGGAATCGCACCACGTGATAGTATCTTTCTTTTCATTAATTAATCTCTCTTGGACGATTAGAATAAATAGTATATTTATTAAATAAATCGATAAATAGCATATTTGAATTAATTAATCTTTCTTGGACGATTAGAATAAATAGTATATTTATTACATAAATAAATAGCATATTTGAATTAATTAATCTTTCTTGGACGGAGGGTTGTATGCGAAATTGTTATGAAATCTTCACAAGACCGTCTTATGCTACCACAATGAATGCTAACATTCTGTATTATTTATTTAATTAATTAATTAAACACGTGCTCCCGTTGGGGAGTCATGGAGTATTCACCCCAATGGATGGATGGATGGTCAAACAATTCTGCTTGTTAGAACTATTCTATATCTAGATCTAATGACTGAACTTCTTTGGGGACTACGCCTCGCTTTACGACTTGTGCATCCATCTCCATGCCACCGGACGCCTCCTCTGCACCGACGGCCGTCGCTGGCACAACGTCAGCATGGTTTTCGGCTCCCCCCGCCCCGTTCTCCAGCATGCCATCCTCAACTCCCTTCTCCAGCGCTCTGACGGCGAGATCTGGGCTCCATCCATCTCCGCCCCCACCCTCCGTTCCATCCTCATGGAAGCCTTTCAGCAGCACGTGACCCCCCTTGCTGCCGACGTCGCAGCAATGGGTGGCACGCTGACTGCTGAACTTCCTCACATTTCCACCGCCGCCGCCTCCACCTCCACTGCCAGATCCGCCTCCACTGCCGACATCAAAGCCCAGCTCCTCGACATCGACCAACGCCTTCAAGCCACCGCCAACGCCCTTGAGAGCTTGCATGACACCGCCGGCCTCACCGCCCAGGCGGTGAAGGACATCGCCGCCCAGCCGGCGCCTGCTGGCCTGGCCGGCGATGCTCCCTCCACCTGGGCGGACTTGCTTAAGCAGCACACGACCTCCACCACCTCCACCATCTCGGCACAACTCAAGCAACAAGCTCTCGACCTTCGCGAGGAAGCCGACATCGCCCGGCGCAGCCACAATGTCATCGTCAAGCACTTCGACCAGCAGGCAGGTGAGACCTCCACGAGCCTTCTTGAGGCATTTAAGCGCGCCATTCTTGCCCCCATGTTACTTACTGGTGAGCTGGACATGTCGGCTGTCCGCCTCCCCCGCGCGCGGGGGAAGGCTGGCCCGGCACCCGTGCTCCTCACCTTTAAGTACATGGCGGACAAGCTGGCGTTCCTTAAATGCCGCAAGAAGCTCTCGGAGACTCGCTTCACGCTGGACGACGACTTGACCCTGGCCCAGCAACAGCGGCGACGCGAGCTATGGCCGACCTACCTTCAGCTCCGGCAGAGCGCAAGGGGGAAGCCGGTATACTGGAGGGGGGCGGTCATCCACGTTGACCACAAGCCCTGGCAGCCCCCTCCTGCCACCTCAGACTAGGAATATATACCAGTAGTGTAGATTAGTAAGGCTTAGCCTAGCATGTGGCCCCTGCGCATGTGCGCCCATAATGGCCCCCATTAATTAATTAATTAGACTCGTGCTCCCGTTGGGGAGTCACGGAGCAGTAACCCCGATGGATGGATGGATGGATGGATGGATGGATGGATGGATGGATGGATGGATGGATGGATGGATGGATGGGTGCAAACATTCCTACCGGTCTAATCTATCTACATTGGCTACAGACTACATCTATCTAACAGCATTCTAACTACAACATCTATCTAGGCAGCCGCACGCTGCCCTAGGGGGAGCTATCTGGCGTGCCTCCCGCGGGATTGCACACGCGGGCGCTTCCCCACTGGGGGGGGCTCGTTGTCCTCTATGACCTGGGCCCACTTGGCCTTGTCCATCATCTTCTTCCAAATCACGGAGAGGCCTAGGCCCCCCATGTCCTCTACTAGCTGTTCTTTGAAGGTGCGGGCCTTGCGGCGTCTAACATCACTGGGCCCAGCCCACGTCAGGAGGTGCCGGCCAGGCTGGGCTGGTCGCAGTCCTGCGCGGGGGGGGCCACGTGAGGTGTCTACCTGGTTGGTGCGAGCTAGGTGCCCTACTAGCTGCAGGCGGCGTTGCTTAATGGTGCTGGTGATATAGGGCATGCCATGGTACAGGTCCTCATTGCGGACATGAGCAGCATATCCTACTCTGAAAATGGAACGCAGCATGCTGGTGACCGCGCCGTCCAGCTTGCGGGCCAGGTCGGCGGTGAGGGTCCACGTCTCGGCGCCATACGTGAGAACAGGAAGGACGAGGACCTTGAACAGGTCCTGTTTCTCGATCTTGCCCAGGGGCTTGCGCCACAGGGCCCGGTACTGACGACGTAAAGCCTGCCAGGCGAGAGAGATGCGAGGGTTCACATCAACCTCGCAGCTAGGGAGCAGGCTGCCCAGCAGCTTGACGCGGTCCCGATACGGGACTCGAGAGCCGTCTAGGAGATAGAGGGGCGGCGCTGAGTGGGTGAGCCCAACCGCCAGGGCCTCTGTCTTCTTGCTGACCTCAAGCCCCACTGCACGGGCCTCGAGAGCCAGGCAGTCAAGCCATGTCTGCACGTGCTCAGTGTCCTCGAAGAGGGTGGTGTCGTCTGCGTAAATGATGTCTGCTAGCCGAATCTCCGTGTCCGCACCGCCATGCCAGAATTTGTTAGCAACCTGCACTCCTGGTGCCCTGCCCACGATGCGGGCAAATCGCTTGCGCGCCTGAATCATTACGTATTCGACAACAATAATGAACAGGTAGGGCGACAGCACGCAGCCCTGCCACACACCCTTCTGTAAAGGGCATGGGGGCGTGGTCCCGTAAGAAGTGCGCACCGAAGTGGTGGACCCTGTATACAGGTTGCGGATGACAGCAATCAGGGGGCGGGGGATCCGGAACAACTCGAGGATGTCCCATGCAAAGCGCAGGCCAGAAAACCGAATCGAAGGCTTTGATGAAGTCCACCAGCACAAGGTGCAAAGGGGACTCACCAGGCTGAAGGCGTTGCAGTTCCTCCACCAGTCGGCGAGTAGCGAAGAGCGCCTGTACTGTGTTGCGACCTGAACGGAAGCCGTGCTGAGTCTCGCTGAGGTGACCGTCCAGGGCCGTGCGCAGGCGGTTCAGGATGAGCCGCATAAGAAGCATGGGGGGATGGCCCCCATGGATGATGCCTTTAGCATTCAGCCACGCCCTGCCTATAATGGTACCCCCATGGATGTCGCATTAAGAATTTAGCCATGCTATGCCATGCAGAGAGATGCTCTCTGTCGAGAAGCCATGTCCTAGCTCTTGTATAGCCATGATGATCTTCCCCCACATAACATACTCCCCCTTAGCTGGGCATAGTGTGAGGATTATGAGGGTGCAGGTGCCCTGGTAGCTAGTAGGGCACTTGGAGCTCTCGCACCAACCAGGTAGACACATCACGTGGCCCCCCTGCAGGGCGGCTGCGACCGGCAGCTCAGCTAGCCAGGACGGCACCTCCCGATAGACATGCGGGCCAGCCCGAGCAATGCTAGACGCCGCAAGGCCCGCACTTTCAAAGAACAGCTAGCCGTAGAGGACATGGGGGGGCTAGGCCTCTCCGTGATTCATGGAACAAGATGATAGCCGGACAAGGCCAAACGTGGGCCCAGCCGGTCATAGAGGACAACGACCCCCCTCCCTTAGGGAAGCCGCGCCCGCGTGTCATTTGCAAACGCAGGAAGCATGCTACTAGACAAGACCGTCTAGGGTAGAGGGGCCCTAGGGTAGAGGGCACCATAGAGGACCCCTAGGGTAGAGGCACACATTTCCATCACCATTCATATTCATCAGCCTGAACGACTCGAACACGCTGACAAGATAACGGCAGGCTCGAGCTACCATGCATGGTCCGGATTCTCCCGATTTCTTGCCTGCGCTGGTTGTCTCCTTGATAGATATCATAGAGTTGGCTTGTTTTTGTAGATAGATTAGACCGGTAGGATTGCGTGTACCCATCCATTCATCCTTCCCGTTGTTCACACACAGGGATTAAAAGCACTCATTCGGTGCTCCGTGACTGCCCAACGGGAGCACGAGTTTACTGAATTAATTAATTAATTAATTAATTAATTAATTAATTAATTAAGGGGACTCGCACGTCCAAAAGCCTGAAAAACAGACTTTAGTGAGTATCAGTTCCAATGCACATGGGAACCATCTAGTGATGATTGGGTACCATAAATATGATGTTTGGACATTCATACCACCACTTGTTGGGGGTACTACCCCCAACCACGCACCGGTGGCGAGCTAAAAATAGAAAAAGACGCTATTTATGAGATATTTTGCCCAAGACAAACCACTTGTCTAAATGACCTGCCCATACATTTCTGCAAAGTTCCCCCACTTTTTTAAAAGCTGGGCTATTTACATGGCCAAAATGGTCACATTTGTTTGAGTTATTAATTTTCCCGCAAAATGGGTACTTTTTTTAGCAAAAAAAAATAAATCAAATCATTAACACATCAGATTGGGTCATCCATACATTTTAAATTCCACTGAGTGGGGGGAAACACACTGCCAAAATTTGAGCTCATTCTGACAAGCGTAGCTCAAGTTATTGATTTTCCTGTGATGCCACCTGGGTAGACGCTAAAAGAGAATTGAGCTAGTGCTGAGCCAAAATGACATCTGTTTTGCTACCCTAGACACCCAAAAACATGCCCACTTTGATCACGGAGTGTGAGGAGGATGTCCGGAGCGTCATACGCCCCACCCCTCCATCGGCACAGCCAGCCTTGTGAGTCTACCCTTATCAACAAGGCTGGTAGGACGACACGCCTGAGCAGCATATGTCATGCCTATCTCAGGCTAATAATGTGCGATTTTGTGCCAACAACCAAGTTGTTCCACCCAACAACACATTAAAAACCCTGTTCCAAAATGCCCAACAAGCCGGACATGTGGAGGACCACACATGCAGTATATAAAGAGAAAATAAGCTGACTTTTTATCCAGCCAACCTGTGGCTAGCTGCTCTGGTTAGCATGACAAAGGCTATCATTTACTCAGTGGGAAAGGTGAAGAGACCATTGGAACAACCTACCTGACGCATGTGCCACCAAAGCATTGTGTCCCGCAAAATGCACACTGCCTCCTTTCTAACAAGGACGAGCCACTTTCTTTAGGAGACAGGTGCCAGCTCGTCAGTGTCTGGGGAAAATGATGCCGCTGCTTAGGAAGACCGCGTGAATTTCCTCGAACACAACTGTCTATAAAGCAAAAGAAATTTCAGAGAAGCATGTAAATAAAAGCATTACACCTTCCCGACAGGTTGTGGGCCACGCGCTGCAGCAAGCCAGCCACGTCACAGACGAACTTGCTAAAAAACATCCAGGAATCTAGCGATGCAGCGCCAGGACCCGCAAGTTCATGGCTGCATCTGGCCGGAAAGAAGGCAAAAAGCTTACGCTCAACGAGCTAAGAAAGCAGGAAAGCGCTATCTTAGGACGTTTAATACAAGAACGTACCATAACGGGCATTTATTCGTGCCCAGGCGCACAAGAAAGGCCACCCTTTCATGGAGAGGTCGGGCGCGCATCGCGCAGGCCTAATGTTATCTTACCGCAAAATGACGGGAAAGGTAAGGATAGCAGCGGGAATTTTTACGGCTTTAGAAACATCATTAAACTAGCTTCCATTAGGACCATCAAAACTGGCAACAATCGACAATCACACCTGCAGGCATCCATTATACTTTATTCATCCCGACAGAAATTCAGGCCGGACCCCCCCTGCCGATGGTAAAGAAAAAAAGCCCACGACATTATAGATCGCAACCATCCCACCATAAAGTAGAATCAGTAACTAATTTTCTCCAACAATCGAGCATTTTTTCTGCTTTCCGCGAGCCAGATTTGTCACGTTTCGTCTAAAAGCAGTCGCCATGGCCACTTCCGCAAGGGGTGCGCGCACCGTGCACCCACTTTTCACGGTACGGAGGGTACCGCGGAATTTTTTTGGCGCGGAAAAAATTCGCCGCGCCGAGTCCCCTTAATTAGACTCGTGCTCGTTACTGAATTACTTACTTCATTAATTAATTAATTAATTAATTCAGCCGTAATTAATGAGCGTCATAGCGGATTGAACCGGCACCGTTGAACCACTGAATTGTTTGAGCTTTTTGCTGGAGTCAAATTACTACGTGAGACAAGTAATAGGTAGGTCATGTCACATCTGCACGGTCGCGGCGCCCATCGCGTGATGCCTTCTTGACCAGTCGCGCTACTGTAGCTTCCCGGCGCGATGCCCGCCGGCAAGACATCGTGGCCGGCCGGGCATGGCAAGCTCGGAATGTGGGAGTGGCATGAGCAAAATGGGCCTAATTCTGCCTGCCTAACGAAATATTTGGCGGGAAATCCATAGCTCCCTGCCCCTTGCAATGTGCTGCCTGTTTTGCCATCGACATAATTACCGTAGTAATAATACCGTGGTCCTGAGCATTCACCGGTGCGGGTCACGGAATTTCCAGTGATTGACTAATTTGACTTTCAAGGCAAATAGTATTACCTTGTGCAACGCAGTTTTCTATGCAATAAACATGCCTGTTTGTACGTAGCTCACAAAAGCCAAAACAATGCCTAGCCACCCGGGAAAGTCGCCATGCGTAGTATTTCAATGCCAGACTTGCAGAACCATTTTGGGAGACAATTTGCTGCCGGTTCGAGCGAACGAGGAGTTCCAATTCATAGCTTTTCAAGGTAAATTTGGAATCAATTTGCGCCACGGCATCGGTTGTTGTAGCATTCACCATGTCAGAGCTTACTTGGCTCAGGTACGCCGCTGAGAATACTTTGATTTTACTGGCGTTTTAATGACAGGCGCGTGCTCCGTAAAAATCGGCAACTCCCTCATGCACGAGAGCCTCTTCTCTGAAATGCCAGAGGCGTGCGGGCGGCAAAGGTGCGTCGTTTGGCTATATAAGGAGCTGCAAGCGCTTATAAGGAGCTGCAAGCGCTAATAAGAAGCTGCAAGCGCTGGAGAAGTTTCCACAAACAAAGTTGGTACAGGAAACGCAAGTCGAGATCAGAAGCAAGACTAGTCTTCTCTACAGCAAGCACTGCTTATCATTCCCTATAGGAACCCACAGTTTCTCTTGGACAAACGCCCGAGTCGTTTGAGAGGCACTTTGTATTTCAGCCTCACCGAGCCTTGTTAGATGATACGGGCAGGTCGATGGCACTTGCGTGCGCGTTTAGGTGGTATGCCCGCGCACGTCGCAATTGGCGGCAGCTGTTCGCTTCGGACAGCGCGGTCTGGTGCTGCGTGCATAGTTGGCGCGCTTTATCCTGTCTATACGTTAGCTGGCTAGCAGCACGATCGCTTAAATTATTCTTACGTGGGAAGGATGTATGGGAGGTTATGTCGAAAGGCACTCCGCACCAGGTTGTAATTGTTGCTTAATCCAAACGAGGACTGCTTAGATTTTGCCATTCACATTCCTATGTTGCTGTTAGGAGAAGAACCCAAACTGGGCAGCTGCAATGTATTGCATGAGGTGAGCGTTTCTATTAGCAAACGCAGTGGGCTGTTCCCAGAAAACACAGTCACTCATCACAGGCCCATCCCAGACTGCCTATTATAGTCAAGTCTCTTGTAGCTCTCCTGTTGTTGCCAGTCATGGGGCGGATGCACGCGGCAGCTGTCAATCGGAACAAGTTGGAGAGCTGGGGTCGGGGAAAGCTGGGTGCATGGGGACAGAAAAGCTGCAGATATTTGTATCGGCATGGGCAACCTCCTGGACAGTTTTGCCACCTGGCATTCCGGGATGTCATAACTGGCCGTTCACTGGTGGGGACCAGACATGACAAGACATGATCAGGTGCCCACTGCAGCATGCTTTAGCGCGCATGTGGCACAGTCACGTGTTTTTAATGCTTAACAGCATGCTGTGGTTGCCTGTGCTGAGCTGGTCTGGGTAGGCCCACGGCGTAGTTGTTGTTGCGTTTGTGGGCAACATGCCCCTTGCATGCATTGTGTTTGTGGGCAACATGCCCTTCTTGGCCATGGTAACTGTACTGCCACTGTATAGTCACTGTGTCACTGAGAAAGGTCGTCAAGACAAAACCTGATGGAGATGATATCCCTGGCCAACCCCTACTCCCCCCCGCCTATCGGCCCCTACTCACCTCTCCTGGCCCTCCCTCCTGGCCCACCCTACTGCCCCCCCGTACTGGCACACCCCTGCTGGCACATGCGTGGCTCACCCCCCCTTGCAGCTCGTTTTATCCCGTCTCCTGCGCCTGCTGCAACGCCACCGTGGGTCGCATGATCCAAAAATCCCAAGTCCCGTCTCTGGAGGACGTGCGGTGAGGGCATGGCTAGAGGATGTGGTGTGAGGGCATGGCTAGAGGATGTTATGTGATGAAAACCATGACCGGCACACATGGACACAGACACCCACACGCTCACATGCCACATCATCATCATGTATGCTGTGACATACACACATGCGCGCTCACATGCCCACCCGCCCGCGCGCAAACCCCATTTCTGTGCACGCATGCATGCACACGCGCGCGTGTGTCTGTGTCTGTGGCGTTTCCTGCAGCCGCCAGAAATAAGACGCTTTCCTTCTGCCCAACCATATCTTGCCACCAACAAGACCACGCCGGTGTGTGGTGGGGGGGGATGGTCAGGTGGCGGCATGGCCTGCTTACGGGTGGACCAGCTACAGTGGCTGGCTATCGACGTTAACAGGTCATCAGCTGTGGCAGATTATGGACTACGTATATCAGGTTATCCAAATGGCAGCTCTCACAACCTGTCATGGCCATACAAGCTGCCCTTGTCCTAGCGATCGCCTCATAGCTATGCACTGTAATATGTAACGCGTCATGCACCCCGTTGCCACTTGCCACCCCTTCCATGTGTGTGCGTGCTCTCCTCCTAGCGCTTGCTTTGGCTGCCCAGCCTGCCACCATCCGCCATCATGCATCCACCCGGGCCGTACGTGGCGTGACCATCATGCTAACATTTCATGATGCCCACCATCCTTCTCGAGGATTTTATCGCTGGGAAAGCATTGATGAGTTTAAACCTTTGTGCCGAGCGGCAAAAGGTTTCTGCACAATAAGTTTCATAAGCCCCTGACTCCCCCCCCCCCCCCCCCCCCTTTTCTTTTCCCAGTGTTTTTGCGTCCGCTAACGTTGCTGATGCTGTGATTGGTTGGAAATCTCCCCCCCCCTCCCCCCCCCCTCCGCTTTGCCTGTCTGCTTGTGCCTCATTTTCTGCCCCTTTTTTTGTCCAGGGGGCTCATCACGCTGAACACAGCCGCACTCTGCAGGTAGGTAACGTCTGCCATTCCACTCGTGCCCCCGCCCTCTCGTCCAACTCTTCGATTATCCCCTTTCTTTCTTCCTTCCTTAGCCTTCCAATCACACGACACGTTGAATCATGAGCTCTGATGCTGTACCTGCGGCCTGTCCGCATCGCCTCCCCTGCATTCACGGCCTGGTTATGTGGCCGTGTGGCAACCTAGCCGTCTCTGCCCATTCTTCACCATCAAGGAGACTATCAAGGAGACCATCAAGGAGACAATGTTTATGTACCATACATGTTTTAGTATAAAGGCTTCCATGATGTTAGCCACACGGGCATCTCCACCACCTATGGCACAAGGTAGTTATGTTGCAGCATGCTGTCAAACCTGTTTGTCTCAAGACGTGAAAATTTGTCCTGGGGGGATCCCTCCAGCTAGAGCCCATGCACTGGCAAGGGGCTGTTTCTCATGTTTGTGCGTTGGTCATCCGGACAAGTTCTGTCGGTTACAGCGATGCTGTGGAGGCGCGCCGGAAGTGGGCGATAAATATAAACTGCAATGCAAGCACCAAGTGGTTGTTTAGCGAAGCGATATTGTGGAGCCAATTGGTCACCATATTCATAACTGTGGAGTATGGACTGTTGGGTGGTTGCGTAGCGAAGCCAGAGACCGCCTGGCAATGACCCACCAAGAACCTGTCACTAATGGGCACTGTACAGGCTCAGCAGCAGAGGAGCAGTTGTGCGTGCAGGTGTTGGTGTGTACTTCTGTGCTTGCTAAACATACAGCGTGAGCACCACTTGAAACTGGCCTGAGCGCCGACTCGAAACTTGCTGTCGTCAATGGCTGGCAATACCTGGCTGATCGCAGTGTTGTGTTACTGCTGCGCTCGTTACTGTTGGCCCTTGCCTCTCCACGTGCATGGTTGGTTGCTGTGCTGTCATAACCGCTGGGCCTTGCCCCTTCTGCACGACACAGCCACATGCTGGGCTCGTACGACCTGTCAGTGACGCATGCCAGCGGCAACGGCGGCGCCAGCGACGGCCTGCTCTCCCGGATGCAAGCCGAAGAAAATGCCGCCAGGCGCGACGCCAGCACACCCACCGCAAGCGGCAGCGCACTCGCCGCATCCATGGATGGGAGGGCTGGGGTACCGGGGGTGGATGCGGCGCCGGGTCCTGACCCTTCAGGGGGTCCCAGGGGCTTGGGTCGCCTGTTTGGTGGCGGGGCGAGCACCGCTGAGCTGGAGGACAAGGTGCAGCAGCTTGACCTGCAGATGGTGGAGGTGGGTCCCCTGTTAAGTAAATGTACCGTAATACATCTATCAGTAGTACCAATATAGTAAAATATAGAGTAAAGTAAGACTAGGAGAGACCCCTTATGACTAGGAGAGGTTGCCTTGAGAAGCGGTCGCCTGTGATCCCTGTGTGTGTGGGCAGGTACCGGGCGGGGTGGCGGGCCACTGTGGAGCCTCATATTTATGTTTAATACGGCTTGCCTGCTAAGTGGACATGGTCCAACACTCTTTTTCCCCCTTCTCTTGTAATTATATGAAGTAATTAAAATTCTACGTGATAATTTATTATATACCATGAAACATCCATTGCAAGCTGGTACCGTATAATTTTGCTCGCTCATTGCTTCCTTTCATCATCAAGGAGACAACCAGTCATGTTGCTATTTTTAGTTGTTGACGACTCAGCCCATGGCTGCCACAGCCCCCAACCACTTTCTCTGGAAGTCCCAACCAGTCGATGTCCCAATGTCTCACAAGGGTGACTCAATTGATTTGGGGTCATTTTGTAATAAAATGAGGCTGCCTCCTCACCATTCTCCCTGTGCATTGTGTGTGTTGCCAAGATCCGTCTCGTTTTCTTCACAGGTGCAAAACTTGTTGCTGCTTTTCAACGAGAGAATCGCAAAGCTCGAAGGCGGAGCAGGCTGATTGTGACTAGCGGAGCGAAACCGCAACAAATGTCAGCGTTTCTCTGCCCCAAATGAGGCATGGCCTGCCACTTGTATGCTGCTTCTTGCAGAGGAAAGGCCTTGCCTGATTCATGGTGCCTGCGACGCATGCGTCGGCTAGCCTGGAACATCTATGGCAGCAAGTTATCCTCCAGAAGACAAATCATCTCCTAAGGATGTGTGGACAGTTGTGCTTTGTGAGGCAAGTCTTTGTGATTTCCACTGGCGTTATCTCTGGACATGGAGGGCTTGCCGGCTGAGCTTTGACCACCGTGCTCATGCCCTTGGACGTCACGTGTATCACTATGTGAGAGGGGCAGCGCTGATCGGTGGCTGTATGGCCATATCTTCCGTGTGACAAAGAGCTTTGCTCTCAGATGGTTATCACATGCGAATATGATGTACCAGAGCTGCGCATGCATGCTTCTTTTCAAGATCAGGAAACTATGATGAATGCTTGTTCCTCAGTTTCCATTCACATGCATGGCCAGCAAGCATGTAGCCATGAATTTATTCGTAAGAAATGGCCCATGCCTGCAGGAAATTGCCGTGTTGTTCATGCTGGCACTTTTCTTCTCTCTTTCAGCCGTGGGACTGCAACCTGTTGCATGCACTTCACTTCCCCAACTATCTTCTGCAAGGCAATGTTGATCCAATCGAGCATGTAATTGATTAATAACTTGTTACTAAGTACTTGCGTACTTAGGCCAGCCAGGGCGCCACATTCTGACCTGGCCTGGCCCCGAGGGCATTCCCAAATTAATTAATTAATTAATAGACACGTGACTGCGTCACGTGAGCATAAGTCCTCAGTGGGAGGGGAACATGGGATGGAATGGATGGTATAAGCTATCTAGGTCCTAGTTACAGGGGTGTGGGCACCGCGGCCCGAATCGCTATGAATGGCATTCCCAAAAGGGTAGGGAAACCTGTCACGAACTACATCCAGATGTTGCTGGACGACCTAGTGGTCCCAGCCCAGTTTGAGCACCGCATCCACTCTCTATATACCGCACCCGTTTGGAAGAAGATGATGGACAAGGCCAAGTGGGCCCAGGTCATAGAGGACAATGAGCCCCCCCAGTGGGGAAGCGCCCGCGGGTGCAATCCCGCGGGATGAGGCACGCCAGATAGCTCCCCCTCGGGCAGCGTGCGGCTGCCTAGATAGATGTTGTAGTTAGACTGTTGTTAGATAGATGTAGTATTAATTAATTAATTAATTAGGAACATAACTCCGTTGGGAGTATATGTAGCACATAGCCCTGAGAAGGGGCATATGGGCCTATAATACATTCTAAGCTACTTCCTGCAAGGGTGGGAATGTAAACAACACTTGCTCTAGGTGCACCAGGGCACCCGCACCCTCATGGTCTATCACGCTATGCCCGGGTAAGGGGGGAGCATGCCTGTGAGGGGGAAGATCATCATGGCTATACAAGAGCTATGGCATGGCTTCTCAGCAGAGAGTGACTCCCTGCATGGGCACAACATTACTAAATAAGGCTATGCATCGTCTGGAGTGTGGCACATCATAGGCACACATGTACATGATTAAATAAAGCGCGGGGCTTAGCTGGGATAGTGCCTCTAGGAGGCGTACATGTACATGGCCACGGTCTATCTATTCTGCACTACTACTGCTGTATTCCCCTAAGCTGGGGCGTCTGGAGTCGCTGGGGCCGCGGGGGGGGGGGGTCGCCTGCCAGGGCTTGTGGCCGACGTAGATGGCCGCCCCCTTCCAGTACACCGGCTGCCCCGCCTTGGTCTGCCGGAGCTGGAGGTAGGTCGGCCATAGCTCCCGTCGCCGTTGTTGCTGCGCCAGGGTCAGGTCGTCATCAAGGGTGAAGAGAGTCTTCTCGAGCCGCTTGCGGCGTCTGAGAAAAGAAATCTTGTCCGCCGGGGTCTTAAAGGTGAGGAGGAGCGGGGGCGGCCCTGCCTTACCCCGCGCGCGGGGAAGGCGGTGGGCAGCCAGCTCTATCTCACCGTTAAGGCCCATGCGACTAAGGATTTCTCTCTCAAACGCACGCAAAAGCTTCTCGGAATTCTCACCTTCCTCCATCTTGAAGTTCTTGACAATGACGTTGAGGCTGCGCTTGGCGAGCTCGGCCTCCTCGCGGAGGTCAAGCGTCTGCCGTTGAAGCTGGGCTGCGACGGCGGAGGTGGTGGAGGTGGTATGTTGCTTAAGCATGTCCGCCCAGGTGGTGATGGGAGGAGCATCGCCGGCCACTGAGGCCAGCCGGGGCTGGCTTTGCGGCAATGTCCTTCACCGCCTGGGCGGTGAGGCCTGCGGTGTTCTGCAGAACCTCGATAGCGATGGCGTTGTCCTTAAGATCGACGAGATGTAGTATGTAGCCACTGAATGTAGATAGCCATTAGACCGGTAGGAATGTTTGCACCCATCCATCCATCCCGGCATCGGGGTTAATGCTCCGTGACTCCCCAACGGGAGCACGAGTCTAATTAATTAATTAATTAATTAATTAATATACACCCGTCATAATTGCCGAGCGTACAGTCGTCTTGGATAGTCCGGATGATGCGGAGTTGCTATCTGCGACTCCAGACCTGGGTGCGAGTGAGTTGCGCCACTTGCTTTCGCGGGTGAAGTATCCGCGTAGAAAAGTATACCTCCTCGGGTACTCCGTGGCATGCCGGCCTTCAGTGCATGTTCACGCACTTATTTCCAGGTAAATAGGTGTACGTTTATTCCAAATATAGCCAGTAGTTAATCCCTGCTAAGCCTAGGGTATCAAGATGTCAGTCGGTGGCTACTAAAACGGAGCCTTACTAGACCACGCACTTATTATTTACTTACTTACTCACTTACTTACTTACTTACTTACTTACTTACTTACTTACTTACTTACTTACTTACTTACTTACTTACTTACTTACTTACTTACTTACTTACTTACTTACTTACTTACTTACTTACTTACTTACTTACTTACTTACTTACTTACTTATTTACTGACTGTGACCAGAAAATGGTACGAAACCCCGTACTTTGAGCGCCCTTGATGCTGCAGCTGAATCGGGCTTGACGAGAGGGGTCGAATGCCGAATAGGTGCTTGAAGTCCGTCATAGGAGGGCGTGGGCTGCTAGCCTAATTCTACTGTTCAGTTACGTTAACTCTTTAAGTTACGACGCCCATATTTGGCGGCGATCGTAACTTAACACGGGAATGACTGTACATAGTCATTATTATCAATGATCAATTCTCATTAGAGGTCCCGAGCCCCAAGTCCTGATTGTCTCAATGCCTTCATGACTTGATGCATGAGTCGTAACTCGCAAGGTCGCAAGTCACAACTCGCAACTCGCAAGCCTCAACAGAACCTTTGTGACGCTCTTGTCTCTCGCATGAAAATGGCAGCGCAATTGGTGGAAAACGTGTGAAGCGGCACGTGTATTCTCTTATTACTTGGACGCATTTTTCGTTCTCTATGGACTGTCTCTAGGATATTAGTTACTACCCTGCTGCATGGTAGTTTGTATGGCAGGCGGACGCATGGTCTCTGGCAAGCAGTCCGGAACTAACTGATTTAAAATCCTACAAAGATGCCAAGATTACCGGGTACCGTAGGTTAAAGACGTACGACCGAAGTATGCATGTGTTATGGGCGCCAATACGTACCTGCATGGAATATTCAGTAGCAGGTGATGCCCACTTCCGATCACGAGCGCCCAACGACGCAGTAATTTGAATGGCAAGGATATACGTGTCGAGTTCCCGGGCCTCTTTCGACGTGGGGCTCTAATATATAGTAATTATATATATATATTTAGTATATGTGTTACTGCTTAGTGGACTTCTATGTCCGGGTTTCTTTCGGCCAAACAGCAAGACGATGGCTATCGATCCTGCCCGCGTGATCAGACCCAATCCGATTCCAGAAGACCTCATCTGTGTTATCTGCCACCAGGTGCTGCTGGATCCCGTAGATGGACCTTGTGAACACCTTGCGTGCCGGCAGTGCCTGACAGACTGGCTTTCGGCATCGGCGAACAGGGGATGCCCAACGTGCAGACAGCCTCTGGAAATGCGCACGCTTACGCAAGCTCATCGATTTATCAGGAACCAGCTAGACGCATTTGAGGTGACATGCGAGCATGCAGCGCGCGGTTGTGAAGCCGTTGTCACCCTCGGAGGTTTGCAAAATCATGTAGCGAGCTGTGCCTGGGCAATTGAGGTCTGCCTCCATGACGGTTGCGCCACAACTGTCTTGAGGCAGGATCTTCCAAACCACCTGCAGGCGTGCCCACACCGAGTTGTCCCCTGCGACCAGTGTCATGCCAGCATTAAACATCAAGACCAGCAGGTAGTTAACAGGAGTTTTTTTTTTCTCATGGATCTGCACCCTTCTTTAAATGTTCAGAAGAATAGCCCCTCAAGCTAGTTGCTTAGCATTGATAAATAAATCAGCATGAACTCCAGCGAGTAAGTGTCTACCTACTTGAAGTCTTGAGTTCATGCGATCGTTACGGGAACTGTTTCTTTTTTGTTTTTCTGAACATTATTTCTTCTTGTGGAATTTGTTTGTTCTGAATTTCTTCGCATGATGTCTTCTTGCGTCATGTAATTTGTTTCCTTCACCTGTCTCCGGACCGATGATGTGGGCATGACTGTCGCCGCCCATGCCCGGCGTGTGATGCCCTCCTCCAGGAGCATTTGCGTGATGCTTGCCCAGCTGTGGAGGTGCCATGCCGGCACAATGGAGGCTGCGGGAGAACAGTGCGGCGAGATGCCATGGCCATCCATGTTGACACTGAGTGCAGGCAGGCTACAGTGACCTGTGAGGTCCCAGGGTGTCAGAAACAGGCACGTGGCATATGTAACTCAATAAGTTTCAGAGTTTCTCTCAGTTTCTCTCAGTCTCCCTCTTTTCAGTTTTTTCCTCGCGCATCCTCCCCTCCCCCTCTATCCCTACGATCACCCCCTTTTACCTCCCTATTCCTCGGCATGGTCCCACCCTCCCCCAAACTCATGCTATGTAGGCCCCTCGTAAACCTTTTGTCAATCCACACTCTCAAATGGCATCTCTTCCTCGCCGTGTCTTCCATCAGTCATCCTGTGGGTGCGTAACTGAGCATGATTGGGCTTGTGGGGCGTATGACTGAGTGGGCGCATTGGTCGCGTGCTGCCATCTGTCTCGTCAGGTCCTGTACACCCATGTAGATCCTTGCATCAGGTTAGGTTTCTTCATCAGGTCACGTAGATCATTGCATCAGTTAAAGAGACTGGTGGCTCCGGACACCTTGCTTGAAACCGAGTACTGCTATTAGACGTGTCTAGTAGATTGGTGCATTGCCAGTTTAGGACTGGGGGTATCACATATCATACTTGGGGGGTTACGCCAGCATCGATACCCTGGCATCACGCTATGGTTAAACCAAAATGAAAAACTAAGGGTGAGTACATATGCATTGTCCAAAACACATATTTGTTGGTCCTAAGAACCGCAAATCCCCTAACGCTTTCTTGTCTATAGGTACTGTAAGGATCCAGACGAGTTGTTTGTGTGTGTGTGTGCGCGCTTGGGCATCCTGGCTGTTTTTTTGTAAAGGTTACCGCATCGGTGCATGCACCGTAGCACCGGGGTCTGCATCCACATCCTGATGATGTAACGCATACTGTGTTGGAAGCATGCGTTCGAGGGGTCTACCCGGCCAGCAAGGTGCACGTTAAGATGTTGGTGGCACATACACGCTGAGTGCTAGCTGCTATTATTGTAAAAGATAGTTCATAGATTGTGAAGTGTTGAATGATAGTTCATAGATTGTGTGTTTCGTCTGCGTGCTTGGGTGGCCACCGCTACCTTTGCAGGCCAGGGGTGCCATGCAGGAACACCTGGAACTCTCCCTGGTGCAGCACGTGGCCTCCCTGTCCGTCGCTCTGCAGGCTGCCAACGCCAGAATCGCCGTGCTCGAGGTAGAGCGTGGCGGCAGCCAGGCACAACATGCCAGTGGCAGAGAAACTGCTGCAGCCAGCAGCCAAGCTGGTCCAAGCAGTAGCCAAGCTGGTCCAAGCAGCCAAGGTGGTCCAAGCAGAGGCCAAGCTGGCGCAAACCACAAACGGTTTAATCTGAATATGGATTAATCAACGCATGCGGGAAAGATAGGGCCGCTAGGCCTTGGCCTGGATGTGGAAGGCTGTCTGCGACATGGGCTGACTGATTCGATCTGTACAAAGGGTTTCCTGTTCGCCCGAATTTTCCTTGGATGACCCGGTTGTTTATAAGGGTCGGTGGCTATTAAGGGGACTCGCACGTCCAAAAGCCTGAAAAACTGACTTAAATGAATATCAGTTCCAATGCACTCGGGAACCATCTAGTGATGATTGAGTACCATAAATATGATGTTTGGACATTCATGCCACCACTTGTTGGGGGTACTACCCCCAACCACGCACCGGTGGCGAGCTAAAAATAGAAAAAGACGCTATTTATGAGATATTTTGCCCAAGACAAACCACTTATCCAAATGACCTGCCCATACATTTCTGCAAAGTTCCCCCACTTTTTTAAAAGCTGGGCTATTTACATGGCCAAAATGGTCACATTTGTTTGAGTTATTAATTTTCCCGCAAAATGGGTACTTTTTTGAGCAAAAAAAAAAAAATCAAATCATTAACACATCAGATTGGGTCATCCATACATGCGATATTCCACTGAGTGGGGGGAAACACAACCCCAAAGTTTGAGCTCATTCTGACAAGCGTAGCTCAAGTTATTGATTTTCCTGTGATGCCACCTGGGTAGACGCTAAAAGAGAATTGAGATAGTGCTGAGCCAAAATGACATCTGTTTTGCTACCCTAGACACCCAAAAACATGCCCACTTTGATCACGGAGTGTGAGGAGGATGTCCGGAGCGTTATACGCCCCACCCCTCCATCGGCACAGCCAGCCTTGTGAGTCTACCCTTATCAACAAGGCTGGTAGGACGATACGCCTGAGCAGCATATGTCATGCCTATCTCAGGCTAATAATGTGTGATTTTGTGCCAACAACCAAGCTGTTCCACCCAACAACACATTAAAAACCATCTTCCAAAATGCCCAATTACAAGCCGGACATGTGGAGGAACACACACGCAGTATATAAAGAGAAAATAAGCTGACTTTTTATCTAGAGCCAACCTGTGGCTAGCTGCTCTGGTTAGCATGACAAAGGCTATCATTTACTCAGTGGGAAAGGTGAATTGACCATTGGAACAACCTACCTGACGCATGTGCCACCAAAGCATTGTGTCCCGCAAAATGCACACTGCCTCCTTTCTAACAAGCACGAGCCACTTTCTTTAGGAGACAGGTGCCAGCTCGTCAGTGTCTAGCTGGGGAAAATGATGCCGCTGCTTAGGAAGACCGCGTGAATTTCCTCGAACACAACTGTCTATAAAGCAAAAGAAATATTTCAGAGAAGCATGGAAATAAAAGCATTACACCTTCCTGACAGGTTGTGGGCCACGCGCTGCAGCAAGCCAGCCACGTCACAGACGAACTTGCTAAAAAACATCCAGGAATCTAGCGATATGCGGCGCCAGGACCCGCAACTTCATGGCTGCATCTGGCCGGAAAGAAGGCGAAAAGCTTACGCTCAACGAGCTAAGAAAGCAGGAAAACGCTAGCTTAAGACGTTTAATACAAGAACGTACCATAACGGGCATTTATTCGTGCCCAGGAGCACAAGAAAGGCCACCCTTTCATGGAGAGGTCGGGCGCGCATCGCGCAGGCCTAATGTTATCTTACCGCAAAATGACGGGAAAGGTAAAGATAGCAGCGGGAATTTTCACGGCTTTAGAAACATCATTAAACTAGCTTCCCTTACGACCATCAGAACTGGCAACAATCGACAATCACACGGGCAGGCATCCATTATGCTTTATTCATCCCGATAGAAATTCAGGCCGGACCCCCCCTGCCGATGGTAAAGAAAAAAAGCCCACGACATTATGGATCGCAACCATCCCACCATAAAGTAGAATCAGTAACTAATTTTCTCCAATTACAATCGAGCATTTTTTCTGCTTTCCGCGAGCCAGATTTGTCACGTTTCGTCTAAAAGCAGTCGCCATGGCCACTTCCGCAAGGGGTGCGCGCACCGTGCACCCACTTTTCACGGTACGTGGATCGAGGGTACCGCAGAATTTGTTTGGCGCGGAAAATATTCGCCGCGCCGAGTCCCCTTTATTACTTACTTACTTACTTACTTACTTACTTACTTACTTACTTACTTACTTACTTACTTACTTACTTACTTACTTACTTACTTACTTACTTACTTACTTACTTACTTACTTACTTACTTACTTACTTACTTACTTACTTACTTACTTACTTACTTACTTACTTACTTACTTACTTACTTACTTACTTACTTACTTACTTACTCACTTACTTACTTACTTACTTACTTACTCACTTACTTACTTACTTACTTACTTACTTACTAGCTTACTTACTTACTTACTTACTTACTTACTTACTTACTTACTTACTTACTTACTTACTTACTTACTTACTTACTTACTTACTTACTTACTTACTTACTTACTTACTTACTTACTTACTTACTTACTTACTTACTTACTTACTTACTTACTTACTTACTTACTTACTTACTTACTTACTTACTTGCTTGCTTGCTTGCTTGCTTACTTACTTACTTACTTACTTACTTACTTACTTACTTACTTACTTATTACTTACTTACTTACTTACTTACTTACTTACTTACTTACTTACTTACTTACTTACTTACTTACTTACTTACTTACTTACTTACTTACTTACTTACTTACTTACTTACTTACTTACTTACTTACTTACTTACTTACTTACTTACTTACTTAGGAACATAACTCCGTTGGGAGTATCTGTAGCACATATAGCCCAGAGAAGGGGCATATATGGCCTATAATACATTCTAAGCTACTTCCTGCAAGGGTGGGAATGTAAACGACCCTTGCTCTAGGTGCACCAGGGCACCTGCAGCCCCATGATCTATCAAGCTCTGCCCAGCTCAGGGGAGCCTGTCATGGGGGGGAAGATCATCATAGCTATACAAAGCTACAGCGTGGCATCTCAGCAGAGAGCAGCTCTCTGCATGGGCACAGCTATAATAAAGCTAGGCATCATCTGGAGATCGGTGGGGTTGGAGATTAGTGTCAAAACCGAGGCGATGGTGATTGGGGCCTCCAGTAAACCACCGCTGCCGCGCCTGCTCGATGGGACGGAGGTCCCGTTCCGCGACCGCTTCAAGCTGTTGGGGAGCTGGCTTCCTGACACCGCCGACGATGTGGACACCCGCATCGGCCTTGCCTGGGCCAAGCTCCGTTCGCTCACACCCTACTGGCGCTCGAAGGGCCTGGGCGGGCACCGCAAGCGCATGCTCTTCAAGGTCCTCGTCCTCACGGTGCTCACGTATGGCGCCGAGGCGTGGACCCTCCCACCCAAACTGGCAGCTAGGCTAGACGGCACGGTTTTCAGGATGCTCCGACAGGTCCTTAACGTAGGTTTTTCCGAGCGTCCGTCATCAGAGTCTTTGTATCATGGCATGCCTCGTGTTTTGGACGAGATTAGGCAGCGTAGGATAGCATTTGTAGGACACCTTGCCCGCACCAGCCAGGTCGACACCACCCTCGGTCTGGCCGGCCCCCAGCGGCTTGGCCAGCCAGGGCGGCACATTCTGACCTGGCATGGCCCCGCGGACATTCCCAAACGGGTTGGGAAACCTGTCACGAACTACGTTCAGATGTTGCTGGACGACCTAGTGGTCCCAGCCCAGTTTGAGCACCGCATCCACTCTCTCTCCCGTCTTTGGACTGTCATGCAGGACAAGACGCGGTGGAAGAAGATTGTCAAGGCGCACAGTGACGCCCGACCCTGTGGGCAAGCCACCTCCCCCCAAGCGGAGGAGGCGTTTTGATGAGTAGTGTAGTTTGGATTTTCTAGATAGCTTAGAGACTAGAGTATAGTTCGATCACGCGGCTTCCTCCACCCCATCCATCATGGAATATGTGCTACATGACCTCCCCACGGAGGCATGTTATAATTTAATTTAATTTAATTTTTAATCATCTGGAGTGTGGCACATCATAGGCACGCATGTACATGGTTAAATAATGCGCGTGGCTTAGCTGGTATAGTGGCTGTAGGAGGCGTACATGTACATGGCCACGGTCTATCTATTCTACACTACTGCTGTATTCCCCTATAAGCTGGGGCGTCTGGAGTCGCTGGTTTTGCGGGGGTCGCCTGCCAGGGCTTGTGGCCGACGTTGATGGCCGCCCCCGGCCTTCCAGTACACCGGCTGCCCCGCCTTGGTCTGCCGGAGCTGGAGGTAGGTCGGCCATAGCTCCCGTCGCCGTTGTTGCTGCGCCAGGGTCAAGTCGTCGTCAAGGGTGAAGAGAGTCTTCTCGAGCCGCTTGCGGCGTCTGAGAAAAGAAATCTTGTCCGCCGGGGTGAGATCGAAGGAGCGGGGGCGCCCCTGCCTGACCCCGCGCGCGGGGAAGGCGGTGGGCGACCAGCTCGATCTCACCAGTAAGGCCCATAGATAGTACGACCAAGGATTTCTCTCTCAAACGCACGCGCAAGCTTCTCGGAATTCTCACCTTCCTCCATGGCGAAGTTCTTGACGATATGACTGCGCTTGGCGAGCGCTCGGCCTCCTCGCGGAGGTCAAGCGTCTGCCGCTGGAGCTGTCGGCTGCGACGGCGGAGGTGGTGGAGGTGGTGTGCTGCTTAAGCATGTCCGCCCAGGTCGTGATGGGAGTCCTGATCATCGCCGGCCAGGCGCCAGTGCTCAGGGGCTGGCTTGGCGGCAATGTCCTTCACCGCCTGGGCGGTGAGGCCTTCGGTGTTCTGCATGCAGGACCTCGATAGCGATGGCATTGTCCTTAAGACGCTGGTCGATGTCGCGGAGCTGGGCGGTGATGGCGTCGGAGGTGGGGGTGGTGGCGGTGGATGAGGCGAGGAGGGTGGAGGTGGCGGTGGAGATGGTGGAGAGGAGGGGAAGCTCGGCAGCCATGCAGCGTGCTGCCCATGGCCACCACATCTACAGCGATGGGGGCCACGTGCTGCTCGAGGGCCTCCTTGAGGAGTGAGCGGATGGAGGATTCCATTAAGGGGACTCGGCGCGCGGCGAATATTTTCCGCGCCAAAAAAATTCCCGCCGGACGCACTGAGTGAAAAGTGGAGGGTGGACGAATGCACGTGCGGAGTGGGTGCGATGGCGGTCACGCGGTCGGATAAAAAGCTGGACTGACGCGAGAGTATTTTGGCCCTGCAAGCATGGCGGGTTGAGTCTAAGTGTCCCGACATAAAATTAGATGATCTACTCTCGCGCGACGGTCTCGTAGCGGCCGGCTCGGCTGGGAAAAACCATGAACCTCCAACCGACCGCAACGCAGCCAACAATATTTTTCGTCATGCAGCATACCGCCATTTTTCGGCCCGGATGGGGTGGATTAACGCTGATGGAACTGCTAAAAAGCTTCCTAAAGCATTCAACGACATCGTTCGCGATCGATTTCCAGATTCCCGGGCTAATTACACCGGATTTATCGAAACTGCCGATCGCTGACATTTTTGCGCTGCGATGGCCGCGCCCACTTTTCGTGCATGATGGGCCGTAAAAACCTCAGAGCGATATCCCAGCGGCTTCGCTTTGAGCGACAGGCTGCTGGAGAGCAGCCTTCGGTGCCTGCGCCTCTGAAAAGGGGCCGTGGCAGACCGAAGGGTTCGAAGAATAGGGTTGGTGGCGGCAGGCGAAAAGGGTCTAAGAACAAGAAATGGCGATCATCCACGCCAGTTTCTGTGGGCATGGCGGATGTTTCAGCGGCGGGGGTCGGCCAGAATGCTGGGAATGCACCGAGCAGCGGCGAGATGGAGCTCGGTGCGGAAATTCTCGGCGATGAAGGTATGCCAGCCACTGGGCGTAAGCGAGCGCTCGTGAGCCCTTACACCCCGTCTCCGAAGAAGCTTGACAGCCGTGGGCATCATTTGAGGCAGGCAGCCGATCAGCCGCCCCTCCCCCCTGCGATCCCATTTCATGGCAGCGCATTGTTGTTGATACAGTGTGCCTTGAAGGAATTGTTGGCCATTTAGCCTGCCCTGAATGCCATGAGAAGTCCCTGAAGCTGGGGCATAAGACGCAGCCTGGGCCCTGTGCATCTTTGCTGCTGGTGACATTTTGCACAAATCCCCACTGTCGGGCGGAGAATAAGAAGCCTTGGCACCATGCAGAACCAGCGGAGGTGGGGGGAGGCCTGGCAAGGGTGGGAATGTCACGTGCTTCCAAGAATGCTCTCCTGGCCCTGAACACTGTCATCCATGGTGTCACACGGAGTGACCTGCTGCGTGTGTGGAGCACGATGGACATGGAATTCCCCAAGCATGGTAGCGTGTGGCGGAAAGATGTGCTTATGGTCGCGCGCATTGTGATTGAGTACCTGCACACTGTGATAGAGGAAAACCGTGAGGTAGTGAGGCAGTGGGAGCGGGATAATGGCAGGTTCCCTGACCTGGATGGGTTCCTTCGGCAGGCCACGCGCGCTACCTTTGATGGCAGCTGGGCTAATCGTGGGTACAGGTCACTGCTGGGGCAGCAACTGTTAATCCACGACGTGTTGAAGCTTATCATAGCCCACCATGTGTCCAGCAAGTGGTGTGCCTTTTGCATGCGTGTGGCGGGCAAGAAGGATGCAGATGGTAAGCCTAGAGTGCCAGCCCCCCATATGTGTTTCAAGAACCATGCGACCACAAGCAAGAGCATGGAAGGCGCGGGTGCAGTGGTGATGTTGCTAGATGTGATGTCGCTAGAATCGGGGGTGTTCACAGGTCAAGTGATGGAGAGGGCAGGGAGTGAGCAGGGACAGAAGGGCAGCAAGCCTGAGAGCCAGCGGCTTTGGGTGACCAAGGTAGTGAGTGATGGGGACACGAGTTGGTATGCACAAGTGAGGGAGAATCAGGTGTTGAAGGAGGCAAATCACATCCCTGACAAAGACAATGACCTGAACCACCTGTCCATCAACCTGCACAGTGCACTAGTGGCCACGAAGAAGACGTGGCTGTCTAAGCACAAGAATGTGCTAGGAGAGAAGACCCACATCTGGCACATGCTGCGGGGTTACCGTGCCTGCATACGCTGCAACTATCACATGGGTGCCACGTGGCTGCACGGCGCATTGGCCAACGCGCTGGAACATTATCATGGCAACCACACGCATTGCAATGCATGGCCCAACCACATGAAGCAGAAAAGTGGGGAGGTGGTGCAGCGCCAATGGTGTGGTGTGCATACCAAGAAGAAGAACCTGCCGCCTTGGGGGGGCGGGCCTGGCTGCCTCGTGTGTCGGAGAAGGGTGGGGTGGTGGTGCAGGTGGACGAGCTTGTCCGCGAGGTCTGGGGCAGATTCAGCTCGATGGAGGTGCTGGAAGGGTGCTGCCACAATAGCTCCTCCAACCACAACGAGTTCACTCATTCACAGCAAGTGCTTGCCACACCTGGGGGGAAGGGGGGCTTTGCTGGGGGGCTGTACGCTGCCTTTTGCGCGGTAGGTGCCCTGCGTGCCCAAAAGGGCGAGACATGGTTTATTCCAATAGCGGGGAAGCTGGGCATTTCCATGTGCCCTGAGGCACTAGCTCAGTTGCAAGAGCTGACTGAGGCAAGGTTGCGCCAGCAGAAGAGGAAGAAGACACTAGAGTTCAAGCAGCAAAGGGCGCAGGGCAAAGCCATCCGGGCTGCCCAGGGTTTATTATTGGGATGAAAACAAGAAGGACAAGTCCACCTATGCTAATTAGGGCACAGCGTATGGGGGGGATGGGCCCTGCGCGGTGTGGATGTGGGCGACAGTGACAGTGAGGGTGAGGAGGAACATATGGATGATGTTCCCTGCCTTCGCTGTGCTATTCCCACCCCGCTCCCTGGCAATGATAATTTTCTGTTGTGCAGGCTGCACCGTGGGCTGCGAGGGAGGGCTTCACCTCAAGTGCTGCAACCCTCCCCTGCGTCGCGTGCCCGACGAGGACCGACTGGTTTTGCCCCTTGTGCACGGGGCAGAACGTCATCACTGAGTCGGATAGTGAATAATTGTGTTATAGTGAACGCCTTAGGTGGCATCACGGGAAAATCAATAACTTGAGCTACGCTTGTCAGATTGAGGTCAAACTTTGGGGTTGTGTTTCCCCCCACTCAGTGGAATATCGCATGTATGGATGACCCAATCTGATGTGTTAATGATTTGATTTTTTTTTTTGGCTAAAAAAAGTACCCATTTTGCGGGAAAATTAATAACTCAAACAAATGTGACCATTTTGGCCATGTAAATAGCCCAGCTTTTAAAAAAGTGGGGGAACTTTGCAGAAATGTATGGGCAGGTCATTTAGACAAGTGGTTTGTCTTGGGCAAAATATCTCATAAATAGCGTCTTTTTCTATTTTTAGCTCGCCACCGGTGCGTGGTTGGGGGTAGTACCCCCAACAAGTGGTGGTATGGATGTCCAAACACCATATTTATGGTACCCAATCATCACTAGATGGTTCCCATGATGTGCATTGGAACTGATACGCACTAAAGTCTGTTTTTCAGGCTTTTGGACGTGCGAGTCCCCTTAAGGTGGTGGTAAGGGGCTTGGGGGGCCAAAGCTCCTCGATGGAGCATCCAAGGAGGGAAAAGAGAGCGAATTGCTGGAGGTGGGGGCGGCGGAGGCTGGTCCGAAAGGGGTCGAAAGTGGAGGCGCGCCTCTGGTAAGGATCAAAGAGGCGACCTTGGATGAAGAGCTGCTTGTGCACACAGTTCAATCTAAGCGAGGCGTGCGATCCAAAAAACACGCAGGGCAGGATGCGTGTCTCGGTAAACTCGTCAAAGAAGTCGGGCTGGCGGGCTTCGGCTACAAATTCGAGCTCGACCCAGCTCGGCTCGGCAGGGCGACTGCGCTTGGGTTCAGGCGACGCTGCTGGCGAGGCGGGCTCAGCAGGGGGCTGGACGACCACTAGAGCTTGGCTAGTGGCGCCGCTGCCTTCTGGGCCGTTTGGCGAAGCTGCAGCCGGAGCTGCAGACGTTTTTTCATTGCCGAGCGCAGCCGCCAGGCCGGCGTTGCGTCGAAGAGCGTTTGCTCGTCATATATTGCGTAATAGCTGCAGAAAATTATATCAGCATGAGCGTCGTAGAAAGACGCGTCGATTGTGATATTCACGGCTCAATTCGGTGCTCAAACGTGAAAGTTATGAGCGCCGCCGTCAGCCATGGCTATCTCATGGCTCGTGGCAGACGTGGCTCGTGGCTCGTGGCTCGTGGCTCGTGGCTCGTGGCTCTTGGCTCTTGGCTCGTGGCTCGTGGCTCGGACACGTTGTCGCCTAGAATGCATTACTTACTTACTTACCTACTTACTTACTTACTTACTTACTTACTTACTTACTTACTTACTTACTTACTTACTTACTTACTTACTTATTTACTTATTTACTTACTTACTTACTTACTTACTTACTTACTTACTTACTTACTTACTTACTTACTTACTTACTTACTTACTTACTTACTTACTTACTTACTTACTTACTTACTTACTTACTTACTTACTTACTTACTTACTTACTTACTTACTTACTTACTTACTTACTTACTTACTTACTAAGTACTTACTTACTTACTTACTACTTATTTACTTATTTACTTACTTACTTACTTACTTACTTACTTACTTACTTACTTACTTACTTACTTACTTACTTACTTACTTACTTACTTACTTACTTACTTACTTACTTACTTATTTACTTATTTACTTACTTACTTACTTACTTACTTACTTACTTACTTACTTACTTACTTACTTACTTACTTACTTACTTACTTACTTACTTACTTACTTACTTACTTACTTACTTACTTACTTACTTACTTACTTATTTACTTATTTACTTACTTACTTACTTACTTACTTACTTACTTACTTACTTACTTACTTACTTACTTACTTACTTACTTACTTACTTACTTACTTACTTACTTACTTACTTACTTACTTACTTACTTACTTACTTACTTACTTACTTACTTACTTACTTACTTACTTACTTACTTACTTACTTACTTAATTAATTACTTACTTACTTAATTATAAGTCGTGCTCGATCCCGTTGGGGAGTCACGGAGCATTATAACCCCGATGGATGGATGGATGGCCGGGTGCAAACAGTCCTACCGGTCTAAGCTATCTACATCAGCGACCTACAACATCTATCTAACAGCATCACTAACTAAGTACAACATCTACCTACTAAGCAGCATCACGCTGCCCTAGGGGATCGAGCTGTCTGGCGTGCCTCCTGCTGGTTTGCACACGCGGGCGCGCTTCCCCACAGGGGGGGGGCTCGTTGTCTTCTATGACCAAGCTGGGCCCACTTGGCCTTGTCCATCATCAGTCTCCTTCCAAATCACGGAGATGCCGAGGCCCCCCATGTCCTCTACTAGCTGTTCTTTGAAGGTGCGGGCCTTGCGGCGTCTAACATCACGGGGCCCGGCCCACGTCAGGAGGTGCCGGCCAGGCTGAGCTGGTCGCAGTCCTGCGGGGGGGCCGCGTGAGGTGTCTACCTGGTTGGTGCCAGCTAGGTGCCCTACTAGCTGCATGCAGGTACCGCTGCATGCCTCCGTTGGGAGATCATGTAGCACATATTCCAGGATGGATGGGTGGATCTAGTGCGGAGGAAGCCGCGTAATCGAACTAACCTAACTCTAAGCTATCTAGTCTAGAGAACTGCCTATCTGTAGACGCTACTCATCAAAACGGCTCCTCCTCTTGGGGGGAGGCGGCTTGCCCACAGGGGCTGGCGTGTGAGCCTTGACAATCTTCTGCCACCGCTTCTTGTCCTGCATGGCAGTCCAAAGAAGGGAGAGAGAGGGCATGCGGTATTCAAACTGGGCTGGGACCACTAGGTCGGCCAGCAACATCTGGGTATAGGTCATGGCATGTTTCCCTACCCTTTTAGGAATGTTCTTGGGGCCAGGCCAAGTCAAAATATGCCGCCCTGGTTGGCCGAGCCGCTGGGGACCGGCCAGACCAAGGGCGGTGTCGACCTGGCTGGTGCGAGCAAGATGTCCTACAAATGCTATCCTACACTGCCTAATCTCGTCCGAAATACTCCTACGCTGCCTAATCTCGTGCAAAATACGAGGCATACCGTGATACAAAGACTGTAATGACCTACGCTGAGAAAACCCTACATTCAGGACCTGTCGGAGCATCCTGGTTACCGTGCCGTCTAGCTTAGCTGCCCATGTTGCCGTGAGTGTCCACGCCTCGGCGCCATACGTGAGCACCGTGAGGACGAGGACCTTGAAGAGCATGCGCTTGCGGTGCTCGTCCAGGCCCTTGGAGCGCCAGTAGTGAGCATAAGCCATCATCCTGAACGACTCGAACACGCGGAGCAGATAACGGCAGGCTCGAGCTACCATGATCCGGATTCTCCCGATTTCTGGCCTGCGCTGGTTGTCTCCTTGATAAGGCCTCAGTGGGAGGGGAACATGGGATGGAATGGATGGTGTAAGCTATCTAGGTCATAGTTCCAGGGGTGTGGGCAACGCGGCCCGAATCGCCATGAATGCCATACACGGTCACACGCGGAGCCCCCACAGACTTGGGGGTGGTCTCCTTCACAACGGTCTGAAAGTGCCAAAAAACAGCCTTATAACTCCTGTACGATGCAAATATTGTCGAAACATGCTAGATCTTGGTAGGTAGCATGTTCAGGACACCAGTAGAAGGATTGCAACTTTCCGGACTTACCGGACCTCAGCTGGCCTATTTTTGGCATGTCTATTTTTAGCAGTTTTCCAGATTTTAATATAAACAAATACATTCTAATATGCAAATAAAGAGTTCTTGACCTGGCTGTTTGCAAGTAAGTTGATACTCATGACTAATGACTGTGCACAAGATCTGATGGTCATCCAACAGCATTTGGTAACAAAATGCCACCAAATGCTAGCAAAAATGTGCGTTTTTTGTATTTTCCATCACATTTCATTGCAGTTTCCATACAAGCTGTGCTCGGTTGAGGCTGGAAACTTGTAGGCATCTTGAACATCATTATTCTAGACATCCCACAAAAATTCAGGTCCATCGTAGGGTATTTGATGTCAGTTTGCTCACAAATGTTACCAAAAATGCACGTTTTTGGTATTTTTCATCACATTCCATGGCAGTTTCCATACAAGATGTGCTCAGTCCAGGCTGGAAACTTGCATGCATCTTTGCCATCATTATTTTAGACATTCCACAAAAATTCAGGTCCATCGTAGGGTATTTGATGTCAGTTTGCTCACAAATGTTACCAAAAATGCACGTTTTTCGTATTTTTCATCACATTTCATTGCAGTTTCCGTACAAGATGTGCTCTGTTGAGGCTGGAAACTTGCATGCATCTTAGCCATCATGATTTTAGACATTCCACAAAAATTCAGGCCCATCATGTTCTATTTGGTAGAGTTATCAATGCCATACCTGCCAGTTTCCATTACAAATTCTTTCCCATGGATGCGAAACTGCCAGTGTGGAATATCAAGGAGACAATCTGGTCAACTCAAATAAGATGACTCACTAAAACATGGAAACCATTCACGAGTGATATAAGACAACCTCCAGGAGACATACATAAAAGTTCATTGATATAGACACAGCTGACAATATGCACATGTGGCCATGTGGATGCTCACGCAATCTCTATTCTACGGAGGAGCTTGCTGAACATAATATTGGCAGCTGTCGCATGCATGGCTAGAAAGGTCATTTTACACGTGCGCCCACAGCATGCCAAGTAATGTAGCTGCAAATTACTCAACAGGCGGCATGGCGCTTATGCGGTTGCGCGCCCTCATTGCGGTATCGCTAGGAGGTAGTGGCACCTCCCTGCACAATCTCTGCCTGACCTTGTCAGCCTTCATGCACTGTGTCAACATGGACACCCCCATACCCTTGCCCTTGGCATCACAGCCAAGCTTTCGACGGTGGTTGGTGAAGCTCTTGGTGTCCTCCTTGCGCATGTGGTGCATGTGCAAGTTACTGAGTGAGTGAGTGAGTGAGTGAGTGAGTGAGTGAGTGAGTGAGTGAGTGAGTGAGTGAGTGAGTGAGTGAGTGAGTGAGTGAGTGAGTGAGTGAGTGAGTGAGTGAGTGAGTGAGTGGGTGGGTGGGTGGGTGGGTGGGTGGGTGGGTGGGTGAGCGGGTGGGTGGGTGGGTGGGTGGGTGGGTGGGTGGGTGGGTGGGTGGGTGGGTGGGTGGGTGGGTGGGTGGGTGGGTGGGTGGGTGGGTGGGTGGGTGGGTGGGTGGGTGGGTGGGTGGGTGGGTGGGTGGGTGGGTGGGTGGGTGGGTGGGTGGGTGCCTGGTGGGTGCCTGGGTGGGTGCGTGGGTGGGTGCGTGGGTGCGTGGGTGCGTGAGTGCGTGGGTGCGTGAGTGCGTGAGTGCGTGAGTGCGTGAGTGCGTGAGTGCGTGAGTGCGTGAGTGCGTGAGTGCGTGAGTGCGTGAGTGCGTGAGTGCGTGAGTGCGTGAGTGCGTGCGTGCGTGCGTGCGTGCGTGCGTGCGTGCGTGCGTGCGTGCGTGCGTGCGTGCGTGCGTGCGTGCGTGCGTGCGTGCGTGTGTGCGTGCGTGCGTGAGTGCGTGCGTGCGTGCGTGCGTGCGTGCGTGAGTGGTGGGTGGGTGGGTGGGTGGGTGGGTGGGTGGGTGGGTGGTGGGTGGGTGGGTGGGTGGGTGGGTGGGTGGGTGGGTGGGTGGGTGGGTGGGTGGGTGGGTGGGTGGGTGGGTGGGTGGGTGGGTGGGTGGGTGGGTGGGTGGGTGGGTGGGTGGGTGGGTGGGTGGGTGGGTGGGTGGGTGGGTGGGTGGGTGGGTGGGTGGGTGGGTGGGTGGGTGGGTGGGTGGGTGGGTGGGTGGGTGGGTGGGTGGGTGGGTGGGTGAGTGAGTGAGTGAGTGAGTGAGTGAGTCCACGAGTGAGTTCACGAGGGAGGGAGGGAGGGAGGGAGGGAGGGAGGGAGGGAGGGAGGGAGGGAGGGAGGGAGGGAGGGAGGGAGGGAGGGAGGGAGGGAGGGAGGGAGGGAGGGAGGGAGGGAGGAGGGAGGGAGGGAGGGAGGGAGGGAGGGAGGAGGGAGGGAGGGAGGGAGGGAGGGAGGGGGAGGAGGGAGGGAGGGAGGGAGGGAGGGAGGGAGGGAGGGAGGAGGGAGGGAGGAGGGAGGGAGGGAGGGAGGGAGGGGAGGGAGGGAGGGAGGGAGGGAGGGAGGGAGGGAGGGAGGGAGGGAGGAGGGAGGGAGGGAGGGAGGGAGGGAGGGAGGAGGGAGGGAGGGAGGGAGGGAGGGAGGGAGGGAGGGAGGGAGGGAGGGAGGGAGGGAGGGAGGAGGGAGGGAGGGAGGAGGGAGGGAGGGAGGGAGGGAGGGAGGAGGGAGGGAGGGAGGGAGGGAGGGAGGGAGGGAGGGAGGGAGGGAGGGAGGGAGGGAGGGAGGGAGGGAGGAGGGAGGGAGGGAGGGAGGAGGGAGGGAGGGAGGGAGGGAGGGAGGGAGGGAGGGAGGGAGGGAGGGAGGGAGGGAGGGAGGGAGGGAGGGAGGGAGGGAGGGAGGGAGGAGGAGGGAGGGAGGGAGGGAGGGAGGGAGGGAGGGAGGGAGGGAGGGAGGGAGGGAGGGAGGGAGGGAGGGAGGGAGGGAGGAGGGAGGGAGGGAGGGAGGGAGGGAGGGAGGGAGGGAGGAGGGAGGGAGGGAGGGAGGGAGGGAGGGAGGGAGGGGATCGGTCACTCACAGCAGTTTATTCCCACCCCAGCAGGGCCCCTCCCTCACATCTGGCAGCAAAATCTGCTTGATGTCGCTTCTCTCTAGAATAAGCCGCACAGCCCTGATGCGAGCAAACGGCTCGCCATCATACTGTCGCTCACTGATGCTTTATACGCGCTTTCCGTAAGATGAAAACATGACGGAAAAGAGAGACTCGGGGAAAGGGGATACGGTGAAATACTTGTCTGCTACCGGCCGGGGTTTCAACAGCGAAGAAATTCGCACCTGAATGTGCACATACCACTCCGTCATGTCGACAACGGTCTTGCATCGCAACCGTGTCACAGACGCGGCAGCAAAAATTGCTGGCGGCATTGACATGCTCGTCGCAGTTAACGAACGTGCGGAGGTCCGTTTTAGCCCCTGACGCCATGGCGTCTTTGATGCCAAGAACGCCTGCAAAAGACAAGATATCGGGCACAAAAGCACTTAAAAACGAATTACGGTATGCGACGCCTGGCCCAGCCTAGAAATTGGATAAAAAATCGCGCCAGCTCGGTTAAAGCAAACTGAGCCGGTAATGAAAAAAGTGCTTCGGTCAAGGCCTTAAAAACTAAAAAATGCGTCGATTAGTGTCAAAAACCAGATGTTAGGGCGACTTTCATCGGGAAAATTTTTTGCTGCAGGTAGGTGGGGTCGAGAGAAAATCGGCGACAAAACAGGCACCCACCTGTGAATGACGCCAAAATGCCGAAGGACTCCGCAGAATTTGTGGCGAAAAAAAAAAACGGCAAGTAATATATGACCCTAGGAGCATACACTAAAATTTCCAGCCTCGATACTGCCTTTTTATTCGCTCACGATAGCCTGCCAGGCCGCCATGCCTGTCGGTGGAAATTCGGTCACCGTCGTGCACGCATACACCAAAAATCTCATTTCGCGCCACTTTTCGGGTCCTCCTTACGAGGCTGCATTTTGGCGGGGCTCGGACCGTTGTGTTCATCACTACTTGCCATCTATCCTTGCGTACCATCTGCCTCCATATTACAGACAAACCAGGAGGCTGCCCGGGTGTGAGCCCGTCACGTCTAGTGTACATGTCCATGCCGAGTCTATCACGAAAAGTCCGCTCATCTGGATGTAATGCACAAAAACCCTGATAATATGGACGCAGTGGTTTTCAACCTTTTCGTCATTGGTCGCAATGAAATTTCGCGCAGCTCATTGGTCAAGCGGACTGTAAGTCGCGCCGCTGAGTGGCTGGAGCCGAAAGCCGTTCGGAAGAGTGTTAGCTAAATTTGTGCCAAGGCTGCGCTTTACAAGTTTTAGTGTATATGTTCTGATCAGACACTCCGCAAAGGTGAAAACCTTTGCGTTCAGTGCCAGGCCGCGGAAAACGCGGAAAACGCGATCTGCAAATGAATCCGACCGGAATCGAACTGGGGACCTCTCGCACCAATTTTGCTGACTATAGGACGGACGTCTCCGGATACCATGGCATCGCCAACTTACACCTACAGTCATCCGCAAAAGTTCTCCTGTCCGGGGAGTGATGCAAGCCTTTCGGATTTGGTACTAGATAAATCACTCGAGATCTGTGTGTAGGAGTACTACACACGTGTCTGCACGCGAGACTTGTTCAGTCTCGCACCGTGAGACGGGCTGAACACGGCTGAATCCTTCTTTGTGTATATGTAGACCAAAACTAAGCAGGAAAAAGAGAATTAACACACACACACACACACACACACGTCAGTAAAAAAATGTCTGTATATGTAGTCAGGGCAAAATTGCGCCAACTGACCCAGACATGCAGTGAATTTTATAGATCCTTAGTGTTGGATGGCGCACACACACACACACACACCGGCACACAAAGGGTTTAAAAGAAAAAGTAAGAAAGTATAAATGAAAATGAACAAAGAAAAAAACAAAAGGAAAAAAAACTTGAAAGAAAAGAAAATTTAAATAATAATAATAACAATATTATTAATCGTTGTCTCCTTGATAAATAAAAAGTAAATAGTAAATTTTTAAAAATGGATAATAATAATAATAATAATAATAATAATAATAATAATAATAACAACAAAACAAAAATGGAATAAAGAGAAGATCCATATTCTGTTGCACTGGTTACGTTTCGTTGATGCATACGCACGTACCGTGAATCGATGAGAATCTACAAGTCAATATCAAGGATATTTTGTTCGTTGAAACTCCAGGCATTCCACGGTTTAATGTCAAGGTGACAACGGTTTACTGTGATCGGCCATGGCAACGACTGAAATCCAGTGAATAATTACGGAAGATCCAGTATTGCTGCTCGAATGCCATAAAAATGTGGGGGCGTATATGTACCCAACGTGCCAGGTGTATCTCCTTCCTCACCATCTCCTATGCTTGACTCCGTAGATGGAGTCATCCCTAGTTCCCCATTGGCTATACTAACCTGAGAGTCCTGCACATCTGCTACATACCCATCCACCGTAACTTGCTCCATGCCCCGCCTGCCTAGTGATAGCACTGTCTGGCCAGCCACCTGCGAACCGTTTGTAACTGGCGCACTGCCACTTTGGGCCAGTGTCGCCGGCGGGGAGCGACCCGGTGTGTCATACACCGTGTATAAAACTAGCAGCCGCGTGGGGGACAGCTGCACGGCAGTCGGGTATGCAAACATCATGTTGGGCGTGGTCTCGATGTCGACGACGTGCTGCCACGTGGCAGCTGCATAAAGAGCATCCGGGGACGGCAGGACCAAGCATGCAGGTGTAAGGCAACGCTTGAAACATTACACTCAATTCTCCAACGTAGTCGTTGAGAGAATATTGATATGTGAGAGGTTTTGACGAGGAGTATAACTAATTAACTTTTTACAACCGACCTTCCATACGCAAACTAATATGAGGTCCTCCAAGGGATGCATGGCCAGCATGGCCATGGGCTTTCAACCAAACCACCAATAAGGAACGCAAACCACTTCGACACCACGTGACAGGCCACCATGCTTGGGACATGGCTGTTGAGACATCCGTCTACCATACGATATACAATACTGTACTGCATAGACGCGTGCCCACACATACATAAATTTCTGCACACACCGTCATCCTTGCAATATAATTGCAGACCACAGGGCCCCTGCCACCAACGATAGAGGCATTTGCATACCCACAACAAGCCTCACGAACGCCTCGCAGGACTTGAACAACAGGGCACAATGCACTTATCTAGAGAGGGAAACAGTACACAGGCACGAGTCCATGTGTACAAGCCGCGCATAGTAACAATGAGACAACCAGCGCAGGTCAGAAATCTAGAGAATCCGGACATGGTAGTTTGAGCCTGCTGTTATCTTGTCTGCAGTTGTTGAGTCGTTCAGGATTATAGAAATGAATGCTGGACATGTGTAGCCTTGTACACAAAAATGATAGAAGTCTGAAGTACACATATTGCGCACCCACTGTCATCCTTCAAACAACTAGCGCAGACCCTATGCAACTACAGCATGTTATCCCACAATAATGCTGGCGCACGTACCGTCGTCCTTGGACTGCGCGATCGTCAATGGCCAGCGGTTCTTGGTGCTGTTGTTGAAGAACATGGTTAGTGACCAGCTGCCGTCCGGGTGCTGCCGCGGCATCAGAAAGGCCTTGGAGTTGGGGTTGAGCAGAGCGCTCTCCGTTGCGGCGCTCCACGTCTCACCATAGTCGTTGCTGATGCTCTGGTCATCGTAACAGTTTATTAATCAAACAGGATGGCAATTAAACAAGAAGGACAACAATAAGGCCCTTTCCACACTTCCGAGTGCAGGTGGTGGTTTCGGGCGAATGCTACTTCGGGTGCCCCGGACCTGTCCACATTCGGTAATCAGGTCGACCGGAACTCCGGAGTGTCGACTGAAAAGGACCTGCAAAGGACCTGCACGACCTGCACCGCCGAAACTCTGGTGCAGGTAGTGCAGGTCGGGTTTCAGAGAGGTCGAAATGGTCAGGCACAGGCTACCTAGGCGGATCCGAACGATGTGGTACGGAATGACAAGTACCGGTTCGTACGGCCGCGAGTTCGAGTGTTCAGAGTGAAGCAAATGTCCGGCCTGATATTCTCAATGGCCCAGTACGGACGCGGTGTGGAAACGAGTCAAACGACCTTCCATCATAATAATTCGCTAATTCGTAGCGCAGGAACTAGGCTGGATGCCTCGTATTTGTTTCGGGACCGATACGTTCTCGAGTTTTGGGCTCCAGGATGTGGCCCAAAATCAAACAGGATAAGTCAGGCAGCCCAGCAGATGCATATGTAGGGAATCGGGGGGTGATTGGTGTGAGAGAAATATATAAGGCTCGTCGGGGAACAGGTATGGGTGATGGTGGTCCCTGAGGGGGTTGTCCCGATGAGGTTGTCGAGAGGCAAACGCATACGTGGGATTGCTGCGTGCACGACGAACACCCACTACAGTTTCTACTAGTATTGCACGCAAGAACACCCACTATAGTTTCTAGTAGTATTGCACGCAAGAACACCCACTGTAGTTTCTACTAGTATTGCACGCAAGAACACCCACTATAGTTTCTAGTAGTATTGCACGCAAGAACACCCACTATCTTGAATCCCTGTCTATTCCCATCGCTGGTGTAGGCCTGCATGCCCTGTGTGGGGTTCGTTCCAGGGTGCACTAACCTGGAACACCTGTTTCCTTGGCCCAAGCATCCCCTTGCCATCATCAAGTGCATTACCGCACGTAGCGCATTTTTAGCTTCAAGTATTTGTTTGTTTCATTCACGCGCTCCCACCAGGTGCAGGTGCCCCAGCCCCCATCGCCGTGCAAAAAGACCCTGGGAGACGATCGGTAGGGCGTCTGTTCCCGCAAGGGATCTGTCACCACCATGTAAGTTAAAACTTTATACATAGTAGTTCAATCTTCACTTTTCTCTGTATTATAATCGTGGTTCTCTGAACATAGTTTTTCTTGATAGTGAGATGGAAGGCTATTCGCTATAGCTAGGTTATAGGGACCACATAGTAGTTCAATCTTCACTTTTCTCTGTATTATAATCGTGGTTCTCTGAACATAGTTTTTCTTGATAGTGAGATGGAAGGCTATTCGCTATAGCTAGGTTATAGGGACCACGTGACAAACACAACTACCTATGCATCTAGTGCGGTCGCACCCACCTGGTAAAGGTGCCCCATCGCCGTGCGGAAGTACATGATGACATGCCCCGGATTGCTCAGCGGCGCCAGCGTGGGCTCAATCAGCCACGAGGGGGGGTAACAGATGTCGCCGTGGTCGCGCCACGTGCGGCCTGCGGCGATGCATGGTGGCGGATGGGGGCAGCGTGGGCATCATCAAGTGTCAGGATTATGGTCCCGCCACGTACGGCCTGGGTGCCGTGGCGCATGGTGCCGGGTGGTCGTATGGTGGGCAGCACAAAAGTTTAGTGCATCGGCGCACGTGACAAAAGCATGGCGGGCAAGGAGATGGTATAGGCGCTGCACTGCAGCAGAGCACAAAACTACGTCAGAGCGCACGACCGTTCGTGCATGGATATGCACTGAGGGCTCACGAAACAGTGCCATGGGTCAAGGATGAGAAGTGCATGACCATGGCATGCATGGTCATGAGATACAACTTGACAAGCTGACACACATTAGGCCTGCATATTGACAACCTTGCATGCACATCGAATGCAGCGAAATACTCCACAGATATACTGCAACAATATACTGCAACGATATACTGCAACGATATGCAGCCATGGATTGCTGCGGCATGCATGGCGGTGCTGCATGCACCACAGTCCTCCCACTTGAGCGGCTGCTTCCTGAATATGCTACTATCCATACAACCCATCATTTCAAGGTGCTGCCAGCAGCGCCAACCTGTAACATACAGTTAATACGCACCGCAGCCCTCGGTCTCGAGCAACCGCTACCTGCCATATCCCCGTACAACCACTCACATAATGATACTGCCAGCAGTGTCGACCCATACCACACAGTTCGGTACGCACCGTAGGTCACCCGCCTCGAGAAAGTGCTACTGGATATAAAAAGCCATCCCTGCAGCGTTCCTGCCAACTGGTATCCCACATAGCAAGGCCACGCACCATAGTCCCCATCCTCAAGAAACTGCTATGAAACACACAACCGCCCCTAGAGCGTTCCTGCCAACTGGACCCCCACATAGCAAGGCCACGCACCATAGTCCCCATCCTCAAGAAACTGCTATGAAACACACAACCGCCCCTAGAGCGTTCCTGCCCACTGGACCCCCACATAGCAAGGCCACGCACCATAGTCCTCCGTCTTGAGCACAAAGGAGCAGCGGTGCTGCACCTCGAACGAGCGGTGGGGTTCCGTCCACGTAGGCAGCAGCCACACGCCGTAGCCCAAGTCGACCAGCTTGTTGGCGGTCACTTTAGCCACGCCTTGCCTGCACACCCAAAGGGACAGGAGGAGTGACAAATCTTACAAGTTAGAGCACTCACCCATGCGTAGGCAGCCCACGGCTAGACAGCCACACAGTGATTAACTCAACAATTCAAGCGGAAGCCACACATCTGCCCCGGTTACTACCACATGCGAGAGAATGACGAGAGAAAGAAAACAAGAATTTTTCAGTCTGGCAATTGGCATCAGTATATGTTACATGCGCTAGCACGATCACCCATGGCCACGGCCAGTACCGGTACAGGTGGCAGCTGACAGGGGTCAGCGGGCAGGCAATCCCATACATCCATCCACATGGAATTAGGGTGACGGATAGAATTAGTTCCATGAAGACGTCCGCAAGACAATCTCACCTGTCATGCAGATGTAGCGAAGATTCCACTAATTAACTCCCTAATGAGAAGACCCAACGTTTTGGGGGGGCATATATCTGCAGCAGCTTAGCCCGCGATCCAATATAGTCTCATGCAATCCTGTAGTGTCTCATGCAGAGCAGCACGCGCTGCAAACAAACCAGGCTCTAGATGGACCACTCTCACGACGCAAAACGCGCATCCGACCCGATGTCCGGGCAGGGTCGCACAGGAGGGGCACCGACGGCAGACGATGTACGAACGCATGCAGCTTTCAGAAGGAGCCACCGTGAAATCATGCACACAATGTTGAAGATGTAACGAGGGTGCATGGGCGTGCACTCAAACTGCACCCTAACCTCACCGGCCCACACTGCAGCCATGGCATCCACACACGGCTGCTTGAACACGAGCACGCCGGTTGTGGCGGCAAAGAATCACTAGATGTTATAAACCAGATCATATGTATATACAGTAGTAGATATACAGGCCATACACAGTACAGATATATCACAAGCATAACACGGGTATGTTAATTAAAAGCACAGCGTCGCCGCCTCGTACGTGGGTTTGGGAGCATATCAAGGCCTCTCCCGGGGCCTCAGGGGTTTTAGGGGGCATACCTATAGGCGCATATGACCTACACATCACGCGCACATCACGCACGCATATCATGCCACACGTTGGTCGCTACAGTGGCCGCCCACGCACCGGTGCTCGAACGTATAAATCATGACAGGTGGCGTCCACGTCTCCCCTCGGTCCATCGTCGTGATGTACTTGATGTCGCCGCCCGGGTAGTTGGTCTTGCGGCTCTCGCTGTCAAAACAAATGGGCACCAGCGGCCAGATTTGTCAACAAGGAGGCACCAGGGACCCATAACAGAAAGGCACGAGGGTACGGGAACAGGGACCGGGAGGAGGCGTGCTTTGGTCGTGTGAGTGCCAGTCGCCTCCGCCCACGAGGATGCCGGTTGCCAACATATCGACGGAAGCAGAGGGACCAGGACGATGAAGTGATGAACTTCATGCTGGTGTCTTTGGATTTAAAACCTTTCTTCACAAGATGCCAGGGCAAGTCGCGGCTCTGGACATGCAAATGTGTTCTGAACACCACGCACACGACACACCATCCTGACGCCACGTAGAACATACCTGTAGAACAGCCACAGGCGCCCGTCCTTGTCTTTATGTAGGAGGGGGCCCCAGATCGGCAGCAAGCCGAACTGGGACACGCAGGTCCCACACGCCGAAGGCAGGAATGACGGAAACGCCGAATGGGCACAACCCGTGTCAGACGGCAGAGCCAGATGCGGTGCATGGCAGAGTGCTGCAAGAATGCCAGTGGCGTAGCAAGGTACCCTCAGCAACCTGACAGCCAGCTGCCAACAGCCAGCTACCAACAGCCAGCTGCCAACAGCCAGCTACCAACAGCCAGCTGCCGACAGCCAGCTAGCAACAGCCAGCTGCCAACAGCCAGCTACCAACAGCCAGCTGCCAACAGCCTACTACCAACAGCCAGCTGCCGACAGCCAGCTACCAACAGCCAGCTGCCGACAGCCAGCTACCAACAGCCAGCTGCCAACAGCCTACTACCAACAGCCAGCTGCCAACAGCCTACTACCAACAGCCAGCTGCCGACAGCCAGCTAGCAACAGCCAGCTGCCGACAACCAGCTAGCAACAGCCAGCTACCAACAGCCAGCGTATTAAGTACGGCAGGGGACAAAGCACCAAAACCGTCGCCTCAGGCGCCCAAAGTACTCTGCTACTGTGTGGATGGATAGTCCTCTTGCCGCATTTCCTTCTTAATAACATAATAGGATACCTAACACACTAATAGTAATCGGCCACCACACAAAAACTCTGAAACTCACCACCCCACCCGTGCGCGCGGGACGGGTGCTAGCAACTACCGACAACAAGGTGGCCCCACCCCACCCACCACAACACTCCCTCCGCTACCACAGCCACACAAAACTCAAACACTCAAACCTTGACAATCTTCTTAACCCCACCCCACCATGACGCTGCGTGGCGTCTCCCAGTTGAGCCCGCCGTTGAAGGAGCGCGTGAAGAAGAGCTGCTGGTTGGGATCGCGCTCACGCTCCGCCGCCGCCTGCGCAGTGGTACGTACAGATGGTGTCATCGAATGACGCAGCACCCCACGCGAAGCTCGCAAATGAGCAGGCAGGTAATACACACCGTGGCAAGCAGTACCCACAGCAGGCAAGTAGACCACACCGTGGCAAGCAGTACACACGGCAGGCAAGTAGACCACCCCGTGGCAAGCAGTACCCACAGCAGGCAAGTAGACCACCCCGTGGCAAGCAGTACCCACAGCAGGCAAGTAGACCACACCGTGGCAAGCAGTACCCACAGCAGGCAAGTAGACCACACCGTGGCAAGCAGTACCCACAGCAGGCAAGTAGACCACACCGTGGCAAGCAGTACCCACAGCAGGCAAGTAGACCACACCGTGGCAAGCCGTACCCACAGCAGGCAAGTAGACCACCCCGTGGCAAGCAGTGCACACAGCAGGCAAGTAGACCACATCGTGGCAAGCAGTGCAAACCGTGGCAAGTGGAACGGACCCCACAATAAATCCTTGATGTGCTGATGTTGTGGTTGAAGCGTCACCCCAACAGCAAGTATAGACGGTGGCGCGTGGGAAGCAGCCCATGAGCTATGATAGACAATGGCAAATAGGGCGCGGATTCAACCATTTTTCATGGGAGACGCGGTTACCCCACGACTGGCAATCATGCACAGTGCCACGCAGCACCCCACAAGCACGATCATAGAAAGGGTGGTTCTTCAACTGCAATCGCGGCCAAGGCGGCCATCGCATGCGTATGCAACCCAGCACCCGTTAACAACCCAGCATTGGCCCGCCAGTGTGGCCAGTTGACCGCTACGTCTTCGCAATGCAATCAATTAACATTCAATAGTGACCAGTATAGTGACCAGTGGGTTCCATGCTATGGCTTCGCAAGGCCACCGATAAGGGTGCAGCAGCCGCCCGATGTGCAGCGCACAGCCGGACTGCAAGACCGCTGCCATTGCAGTTCTCTTGGCAAGCACCCTTGAACAGCGGAAGGCAAACCCTTTCTACACACGATGTGCCTTGCGAAACAGCTGCCGGCGATGGGAAGAGGGTCACTTCATTCTCAGTTGTTGGACTGTATGGCGAGACGTAGCTAGAATGCGAATTTAATGCAAGGAAGAGCAATTGAAATGCAACGCAGTGCTGGCCTCAAAGAGCGTACTAAACATTTTTACATATACTATAGCAGCCGTCCATCGAGAGATGTGCCGCGATGCGCACTGGCAGTGTTTGCCCGGCCGCAGAAAACTGGCCATCTGTGCCTCGGCGGTGAAAGGGAAAGCTGGGGTGAAAGGTGCTTTATTTAGAACTCATCTTTGTCACGGATGACATCATCACGTGCGCGGCATGTATCTATCCATCCTTGTCTGAGACATCTACATCGCAGGATGCCCGCAAAATTGCTACCGACGCGCTTGCCTGAAACGCCGCCACAATGGTGCCGTCGACGAGAACCTCCACCATTGCCATGTGGCAGTATTTGAAGTGTGGGTTGGTTTGGAACACCCAATTGGTTTTTATGCCTGGCGTTGTAGGGAGTGTCATGTTTGTTTCCGGAGGATTGATGCTGCTGTCATCCTGCATCCAGCATTTGATACCAGCCATTTCGAGCCAACAGTTCCCGGGTTGTACACGGAATTGACCGAGGTAAATAAGCAAGCAAGCAGGAGACTTACGTATGCTTGACAACCACGTTGATACGGCGTATTTCTAGCGTGAGACGTCAAAAGCTAGAGTACCATTGCGACTAACAGCTGCAGCCAACACAACCACTACGTTTCACAGCAGCTCACGCGTACTTCGTGTGATGTCATAATCTTGACATTTTCTTCAGAAGATAAAGCGGCCACCGTCGCCACCAGGTGCACTCCTAAACAAACGAGCAGGAATTTTATCGTTAGTATCCTCCCCATGATGCCTACACTTGGGGAAATGCCACGGCTGGTGAACAATAGCACTCACGTACACTAGAGATAGAGGTAGCGGCCATCGCCGCGTGTAATGCGTGAACGACCCTTGTGCACGTTTTCTTCTGAAGAAAATGATGCTGACAGCCCATCCGGCCATCCCTCAAGCCTTTTTCTGACTTCCTAGTTTCTGGCCATGGAATGTTCATGAAGGCGTCTACCCTCCCCTAGCGCAACTGCTTAGTCGCTAAGGATCTCACGGACCGGGCGGATATCGTATCTTAACTTGTCGTCAACAGGCGGAAAACGGGCAGTGAACTTAGCAGGGATTACCTACTGGCTATATTTGGAATAAACGTACACCTATTTACCTGGAAAAACGGGCAGTGAACTTTATGGACATCGTTCGTAAACTTAAACTTTTATGATATATAATATATAACAGGATGCCCGATGGGATAATGTAGGGATAATAGAGTTCATTACACAGGATTTTACTCGGGGAAAAGGGCGGTGCGACATGGGGTGCGAGGCCAGGATTTGGGAATTGCGAAGCATTTCGCCGTCCATATAGCATGTCGCCCTCCAATAATGAAAGAATTAAGGGATTCCGTTCCTAATTCCTATTGATAATTGGAAGGTTGATGAATAACTGATTGTTATTTCCATTAAATAACATTGGCGTATGGACGCTGTAGAAAAGAAGGTTGGAAACGCTGGGACGTTCCAACTTCCAAGGCCAGGAAGACTAGAAACTTGACCAACCCCTCCGGCTGGCGTGATTCAAAGAGTGGGGGTGAAAGGGTTACTTACGTAGTTTCTAGGAGGTGGTATCTCAGTCCGTGCAAGAATATCGCTAACCCACGGTATTTTATTGATGCCATTGGCCCGTCACCGTTAGCATTGGTTAAGACGTGTCAAAGACACCTTCAATTTTTCCTTGGCTCTCATAAGAGCCTGGATTCGGTGAAAAGCGTTCTCTTAAAGCCGTGTTCAATAGGCCATATTAAATTATCAGCCGCATAGTAGCGGCCTTGCGAATTGCGAGTTGGCACAATGGACCAGGTATTAGCCCTCCGTGGCGTTGGCGCCCAGGTGTTACGAGAACTTCCGGTGCTGGAGCGCTTGCAGCTACGTCAAACTTGCCGTGCGTTCTTGTCTGCTGTGGATGAATCTCTCGAGGGGCTTCCCGAGTTGTTCTGGGAAGACATTGCCGACGTGGCCAGCAAACCAGGCTGGTTAGACTGGCTGCTAACAAAATGTCCGAATCTACAGACATTATCTTTGTGGACGCGGATGGCGCATCCCATACCTAGGAGCAAGCTAGACCTAATGAAACAGGGAGGGCCAGCCAGCCCAGGGATGGCAAGGCAGACCCTGATGGGACTTGCACACTGCACGCGGCTGCGCGCTTTGAACTTGGCATGCTGCGCCGGTGTCGGGGACAGTTTACTGGCAGTTGTTGCTGCATCATGCAAGGGATTAGAGAGGCTGGATGTCAGTGGCTGTGACGTGACCGATAGTGGCGTGATTTCCCTGGCCCACCACTGCCATGACCTCAAGGAGCTGCTTGTCAGCGAGTGCCGGCTAGTTACGGACGCAAGTATCCAGCAGATCGCCGAGCGCTGCCGCCTCTTGGAGCAGCTCGTGGTGGCAAACACGAGGGTGGCAGATGCCGGCATTTTCGCCATCGCCCAGTGCAGCACCAACCTCCGCCACCTGGATGTCCAGGGTTGCTCGCACGTGACGCACGCAAGCATATCTGTAATCGCTGCGCACGGCCCGGGCCTGCAGCACTTGAGCATTCACGGTCTCCGACACCTCAGGGATGACAGCATCATCGCGATCGCAGAGGGCTGCCCAGGCCTGACAGGCATCGACCTATCCGGCTGTGTCGCCATCACCGCAGACGGCATGCGCGCTCTGGCGGACCGCTGCCCTCAGCTGCAGCATGTGAGTGTTGCAGGGATCCTGTACGCGAGTGCAGGGTTGCAGCAGATGGTGTCCCGATGCGCCCGCTTGCGACACCTGGACGCGCGCGAGGTGATAACGTTCGACGACGCCATCAGCCGCGCGCTGGGTTCAAACTGCCCGGACTTGCGCCACCTGGCGGTAGGCATGACGCTGGACCTGACCGATGCGGGCATTATTGCGCTGGCACAAGGGTGCCCCCTGCTAGAGCACCTGCGCATCAACGCGTGCCCGCGCGTGACGGATGGCGGCCTGGGCATTATTGCCATTCACTGCCCCCGCTTGCGCCACCTGGACATCAGGGATTGCACCAACGTGACGGATGCTGGTGTTGCCTTGGTGAGCCAACACTGCCGGGAGCTGGAGGAGCTCAGTATGGGCATGTGGGGGTTTCGGATGACGGATGCCAGCTTGAGGACCGTGGCCCGCTTCTGCGCCAAGCTGCGGTGTTTCAACCTGCGGCACGGTGACCTGGGGAATGGTGGGGCACCTGCCGTGCTCGAGCACCGCGGCGGGCAGCTGGAGGCGCTGGATGTCTCGGGCACTCGGTACCGATTGGAGGAGCTTTCGCAGATGATTGGCCGCACCTGCACGCGGCTGCGCTCTCTGTGGATGGGCTGGTGCTCGGCACTATCCGACGCACACGTGGCGAGCCTGCTATCGGGGCCCGCCGCGGGTGGACTCCTTCACCTGGACATCTCGAAGAGTGGGAGCGAGGTCACGGACAAATCGCTCTTCGCGATCGGGGGGGCGTGCCCACAGCTGTGCTCCCTGAACGTGCATAGCTGCCACGGCGTCACGGATGAAGGCATGAAGGCGATCGCGGCAGGTTGCCGGCGGTTGATAATTGTGAACGCCATGGGCACGAGCACGACCGTGGGGGTGTATGGCATCTTTGCGGGCAGCGACTGCACGGTGATGTGGTGGGATGAGCTCTGTCTAGGGGACCCCGTTTCCCCCCCATATGAAGGGCTGATATGACGGACCGGGATCTCAAGGTTGCTCCAGGGTGGTCCGATGGAGTGCTGCTAAGTACATGCTGACAATGTTGATGGTAGGGGCTGCGCCAGGCTGCGCTGAATTTTCTATCCGTTGAAAAGCTTTCCCTGGTGGAACCCGCCCAGTGCATTAATCAATCAATCAATCAATTCATTCATTCATTCATTCATTCATTCATTCATTCATTCATTCATTCATTCATTCATTCATTCATTCATTCATTCATTCATTCATTCATTCATTCATTCATTCATTCATTCATTCATTCATTCATTCATTCATTCATTCATTCATTCATTCATTCATTCATTCATTCATTCATTCATTCATTCATTCATTCATTCATTCATTCATTCATTCATTCATTCATTCATTCATTCATTCATTCATGCATTCATCCATCCATCCATCCATCCATCCATCCATCCACCCACCCACCCACCCACCCACCCACCCACCCACCCACCCACCCACCCACCCACCCACCCACCCACCCACCCACCCACCCACCCACCCACCCACCCACCCACCCACCCACCCACCCACCCACCCACCCACCCACCCACCCACCCACCCACCCACCCACCCACCCACCCACCCACCCACCCACCCACCCACCCACCCACCCACCCACCCACCCACCCACCCACCCACCCACCCACCCACCCACCCACCCACCCACCCACCCACCCACCCACCCACCCACCCACCCACCCACCCACCCACCCACCCATTCATTCATTCATTCATTCATTCATTCATTCATTCATTCATTCATTCATTCATTCATTCATTCATTCATTCATTCATTCATTCATTCATTCATTCATTCTTTCTTTCTTTCTTTCTTTCTTTCATTCTTTCCTTCTTTCTTTCTTTCATTCTTTCCTTCATTCATTCATTCATTCATTCATTCTTTCTTTCTTTCTTTCTTTCTTTCATTCTTTCCTTCTTTCTTTCTTTCATTCTTTCCTTCTTTCCTTCTTTCATTCATTTAACTCATGCTCCCGGTGGGGAGTCACTGAGCATTAACCCCGATCGATGGAGGGAGGGAGGGAGGGAGGGAGGGAGGGAGGGAGGGAGGGAGGGAGGGAGGGAGGGAGGGAGGGAGGGAGGGAGGGAGGGAGGGAGGGAGGGAGGGAGGGAGGGAGGGAGGGAGGGAGGGAGGGAGGGAGGGAGGGAGGGAGGGAGGGAGGGAGGAGGGAGGGAGGGAGGGAGGGAGGGAGGGAGGGAGGGAGGGAGGGAGGGAGGGAGGGAGGGAGGGAGGGAGGGAGGGAGGGAGGGAGGGAGGGAGGGAGGGAGGGAGGGAGGGAGGGAGGGAGGGAGGGAGGGAGGGAGGAGGGAGGGAGGGAGGGAGGGAGGGAGGGGAGGGAGGGAGGGAGGGAGGGAGGGAGGGAGGGAGGGAGGGAGGGAGGGATTCATTAATTAAACTCGTGCTCCCGTTGGGGAGTCACGAAGCACCGAAGTGTGCACAACAGGAAGAAAGGGCAGCTCTAGACCCCCTTTCTCCTTCATGCCAGAGGCATGCCACAGCTGCAATCGGACAGGATAGACGATCCGGCAAGTTCTGTGGGTGCAATAAGACCCATGTGCGCGGCTGGGGGCACGCCAGGTGAGGACATATCGCCCAGGCTGGGCAGGCTTGGTGCCAGCTAGTCTATCTGATGTATCTACCTGATCTGTGCGGGCCAGGTGCCCGGCTAGGCCCAGGCGCCTGTGCCGGCTAATAATGTGGGAAACATAGGGCAAATCAGCGTACAAATCCTCATTACTAATGTGCAAACCAAAGGGGATGTTAAGGGCCTTGCGCAGCATCTTGGTGACGGCGCAGTCGAGTCGTTGCTCCAGCTCCTGCGTCAGTGTCCAGGTCTCGGCGCCGTAGGTCAGGATCGTCAGAATGACGACCTTGAAGAGGTCACGCTTGACGATCCGGGGTAGGGCGGGGTTGCTCCACCAGCGGCGGTGGTCATGGAGGTGTGCCCACGCCATGCCGATCCGTGTCGTCATGTCGTCCTCGCAGTCGGGAAGCCAACTGCCGAGCAGCTGGAAGCGGCCTGAAGTAGGGTAGTTGACCTCGGTGTCGTCTAAGAGGCGGAGTGTGGGTGGGGGCCCTGCCATGCCGAGGGCCAGGGCCTCCGTTTTGGGGCTGCATGATTTCTAGACCAACCGCCCGAGCCTCGAGCGCCAGGCAGTCCAGCCAAAGTTGGGCAGACTCCGGCTTCATCGATGAGCGTGATGTCGTCGGCATAAATGAGGTCAGCTAGTAAATTCTGCTTGTTAGTCGGCCCCCCTTCTCCAAGCTCGTTCGTGATCGCTAGGCCAGGGGCACGGCCTGCAATGCTAGCAAAGCGAGCACGTGCCTGATGCATCACATAATCCACGACAATAATAAACAGGTACGGCGACAGGACGCAACCCTGCCAGACGCCGGTCTGCAGTGGGCATGGCGGGGTAATGCCGTGTTGAGTGCGCACCGAAGTGGTCGACCCCTCATACAGCGTGCGGATGACGGTAATCAGGGGAGTGGTGACGCGAGCGCGAGCAAGTACAGCCCATAGAGCGTCCCAGAGGACAGAATCAAAAGCCTTGATGAAGTCGTCGAAGATCAGGATGGCGGGAAACTCACCAGGTTGCAGGAGAGCGATTTCCTCAAAGAGGCGACGCGCGACGAAGATGGCCATGACGGTGTTGCGCCCAGGACGAAAGCCCATTTGACTTTCCCCTAGGTGACAGTCGAGAGCAGAACGAAGGCGGTTGAGGATCATGCGCATGAACAACTTGAGTGCGGCGCTCTGGATGCAGACTCCTCGGTAGACGGCGGACTTCCACTATATCTTAAATTATTGGGGAGTTCAGTGCTCCGTGGTCCCCTGGGCAACGGGGACACGAGACTAATTAATTAATTAAAAACTAAATTAACTGATCTTAGAAAAAATATATAAGCTGCCATTGCCGCATGGAGAGTTACATGCACAGACTCAACATGCAGCTAGGTTGGGGCTTTGGGGTCCATAAACCCAGCAGTATCTAGTTTGCATGAGCTATCCAAACATAGAAAATTTCAACTTGGATATTAGATGATCTTGGATATACCCGCGGGAACGCTAGTCCGGCTAAATATGCCTCCAGCGCATTCCAAATTCCATCTCACCAAGGACTTATGCTCATGTGACGCAGTCTACGTGTAAATTAACTAATGAATGAATCCGGGCGCCGGCATGCCAGCCAGGTCACTGAGTCGTTGCGACATAAACAGATGCCGAATGCAGTACGCAGCATGCTGAGGGTGCGGTTTGCTCCAGCGGCTCGTGGCTCAGCTGCTTCAACATAGAAACCTCTTTACCGTTACACATGAACGGAGGCAGTCACGTGTCTTAATTAATTAATGAACGGAGGAAACCAACGATTCCGGGTTCTTGCTAACCTAGCATGCCCCATATCTGCAGCAAGAGATGACGGGTGGATAGAACATGGCAAGGGACACAATGCATCCACACGATGGATGAGTTGTTGCAAGGCAAGGCAACGAAATCCCATGGAACAAAGAAGAGGCAGCAAGGGATTCGGTGTTGGGAAAAATATAGCCACACGGTGACTACAAAATTAGGATTACAAGCCTGCATAAGGGTGCCCAGCTCACCTCAAACCCCCGTCCCCTTTCCAACATTATCGCAAGCCCACCCCTTTTTAGTCCCCACATGCGTGCTGCAATTATTCTCAGGCCTGCGCTGGTTGTCTCATTGACACTGCTTCTATCTTGATACTCCAATCAAGAAGATGGTTGCCCCCCCAAGCCCCAAACCAGACAGTGCCATGTTTGGGTTGACAGCTGCCCGACGCCTCTCATTTCCCAATGGAGCAGCGCCAAGTGCTACGCTGAGCTACGCTGAGCTACGCTGAGCTACGCTGAGCTACGCTGAGCTACGCTGAGCTACGCTGAGCTACGCTGAGCTACGCTGAGCTACGCTGAGCTACGCTGAGCTACACTGAGCTACGCTGAGCTACGCTGAGCTACACTGAGCTACGCTGAGCTACGCTGAGCTACGCTGAGCTACGCTGAGCTACGCTGAGCTACACTGAGCTACGCTGAGCTACGCTGAGCTACGCTGAGCTACGCTGAGCTACGCTGAGCTACGCTGAGCTACGCTGAGCTACGCTGAGCTACGCTGAGCTACGCTGAGCTACGCTGAGCTACGCTGAGCTACGCTGAGCTACGCTGAGCTACGCTGAGCTACGCTGAGCTACGCTGAGCTACACTGAGCTACGCTGAGCTACGCTGAGCTACGCTGAGCTACGCTGAGCTACGCTGAGCTACGCTGAGCTACGCTGAGCTACGCTGAGCTACGCTGAGCTACGCTGAGCTACGCTGAGCTACGCTGAGTAAGCATCGCTTCCCTTGTCATCCTTGTCTATAAACACCGGTCATAGAGTGATGCTCGCACTTTCTGACCTTTCCTTTTACAACCATCTCCCCAGTACGCTGTCCCATGAGGACTAACCCAGCACCTGTGCTGTCTCCCTGTCACTCTCACTACCCAGCCACAAAACACCCCAGTCACTGGGACCCGAAAAATGAGGGTCTGCCATGCGAAAAATGGCCATACAGCTGTGCATAGTGCGTTGTCCAATACTAGGCTAGTATTACCAACGATTCCTGCTAGTCAAGAACAATCAGCATCCACTTCAGCGCTTCCCCACACCAAGGCTAGACGTACACAACCATACCACGATAACTAATAAAGTACTTGCGTGTCATGCGCATGGGCATGCCACAGAGTACTATGCTCTTAATCTCATGAAAAAAACTAATTACACGAAAGTTACGAACAGCGTCTGCATCATGCCCCAACCATATAGTCGGCTAGAGGGGCATATAATAATACCACGATCTAGAGGGGGATATAATAATACCACCATCAATACCCACATTACAACTGCCATGCCATGGATGTGCCTCCTTGCCTCCACCTCATCGGAAGGTCCCCACTCCTGAACCCCCCCCCCTCGCCTCACCTATACGCCCTTATGCCTCGCATACCCCCTCACCTCGCTTGTTTGCCCTATGCCTCATTTTCCCTGCCATCTCACCTTTCTGTTTACACTCATGCAACCTCCCTGCCCCCACCACATTTGTATCTCCCCGTCACTGCACATGCACCCCCTCTCCCTCACCTGTATGCCCCCACTCTCCGAGGAGCTGCTCAGCAGCGTCCGCTGGAACGGCGCAGATGCAAGCACCTTGACCAGACCCCCTGCTGCGCCGCTGGCCGTCGCCAGGCAGCGGCCCGTCTCTGGATCCCATGCCTGCGCACCGCACGATCAGCACGATCAGCACCATCAGCACCATCAGCACCATCAGCACCATCAGCACCATCAGCACCATCAGCACCATCAGCACCATCAGCACCATCAGCACCATCAGCACCATCAGCACCATCAGCACCATCAGCACCATCAGCACCATCAGCACCATCAGCACCATCAGCACCATCAGCACCATCAGCACCATCAGCACCATCAGCACCATCAGCACCATCAGCACCATCAGCACCATCAGCACCATCAGCACCATCAGCACCATCAGCACCATCAGCACCATCAGCACCATCAGCACCATCAGCACCATCAGCACCATCAGCACCATCAGCACCATCAGCACCATCAGCACCATCAGCACCATCAGCACCATCAGCACCATCAGCACCATCAGCACCATCAGCACCATCAGCACCATCAGCACCATCAGCACCATCAGCACCATCAGCACCATCAGCACCATCAGCACCATCAGCACCATCAGCACCATCAGCACCATCAGCACCATCAGCACCATCAGCACCATCAGCACCATCAGCACCATCAGCACCATCAGCACCATCAGCACCATCAGCGCCATCAGCACCATCAGCACCATCAGCACCATCAGCACCATCAGCACCATCAGCACCATCAGCACCATCAGCACCATCAGCACCATCAGCACCATCACCACCATCAGCGCCATCAGCACCATCAGCGCCATCAGCACCATCAGCACCATCAGCACCATCAGCACCATCACCACCATCAGCGCCATCAGCACCATCAGCGCCATCAGCACCATCAGCACCATCAGCACCATCAGCACCATCAGCACCATCAGCACCATCAGCACCATCAGCACCATCAGCACCATCAGCACCATCAGCACCATCAGCACCATCAGCACCATCAGCACCATCAGCACCATCAGCACCATCAGCACCATCAGCACCATCAGCACCATCAGCACCATCAGCACCATCAGCACCATCAGCACCATCAGCACCATCAGCACCATCAGCACCATCAGCACCATCAGCACCATCAGCACCATCAGCACCATCAGCACCATCAGCACCATCAGCACCATCAGCACCATCAGCAATCTCAGCGGGATCAAGAGCAAAGAGTGCCCTGGGCCAATAAGTTCACCCTGCTGGGATGGGAATCCGCGTCCGTGAAGATTCCATCGGTGGTCAACGAGTATTATTAACGTACACTAACAAAATAGTAGTAATAGATTGTTAACGTACACTAATAAGATAGTACTATTAGATTGTTATCGTATACTAATAAAATAGCAGTAATAGATTGTCAATGCACACTAATTTAATAGTAGTAGTAGATTGTTAACGTACACAGCTAGTACCCAACACTTCCCCAGGCATCCCCTGCTACAACGACACGTCACCCCACACACACACACCGCCACCATCCCCAACGACACATTCCCACCACCAGCACTGCCAGTGTCCCCAGAGGGCAAGGGCGGCGTGGTGGTGGGAACATGTCGTTGTGGCGGGTAATACCTGGGCCCACTCGAGCCGTCGACACCCAGATGTGATCTGATACTTTGCTAGTGTCTTATCAGGCTCACATGACACGGAGATGTCAGAAAACTAAAATTTTAGATAGAGTAGATATGAAGAATAGCTTCAATACGCCTTATGTATACATATCCCTCTGCAACACGCATGCAACATGCCGCCCCACATTCGCGCCGTTTCTTCCCGCACACCTCACTCTCTACAACCATTCTCTCCACAACAACCCCCCAGCCCCCAAAGCAAGCCCCAGTCTCCTGACTTAGCCAGCCCACCTTGATGCCTCGACCCACCCACCTTGATGACCCCATAGGCAGCGCCGCTGATGATCGTCCCTGACTCTGCATCCGCGGCCAGCGCGTAGACCTCGGCGGTGTTGCCCGTCACGGTGGCCACGCTGCGGTGGGTGCTGGCGTCCCACACCTGCCAGGGTGGGGCCAGGGGCAGACGGTGCCCCCTCACAGGACAAGCAACACACTAGTGTTAGAAGGACAAAAGAAAACTATGAAGGAAGCACCTCTTAGGGCCCACACGTTCAACGATGCAATGGACCAGCTCCCTTCTCTTAAAGGGGTGATAGTTAGGTAGGGCTCCAACAGCAGCGTTCTGTTATGTCCGGCGTGTTCTGTGCTTGCGACCGTCCCTGTGGCAGGCAAGTTGGGGGCCCACCTTGGCTGCTCACCTTGAAGAGCCGTGTGCTAGCTAGACAGCCGGAGGCCAGACGCTAAGTCACCCGCTGGAGAACTCGGTGGTGGGGAAACAGGGGCAAGCCATCGTGGACGCTGGATGGGACGGTGCCCTCCAGTGCCGAACCACGGTCAGAGATTTCCTGTGCCGCATTCCCGCATCATAACAACACATCATAACCACGTGGTCTTCAAAGCCACCGCTGACGCGTGGGGTAATGTTGAAGAGCAGTGCAGTGTACAGTGATCACGCACAGGAAGTGCGGTCCTCTGACCCGCTACAAAGAGATAGTGACGGTGAAATGCATAGTATTAACATAGAAGTATTCACATATGTTTAGTACAGTGTTCGTACAGTGACCACACCTTGCCCATGCGGGCCTCTGAGTCCTTCCAAAACACTGGAGGCAACTTGAATAGTTTAAAAATAAAGTGCATTCCCAGTGGTACAGTGACCACACGGACCTTGACCGTGCGATCCTCCGACCCGCTGCAAATGAGCTCATCCGCCCCCGCACCATCGCCCGTGCTGGCCTGACCATTGTTGTCGCCCCCATCGTCCGCCCCCCCATCGCGCCACCGCAGCGTGACCGCGACACAGGTGACCGTGCTGGTGTGGCCGCGAAGTACGACCAGGGGATGGAGCTCTGGCAGCGCCCACAGCTGGGTAGGGTGCGGGCGGTTGGGTTTGCGTGAGTGCGTGTGTTTAACCCGGGTGGTTGGTTTTGGGTGGCTGGGTTTGGGGGGGTTAGGGTTGGGAAGGCGTGGGGCAGGCGTGGTGGTAGATGTGCGCACTTAGCATGACAGGTTTGACCAACGCGCGTGAAATGCCACGGTTCATGGGCAGAGGGCTGGCAGCTTGGAACCAGGGGGAGGAGGGTGCCCGATGAGTCAGCGGTAAGGCGTGGCGCAGCGCGTAGTAGGGTGATGGCAGCTAGTGAAGTCAGCTCAACCAAGCAGACATGGACCCAGGCAAACAAGCCCCAAAGGCAGTCGTTATGCTTTCAGGTCGGCACCTACTGCCCACAGTATAGCGCTTGAGTGACCAATGCTTCACTGCATGCCTTTGAAGTCCCCTATGCTGGCGGCCCCAGAGTGCGCTCCTGTGACGCAAGCTGATTAGCAGGCAAGCGCACTGCAACAACCTTTCTCTGAACGCGGATCTTTTTCCCCAAATCTCGTATTCTGGGGCCAAACCCGATGCTCACAGTGGTAGAAAGAGTGTCGTATGGTAGTACAAGGCGGATGCCCGACTGCGCTAGTATAGCCGTGAGTGCTTGCCTTGCGCCTGTGCGTGCTTGCCTTGCGGTGTTGGGCAGGCAGGCAGGCGTTGCCCGTTGGCCATCAGGGTCTTGCGATCCCAAGGCACCAGGGTAGAGGCTAACTGATGCATCATGATTCAGAGCTTCGTTCGCATCAGGGGGGAGTAAAGCAGCATGACTGCTATCGATTCCAATAGCACGACTGCTATCAATTCTAAAAGCATGACTGCTATCAATTCTAATAACACGACTGCTACCCATGATTGTAATATCATAACTGCTACAAACAAAAAATATCGGCCAGCCGCTGAACTAGCGGCGCATGGAGCTCAAAGTCCACATTAACAAGCGCTCACTTGCCGTACAACAACTGAAGGAGTGAAGCTACCTACATCCAAGCAGTTTGCATGCTACGGCTCTGCATCATTAGATATGACAGGTACCTACTCGTGCAGTTTGCACCCTACGGTTCTGCATCGTTAGATATGAAAGGTACCTACTCAGGCAGGCAGTTTGCACCCCGTGGCCCTCACACCAGAGGCACGCGCAAAATGACAAGAACTGGGTTTGCTTGCCACTAGCATACCGTTACAAAGTAAACCATGCAGTAGGCGAGAATAATGGTGCCGCGCTCACAAAGTAAACCATGCAGCAGTGAGAATAATGGTGCCGCGCTCACAAAGTAAAGCATGCAGTAGTGAGAATAATGGTGCCGCGTGCGGCATAGTATCAACAAGCTGTTGACCGAGTGAGCCAGTGAACCCCCATGTCCTATCCAGCTTGCCCACCTTGACTGTGTTATCTTCCGACGACGTCACAAGCTGGCGGCGTGCAAAGACCATGGACCGCACAGGATGCTCATGGCCGCGGGCCTCCTCTCGATGCAGGCCGACAAAGGGCGTCAGCGTCCACAGCTGCGCATGCAAGGGGCAGCGGCCACAGCAAAGGGGGTCAGCGGCCACAGCTGCCATATCGGGCAGTCGTGGCATCGACGGCATGAGGTTGGGCCGCCGCCACGCGGAGATGGTCGTGTGCAAGATGGCATGGGACATATCCAAGTGGCAGGCATTCCATACAAGTGGGTCGTAGTAGCATGCCAACAACAGCATCATTGCGTTTGGGACACCGAGTCCTGCGCAGAGAAGAGAGCCTAGCCAGGCACGCGGTGAACCACCACATGCAGCTTTGCAAAATAACTAAACTGATAAAGTGATACGTCCCAGAAGCTGGGCGCCTGGCCCTTCGCCATGAACAAGCCTGATTTAAATCACCACACCCTTTACAACCATGAGCCATCCGGCCAAACAATTAACGCTCAACATCCAGCAACGCGATCCCGCCAGGATTTTGGCATGTCATGGATTGTTACAGACCACAACCATGGATGGCTAACCAGCTCCTTTGCCAGTTGACATATGGCCCACAGTTCATGAATGTCACACACCAAGGGATCAACAACCTGGTCCCGCATTCTGAACATCGAGGTTCACGCAGTGCTTAGTTCTGTCACCACCCACCGACTTGTGCTCCCGATGGTCTCACAGCACCTTCCTTCTGCGTGATACCCTAATCGATTTGGTGCGTGGTATCCTAATCTATTTGATTCATGTCTATTTTATTCATGTCTATTTGGTTCATGTCTATTTGCATGGTTCATGTCTATATTTGATTCATGTCTATTTGATTCATGTCTATTTGATTCATGTCTATTTGATTCATGTCTACTTGGTTCATGTCTATTTGCATGGTTCATGTCTATATTTGATTCATGTCTATTTGATTCATGTCTATTTGATTCATGTCTATTTGATTCATGTCTATTTGATTCATGTCTCTTTGATTCATGTCTATTTGGTTCATGTCTATTTGATTCATGTCTATTTGGTTCATGTCTGTTGGGTTCATCACGCTGGCCACTCGCCCACCGCGTGGCATCCGAGTCTATTGGGAATGTCACACAGTTTTTGCCAAGACATGGCCACAACTTGCCCCTTGCCATGTACCAGCACATGGCCACATCTTGCCCCTTGCCATGTACCTGCACATGGCCACACCTTGCCCCTTGCCATGTACCAGCACATGGCCACACTTTGCCCCTTGCCATGTACCATCGCACGCCCCCAGTATGCGTTTTGTCAGCACTACTCACCTTGACCGCCCCCGTCCCCGACCCGCTAGCCAGCATGCCCAGCGATGAGCTGCCGGCCATGCAGGTGACGCAGGGGGTGGTCCCTGAGAGGGCGCCGGCGGCTTCCAGCTGTGGCAGTCGGCCCCACATCTGGCAGGGTGGGTGCGGCCAAGTGCCAGAGTGGCAAGGGTCAGACGCAAACGGGCATGCAAAGTTGAAGGGTCCGTTTGCATGAACATCAACGGCAAGCGATTAGGGAGCCAGCAACAACAAAAGCGTTTTTGATCGGTAGATATTTCCTAAACATCACTTGAAACTTATATGCCGTAATGTAAGACAGGTAGGACATGCGCTCTAGCCGATGTCACACGCCCTACTGCACGGCTTCACACGATGTGCACGTGCATGCCCAGCCATGCAAGCCAGTGACACCTGCCTGCCTAGTAAACCCCACCCCACAGACGCTTGACATCCCGATTCCACCGTCCCTCAAGCAGCTATCGTGGCACACGGTACGCACTCGACCCACTCACATCTGCTAGACCCATTGCTTTATCTCTGCTGCCATGTTCGACTACCCGCACAACCAGTCACTTCATCTTCGTCTACACTGGTAGGGTTCACTCCACCTACCCGCACGACCTGGTCCCCTCCGCACGTGAACACCGTGTCGCCCACCACCGCCATGGCCACCACCCCGGAGCTATGGTGGGTCGCGCGCGCGGTGGCGAGGCATCCTCGCGAGCCCTGCAGGTCCCACAGCTGGTGGAACAGCAGGGGGGAAGGGGGAAGGGAACACAGCCCCAGAGATGTGCAAAAGAAGGCAGGGTTCAGGCAAGTTCATACGACTCCATTGATGTCACCAGTTGATTGATTACTTAGTTTCTCGTCATCAGGACTGGCCTGCCAAGGCCCTGCCACGATTTTCCAACGAAGCAGCCCACAGCAATGAAAGCACAATATCTGGCCTCTTCAGGAAAACGAGCAAGCCCACGTGCACACTTGTTGTTCTTGCACCCCCATGGCAACGTAGTCGTGTCACTAGTCTGGTGGTAGTAATCGTCGCTACGTTTGGGTCTCTCCTTCTTCAAAGATGACATCCGCATCCGTGCGAACGAGGCCGATGCAAAGCGCCCTGTCACGCTCCAAGGTACGTCTTGCTGGATTCAACAAAAAAGACACGAGGATTATGCATCCTGCTTAGTGGTACTTTACAAGAGTGTGCGGTGGGACACTCACACGTAAAAGTCATGGTCAGACAGACTCCAGTCGCAATGCGCAATGCATAGAGGATCCAGGTACCACACAATTCGCCGAGTATGTGCAAAGAAGAGCAGTGCCAGTTTTCCAATTCCTGATGATAAAGCGTAAACTACACATCATAACTAGGTAAATTGCTTATTAACAAAGATAGGGATAGTTATCATTATTGTGCAATACGTATACTAGACCGCATGGCAGACTGGCTTACCTTAATCGTTCCGTCTTCGGACGACGATACAAGTATGGGGCCCACCACGACCATCGCCGTCACGGGTTCGCGGTGGCCCGACAACGTGCCTTTGGGGATCAGCTGCCTCAGGGTGTACCGCCGCTGATGTGTGCATGCATGGGCACATGCGAGCGATGGGGGAGGGACAAGAGGGCAGAGCAGGACAGAACATTTTGATGTGAGCGCAACAAATTGATGGCGTACATCCTATGCGCCTGTTATCAAAGCATTTGACATTATTGCTAAAACGCCTGATGTAGCCAGTGGCTGGGCACATGGGCACGAGGGGGCCACCACAGAGCGGGCAAACGCAGCTGGCAGCTTCCAACGACCCATTCACAACAAGCAAATCACAACAAGCCATTCACAACAAGCCATTCACAACAAGCCATTCACAACAAGCCATTCACAACAAGACATCCACAACAACCCGTTCACAACAACCCGTTCACAACAACCCGTTCACAACAACCCGTTCACCACCGGGTGGCCGCCCTAATGTCGCGCGTCCGCTATACTGTAGAACGGAGAGAACGCGAGGGTAAAGGAGAGAGCCATCCCCACAGGGACGCCCCTCATTGCACCGAGGGAAGACAAGGTGTGGCCTCCAACTCGGAGAGACAGAGTCCTTCCAAAAGAGGGACGAGGATCACAATAGCAATAATAGTATGATAATCATAGTAATATTTAAAACAGTAATGAACAGTAATTATAATGATAGTAATTAGTAGTAGAAGCCGACATACCTGACTCCCTTGCTCCCCATCCATGCCCGCAAGTAGCCCCACTCCCGTCAGCTCCACCCCCACTCTAGGCCCAACTGCCGGCCCTGCACCACCACCACAATCGCGTTCATCGTCCCCAGACAACTGGCCGGGGGCAGCGGCAGCGGCGGTGGCGGCAGCCAGCACCTCATCCTGTGACGGCTCCGCCTGCTTGGCCTGCTCGCAGTAGCGGGACAAGAGGGATGCCATCCCGTGCTCCAGTGCCCAGTCGAGGCACAGGGACCGCAGGGCCACATTGGCGATCACCTGGGGGCGGTGGAGAGCCGGGCAGAGAGGGTAGGACTACACAGATATTCATGAGCCTGTTTCCATATAGCAACTACAAAGATCTTAGTTAGACACGAGCCTGTTTGCAAACTACCATGACAACTAAACCGATATTGATTAGGAATGAGTGTGTTTGCATTGAACCACTACACAGATATCAGACATGAGCCTTGTTTGCATATTGCGGGTACCGCACGGATCCACCAGGACGCACTCAGCGTGTGACGGAGTAGGGGAAAGGCGGGGGGAAGCGCATGCAAGAGGTGATACGGGTATTAGGGGCAGTAGGGGTGTGAGGGGTGTGAGGGGTGTGAGGGTTGAAACCAGTATAACGGGTGGGGTGTGCCCTGGCCAGATCATGTATACGCGGCCACGTTGAACACGAGCCCACGGAGTATCCATACGCCCTTGGAAAGCATTCCAGAGGGGCCACGGCCATGCACAGGAGGGCCAGTGGCCAGAAAAGAGTTGTGCACAGGTGGCTGGGTCCGGAGCGCCTGCGCACCATTGAGCTGGCGGACGCCAACTGGGGAGATGCACTGGGAGTGGAAGCAGCTACTCCAAGGAAACAGGGCCCACCTTGCGTGGGCGTGGCAGGCATGCCACCGCTGTTTGTCCACCACACTACCCATGCATGGGGCTACGATGGCTCCGCGATGCAACGAGATAAACCCTTGTCAACGAGCAGTTGCACCACCAGCCCTTACCCACCAAGAGGAATGGTATGACTTACGGCTTCCCATCCTTTAGTAATGCAGCTGTGTGCGAGGTATCTATCGATGGGACAGCCATGAGGATGACCAATACAACCTTGACAAAGGAGACGAGTGCAGGCATAAAAAATACCGTACTGACGTTTGCCGGCAGAAAATACCGTGTTGACGTTTGCAGGCATAAAATGCAGTATTGAAGTTTGCAGGCATGAAATACCGCGTCGACGTGTGCAGGCATAAAATACCGTGTTGATGTTTGCAGGCATGAAATACCGTATTTGACGTTTGCAGGCATAAAATACCGCGTCGACGTGTGCAGGCATAAAATACCGTGTTGACGTTTGCAGGCATGAAATACCGTATTTGACGTTTGCAGGAATAAGACACCGTACTCCGTCCCGTCCCGTCACCGCGCGCGCTCCGTTCTGCCCCAGTGTCCAACACACACAAGCTCCTAACCTCGCCTACATGCCTTCACGTGGCATATCTGACTGGCAAACTCCGTAGTCTATTACTGTCGCCCGCTCCTCGCCCCCCGGCACGACCCACCACCACCCCACGACCCACCACCACCCCACGACCCACCACACGACCCACCATCACCCCACGACCCACCACCACCACACGACCCACCACCACCCCACGACCCACCACCACCACACATGACCCACCACCACCCCACGACCCACCACCACCACACGAACCACCACCACCCCACATGACCCACCACACGACCCACCACCACCACACAACCCACCACCACCACACACGACCCACCACCACCCCACGACCCACCACCACCCCACGACCCACCACCACCCACAACCCACCACCACCCCACGACCCACCACCACCCCACGACCCACCACCACCCCACGACCCACCACACGACCCACCACCACCCCACGACCCACCACCACCCCACGACCCACCACCACCCCACGACCCACCACCACCCCACGACCCACCACCACCCCACGACCCACCACCACCACACATGACCCACCACACGACCCACCACCACCACACAACCCACCACCACCACACACGACCCACCACCACCCACGACCCACCACCACCCCACGACCCACCACCACCCACAACCCACCACCACCCCACGACCCACCACCACCCCACGACCCACCACCACCCCACGACCCACCACACGACCCACCACCACCCCACGACCCACCACCACCCCACGACCCACCACCACCCCACGACCCACCACCACCACACGACCCACCACCACCACACGACCCACCACCACCACACATGACCCACCACCACCCCACAACCCACCACCACCACACGACCCACCACCACCACACGACCCACCACCACCACACGACCCACCACCACCACACGACCCACCACCACCACACGACCCACCACCACCACACGACCCACCACCACCACACAACCCACCACCACCACACACGACCCACCACCACCCCACGACCCACCACCACCACACGAACCACCACCACCACACATGACCCACCACCACCACACGACCCACCACCACCACACAACCCACCACCACCACACACGACCCACCACCACCCCACGACCCACCACCACCACACGACCCACCACCACCACACAACCCACCACCACCACACACGACCCACCACCACCCCACGACCCACCACCACCACACGACCCACCACCACCACACAACCCACCACCACCCCACGACCCACCACCACCCCACGACCCACCACCACCCCACAACCCACCACCACCCCACCACCCACCACCACCACACGACCCACCACCACCACACATGACCCACCAGTTTTGCTCGTACTGAAAAATTGGGAATGCAACCCCATCCATTAGCGCCGCGTTAGTCACCCGGTCATCCTACAGTACACGTAGTGCAGCCGGTGACACAGCAACCGATGACTTGTTTGGCCCGTACTGCACACGGAGCACGAGGGTGGTGGATGCCTAGCAGTCCTCCGAAGACAATTTCAAGAGTTTTTTCAAGAGTGGCAGCAACGCACGGGCCCGACTGTGGATGCCTAGCAGTCCTCCCAAGATAACACGCCACTTTCCCATGCTGAGGCGCATGAAAATAGGGCAGGCGTGTCAGGCCGCCGATTCCCCTTTTGACCCCCCGTTAGCTTCGTAAGGCACCGAGTGTACGGCCGCCCCCGCAGCCCTTCTATTGGGATATAGGAGGCCCTCACTCTGGGACGTGGGGGCGGGTGATTGCAGCATGGCGTACCCAAATTACACCTCGACGCTGTCTATACGACAAACAAGACTTGAAGGGTAAAAGCGACAAACCCGCACAGCCAGTCAACGACACGCCAGCCCATCGTCTTGTTCAAGCAACGCCCCACCCATGAACAACAGCACGGGCAGATCGAGGCGAAGGGTTACCAACAGTGACAGGCTTGTCCCACTGACCTCTAGGCTTTGCAGGCGGACACCAGTAGAAGGGCAGCTGGCTCTACCCTGCTGAAACCAGGCATTGATGCAACCGCGGCAGTACGATTGCCCGGTCTCCCGCAAAACCTGCGGGAAGGTGCATGGGCGTCGGCGCGGCGTCGGTAAACGAGCACGCAGACAAGTTATCAACATGAAGCCGTGACGAATTGACAGAAAAGGGTCGAAATTGCATGAGTCCTCGGGCGCCGACCGTCTCCTGTACGCGTACTGCTTACCACTGGGTCGAACATGACTTCCGAGCAGATCGGGCATGTCAACGCGTCCGGTGGCGGATCACCTAACAAATTATCCATTTCATCATCGTCGTCTTCCGATAATTTCGGACGCTTTGGAATATTGAAGTTGCCTTCAAACGCCATCGGTAGCAGTGTGCAGCAGGTGGTTCTACTAGCCCTGCACTTGCATCGGCTGCCACAAACGCGGAGAAAGCTAACTGAGGTCTGAGGACAAAAAAAACAATCCGGCTTCTACTGTTGTGTGCCTTCCCTGATTTCCAAACTATGATTTGATAATATATGCACGCGTAATTCTATACATGGTGATCAAAAGTGTGATGTTGAGCCGAGCGAGTGTTTGCAATCCCGCGAATTGGGGTTACCGTGCATTCCGACTGATTGAGACGTAAAATTTCGGTACAATCACGGCTATGGATGGGATACGGACGGGACCTGTGCATATATATGATATATTCGAGGTGGGAGCGCCAGATGGCAATAAATGGAATCACCTCGACAAATGTACTTCCTGATTACAGCAAGCTACTACAATTGCATCTGGAAAATCTGCAACTATCTAATTTACATCGACTTGAATGAGTTGACTTGTATCAGACCAGGATCAGACTTGGAAAGCGCGGGGCAGCTGTGCAGCAGGCCGGAGCACTTGCCAGTTGCCACGGTGGACAATTTGACGTCAAGTTTTTCTTGCCGGTGGAGATGGCAAACAGCCAGAGCCTTATTTGGCAACACGCCAGAAAGTGCCCGTGCTGCAGGCACAGGGAAGGCATCAAGATTTTGTGTTGTATCCAACACTACATCACAACAAATCCCTGCCGTGATCGCCATTGGCTGCACCATGTGTGAAAGTTAAAAGCATGCGGCCGCACTGAGCTTCATCAATTAGTTGCCAGCCGGTTCACAGCGGTGCTTTTGGCGGGCTTGTGTCCGTGTAGCACTGCAGTCGTGCCTACCGACCCAGTACCTTCTAGGTTATCCACCCTTATGTAGGCATGCAGACAAGTCTGCGTTTTCTACTGGGAGATGTCTCTTGCTGCCAGCAGTACAGCCGCTTCGGGCGCAACTGAACGCAGCTAATGGCAGACGCGGTTAGGTCAGATCCTCCTGAAGGAAAAGCACATGCACGATCGCTGCCTCGCATGTCGGGCGTCCAAATGACTGGTTTCGTCGTGTGAGAGTCTCCAGAAAACCCGATTGACAAGATTTCTGGCGCCATGCTGTCCATGATGAATCCCGGGTTATCGCATGACCGACCCACGGACTCGTACCTGGCGGACTGCCCGGACCCGCACAGCGCCGAGATCCGAGAGAAATTCCTCTCCATCAAGTCGTCCGTGACCATGCAGTCCGTGAACCTCCTGGCATTCAACCTGTTCGGCGCGGACGTCCGCCGGAGCGTGCGTGAGGACCACGTGGGCGCGGGCGGCGCGGAGGTCGAGAAGCTGATCGGCGCCCGCTGGGGCGCGCTGCCGGAGAAAGAGAAAGCGGCCTACGTGGAGGCGGCGCGGCTGGAACAAGCCAAGCTGTTCACCGCGGCGGGGCTGGACCCCGAAGAGGTCGCCAGCCAACAGTCCGACCTGATGGCTCATGCGTCTCGTCGACTGGACGCCGAAGGCAAACCAATCGCGCGCAAGCGCGGTCGGCCCCGCAAGAACAACACGCTGGCAGACGGCACGCCGGGCGCCTCGTCAGCCCCCTCTAAGAAAGCGCTCAAGCGCATGCGTCGCAAGCACAAGCTGGGCCGGCAGGAGGGCATCGACCCGACCCTTGTGGGGGCTGAGTTTGAGGGCCTGATCGACGGCGTGTTTGACATTGGGTACTTTGTGACCGCATGGATCCTGGAACGAGACCCTTCAAGCCGCAGCGAGAAGGGGGGACTGATCGCGCGCTCGTTTCGGGGGCTCGCGTTCCGTCCGGATCTCGCGGTCACCATGTGCGAGGGGAAGGACTTGGTATACGGCGCCCCCGCCCCCGCGCCCAGTTTTACTCCGAGGGCTGACGACCCGCTCGCGGCCCACCCTCAGCACGCGTCGCCGCCACGCGAGTCCAGCCCTGTCCCCCCCATGGTCAACGCAAACTCCTTCTCGATGCTCATGGGCAAGGATTACAAGGATTACGGGGTGGGGGTGGGGGTGGGGGTCGATCCGAGTGGCATGGGGGCACTCCTGGTGAACGCGTCGCCACTATTACGGATGGACCATGTGTCCCAGGGAGGGGCTGGGATGGGCATGGGCATGGGGGTCGGGCACATGGGCGTGTTGCCTCACCACGGGGGCCATCTGCACCATGTGGGCCACCCCCATGCCGGCCCCCCGGGCGGGGTGCCTATCGATAACGGGGTGGGCGTGGGCGTGGGGTCGCATCATCATCAGCATCACCACCATCACCATCACCACCACCACCACCACCTCATGCCACATGGCAGCATACCGGTCATCGGGGTCCCGTGTGACGGCCCCCTGCAGGTGGTCGGCTCTGACGATGACGTCGGCGTGGGTGTGGGGGTGGGCGTAGGGGTCGGCATGGGGGTGGGCGAGGATGACGGGGTGGTGGATGACCCCCAAGCGGACGGTACTATGGTGGGCGCGGGCGTCGGCGTGCCCTATCATCACCATCACCACCACCACCATCATGACAGTCATCACGTGGTGGCGGGGCTGGGGCTAAGCCATCCTGGGGGCCCCATCGTGGGATCGGATCTGAACGTGGACGTGCACTGACCTATGTACGCTCATGGGAGTAAAATGAAAGTGAACGTGAACTGAACCTATGGGAGTGCACTGACAGATGTGCGCTCTCGGGCGTGCTCTAACGGACGTGCGCGGATGGGTGCACCCTCATGGGTGAGCCTGGATTGGGCGTCCACGCTTGTGGATGCGCAGATGAGCGTGGGGTGATGAATACCGACAAGGGAGTTGATTGCGATAATGTTGGCTGAATGCTGATGCATCTGGATTCTGGACCCAGGGGCACGCATGGATGGGGCGCCCATTTCTTGTGAATACCAACGTGGGCGTGCACCGTTGCGGATGACAGAATGCGTGCCGCGCCACGGATCACTTCCGGCTGCACCCATGGACATGAGCAAGCGCGGATCGGTGCTGCGACGGGGAACAGACTCCGGCAGGGCATATGGGGGGTGGGTCATGACCCATTCCCATGAGGATGTGCAAGAAGGGGCGGTTGAAAGGGGAAGTGCGAGAGGAGCCACATGAGGGCAACTGCGAGGCGTGGTGCCGTGGATGGGTGGCCATGGGGCCATACATATATACAGGCGACAGTGTTGGGTGGGCCGTCATACATGGGCCAGCACATACCATGCCATCATGCATGGGTGGGTACTAGGTAGGCCAACCTTGTCTGGTGCTTGGTATGTACAGGCGTTCTGCCTGAAGAAAAAATGGACAACCTGGCAGAATTGATCTGCACGAGCTATTGTTCAACGTGTGTTGCTTGTGTGCTGCCAGGTTGAGAGTTTCCTTGGCCCTTAATTGAGCAAGTGTACCGAGTCCTACCACAAGTACGGCATTCATGACATGAGTTTTTTTAAAGGACGTGTCCAAAATGACAACGGACAACCAGTTGATTTGGCAATTTATTTATTTTGTATATATAAATCAGGGTTATACCATTCGTACATGTGCAATGGCCAATGATCTTTATTGACAAGCCAAATGTAGTGTGCATTCTTAATTGTTGTTCATATTATTGTCGTGGATCACGTCATGCGCCGAGCACGCGCGCGCTTTACTGCTCTTAAGGGGTTCGAGCCAGGCTTGGACATCCTGAACGAGAAAGAGCATGGCGGGGTTAGACCTGGTTACCGCCTGGCCGACCTGATTTATGCGGATGACACCACCCTCATCGCGCGCCCCGAGCACATTCAGACCTGGCTGGACTGTCTGGGCCTGGAGGCGAGGGCGGTGGGGTTGGAGATTAGTGTCAAAACTGGAGGGATGGTGATAATTGGGGCCTCCAGTACACCGCCGCTGCCGCGCCTGCTCGATGGGACGACGGTCCCGTTCCGCGATCGCTTCAAGCTGTTAGGGAGCTGGCTCCCTGACACCGCCAACGATGTGGACGGCACCCGCATCAGCCTGGCCTGGGCTAGGCTTCGTTCGCTCAACACCTACTGGCGCTCCAAGGGCCTGGGCGACCACCGCAAGCGCATGCTCTTCAAGGTCCTCGTCCTCACGGTGCTCACGTATGGCACCGAGGCGTGGACACTCACACCCACACTGGCAGCTAGGCTGGACGGCACAGTTTACAGGATGCTCCGACAGGTCCTGAACGTAGGGTTTTCCAAGCGCCCTTCATCAGAGTCTTTGTATCAGGTCATGCCTCGTATTTCGGACGAGATTAGACAGCGTAGGATAGCATTTGTAGGACACCTTGCTCGCACTAGCCAGGTCGACACCGCCCTTGGTCTGGCAGGCCCCCAGCGGCTTGGCCAGCCAGGGCGGCACATTCTGACCTGGCCTGGCCCCAAGGACATTCCCAAAAAGGTAGGGAAACATGTCACGAACTACGTACAGATGTTGCTGGATGACCTACGTACTGGTCCCAGCCCAGTTTGAATACCGCATCCACTCTCTCTCCCTTCTTTGGACTTCCATGCAGAACAAGACGCGGTGGAAGAGGATTGTCAAGGCTCACACGCCCGACCCTGTGGGCAAACCACCTCCCCCCAAGCGGAGGAGGCGTTTTGATGAGTAGGGTAGTTAGGATTTTTCTAGACTAGCTAGATTAGAGTTAGGTTAGTTCGATTACGCGGCTCCTTCCACCCCACACATCCATCAAGGAATATGCGCTACATGATCTCCCAACGGAGGCATGTTATAATTTAATTTAATTTTAATTTTAATTCTTAATTGCACATGCGGTAGAGCTGCATATATCAAGGAGACAACCAGCGCAGGCCAGAAATCGGGAGAATCCGGACCATGGTAGCTCGAGCCTGCCGTTATCTTGTCCGCGTGTTCGAGTCGCTCAGGATGATGAAGATGAATGGTGATGGAAATGTGTATCCTTGTGCATTGAAATTATGGCTGGCGTACGTGTAGAGCGACTAGATGACCTAGACGGTGGGGCCGGAAACAGCATGCTTGATCAGGGCGTATGTTTCGAGCCTAACTGGCCGGGAGTGTCTAGTGGTGAGCACCATTGCTGCGATCGCTCTCCCACCATTTACGAGGAAATACCCGCAAATGGAAAACCACTGAAAAGGTAGCTAGTCAGTCATCACGTTAGCCATGCCATGATTCCAAACGTCCAAGAACTGCACACGGTGCAAAGGCAAAAAGCCGGAGGACAGCACAGCAAAGCAGGAGCTGCATATATGTCTACCGATTTCTGGCCTGCGCTGGTTGTCTCCTTGATATGTCTACCGACATACGTAAAGGCGTCGGAAGCCCCGCGGTTCGCAGGAGATAAATTGATCGAGAAATGATATAAAGCTTCTAGCAGACTTTTCGCGACCGTCCCGGAGATATCGCCCCGACCCCGGGGGGGGGCCATAGGCCCGGGGGGGGGGGGGATCAGGGGGGGGAGCTAGGGGGCCCGGGTCGATCGGAACCCCCCCACCCCCGCGACGGTTTATGAGTGTGGGGGGATGCCATCCCCCCACCCCGGGGGTCCGACAATCCCCCCTCCCTCTCCCCTCCCCCCCTCTGGGCCCCATTACCTTTAATTGCCGCCCATTGTTTCCCGCCGAGGTTTATAATTCCCAAGATTAATTAATTAACCTGCGTCACGTGAGCATAGGTTTATAATTCCCAAGATATAATATATTAAAGGTCATTATGTACAACATGTGCGAAATACGTCCTGGGGGGGGGGGGGGGGGGGGGGGGCAGGAGGGCAAGCTAACCTTCTTTAACCCCCACCCACCCCCACCCGCCCCCTGCACCCCCCGGGGGTACATGGCAACGCATGGGTGTGGGGGGGGGGGGGGGCAGGGGGGCGTTCTGACCCCCTATTCTGATTTTCTTATTTGGCACGCCGCAAAGGTGAAAACCATTTGCGTTCAGTGCCGGTCCGCGGAAAACGCGGAAAAACGCGATCTGCAAATGAATCCAGGCCGGAATCGAACTGGGGACCTCTCGCACCAATTTTAATTGCTGACTATAGGCCGGACGGACGTCTCCGGATCCTAGGGCATCGCCAACTGACACCTACAGTTGCATCCACAAAAGTTCTCCTTTCCGGGGAGTGATGCAAGCCTTTCGGATTTGGTACTAGATAAATCATTCGAGATCTGTGTGTAGGAGTACCCTATAACCGGCCGGGGGGTTCCCGTGGCTGGGGAGGGGGTGCTTGATCCCCCCCCCCCTCTCGGGCGATATCTCCAGGAGTGTCGCGAATTTGCTGCTAGCTATTAATTAGGGAAAATATATAATGATCGACCTAGCTAGCATCAAAGTTGTCTCGTTGGTATAAATCCTCGATCAATGAATATGGGTGGATATATATCGAATGGAAGTGCCTAACTGCATCAAGAAGACAACCAGCGCAGGCCAGAAATATCTAATGCTTAGTTGTAGGAGCATCTCATTGCAGCGCAGCGCGCTCGGTGACCTTCCTATGTACAGAAGTGATTCAAAGGGATGTCCATGAAAATGACAAATATTTACAGGTAAACTTGTAGGGAGGGCTAGCTACATGTCCATAATGAGCATGCATTTGCATTCACAGAAAGAGTTTTGAACACGAGATTGAACTAGCGCCTTGCTTAACCAGGGCATTCAAGAAGGTATGGTGCCACTTGCCAGCCATTAACTGTTTATGCACACGTAGACTGCGTCGCGTGAGCATAAATCCTCAAAGAGATGGATATGGAATGGGATGGGTGTTTTTGTAGCCCTCTGTAGTTGCAGGGTTGCGGGACGCCACGACCCGAATCACAATGTTTAGGTCTAATTTGGTCACATGTACGTGTTACCCACACCAACTTGGGGTTGCCTGCCATGTGGTACCCTCCGCTGCCATATGAGATAGCGCCCTGTGCTTTGACTCATATCAACAATACGGAGAATGGACTGATGCATCATCAAGCTGCCGTTAAAACCCTGGCACTCTTGAAAAACACCGAGCTATATACATAAAAATTCTCTGTCATGGAAAGATGGAAAGAAGTCCTGGTGAACAGGAGTCTGGCCACCACGTATTTAGCTGTGTAGTGGCAACTGCAGCCTGTGCGTATATGCATGCCAAACACAAGGTCGCAGATGCATAATGCTGTACATGCCAACATGACTGACCCAGTTGCCAACTTGCAGTTCACCGTAGTGGCTGAACCCCTTTGGCTGCATTCACAAGGTAATAAGCAGGTGCAGCAGAGCAGGTGCAACATAGCGATTGTTAGCAAGAAAAAAAGAACGTGGAAATTCACTTGACCCCAAGCTACAAAACAACAAGGGATTGAGCAGTTTTTGAGGTCCACCGTTCTCATCTACATTTGTCTATACGGTTACTCGAAAGCGAAAGTGAAAAAAAAAGTTGCCGCCCGGGCCAGTATCCCACACCCAGGTATCTGGTGGTCTTCATTCTATCCCACATCCAAGGGAGAGTCTGTCCTCGAGATACACCCTGTAGCTGACGCCATGCTTGTGGCCAGCCTGTTGGCCGCCTGCCCGTGCACAAACGCAAACGCTCAAGAGTTAAGTTATTCATCCATGCATTCCTCAAGCTGCCCAACAACTAGCCAGTGTGCCTTGATGCGGCATATATTCATGGCTGTGAACAGCAGCCACAGATATTGTGTAGCGACAGCAAAGGGTGGGAGGAAGTCATGGACACTAGTACCATGAAGCGGTCAGATACCTAGTCAGTTGGGTGCGGTCGTCGACTTGGTCCCCGCACGCATGCACTCAGATGGGGGCAGAGACAGCGAGAGCGAGCGAGCGAGCGCGCGCGAAAGAGAGATTGAGAGAAAGAGAGAGAGAGAGAGAGAGAGAGAGAGAGAGAGAGAGAGAGAGAGAGAGAGAGAGAGAGAGAGAGAGAGAGAGAGAGAGAGAGAGAGAGATTGAGAGAGAGATTGAGAGAGAGAGAGAGAGAGAGAGAGAGAGAGAGAGAGAGAGAGAGAGAGAGAGAGAGAGATGGTAGTGGTGGGTTTAGGTTTGGCACTGACTCCCAAAGAAATGGGGGAAGAGGGGGAGGGACGGGGGGAAGACCAAAGCCACCTCACCTCGCTGCATGGCGAGCTCTTTCCTGAGGTCGTCTTCCCATTGCTTCTCCTGGCGCTTACGGTCATCCTTGGGCGCTGCCGAGGTGCTTTCGCTGTGAACCGGCTTGGCTGGACCACCTCGTGGGGCCGCCGCGCTGCCATGGAGGCATAAGACAACGCATACAAGGGTGGGATTCATTAGAGCATGCAGGGGGCGAGATGACATTCTTGACAGGGAGGATGAACGCAAGCATGGCACGTTGAGAAATTATTATTGCCTAAGAGCACCCCTGGGAAGTGGAGAATAAAAAATAGATTTAAGTAAACGCAAAAAAAAATGCTTCCCCTTCCATACGTAGGTTGCTCAATAGCTGTGTGCCCGCGTCCTGTGATTGTGTGTGTCTGTGTGTCTGTGTGTGTGTGGGTGGGTGGGTGGGTGTATGTGTGTGTGTGTGTGTGTGTGTGTGTGTGCCCCAGTAGCTACGAATACTATCCCACGTACGTGGTGGGAGGCAGCACGCCAAAGGGAGCTCTCTCAGGCCCAGCAGCTCCCCCCCCCTTCCTCCAGCCTTGACCCTTATTCCCCCATCCGCAACATTCTCCAGCCCCCCACGGTGCGGCCACCCATGCATGAGCGGCGGCCCCTGCGCCCCCGCGATCGCCATGCGGCCCCCAGAAGATAGCGTGCCCCGCCGCAGGCCATCCGAGTCCCTGCTCGTGTCCCTGGACCCTCGGGAGCCCCGGCTGGCACCTGATACATCGCCTGCAGATGCCAGCTCGCCACCTGGCGCGCGGTCGGAGTACGACGAACTGTCCAGCAGCCACGCCGGCCCGGGCTCCGCACGGATGTCGATGCACCGCTGGCCATTGACCTCATCAGGCTCAGCCAACGCGAATGCACCGTGGCCGTTGGATGATCGCCCCGAGGAGGAACCGATGGCTGCGGCAGCGCCGCTGGTGGTTGTTTTTAGCCGGGGGCCTGTGGAGGGTACACGGCAGATGCCCTCCTCATGCTGGCTCTCGTCGGTGCACGCGCGCGACAGGGAGAGCAGGCTTTGGTCGGCCTCTAGCGAGCACATGAGCTGGGCTACGTTCGGGTCCCTTTGCTGCCGTTGGCTGCTTGCTCGCTGAGGAGGGCTGTAGTCGAGCGTGTCGTCGTGGCCGCGCGCCGGCTCCCACAACGCCAGTGGCGCGAGCAGCCGTTTTTCGTCCTCCTCCACCTGCATGAAGCCAGGGGCGGGAATAGCAGTCAGGGGTGGTAATAGCAGACCCAGCCGCAAGCGGTGGCAGCAGCGAAATTGAGTGGTCGTGGGAGTGTCAGCGAGAGAGGGCATTCAGGCGCAGTCACTTTTAAGGCAGTGCGCAGGCAACATAGCCCACAGGGTCACCTGCAGAACCATCCGAATAGCCGAGAGACAGGGCATGTTCCTTGTAGGCTGCAGAGTTGTTTCTCAGTCATGCGTCGCTCCGTTAGAGATGAGCATGTAACAAGTTCAATGCTGTCCCTGTGTCCACACAAACGCCCGTGGTTGCATGCATCAGTGTACGCACGTGCGTGCGGGTGTGAGAGTGTGCGTTTGCGGTATTATAGTGTGTGCCATGTATATACAAGCACATGGCACGCAGGAATCAAGGGAAAGGGTGTGTGCAAACATCCATCCTCAAACAGGCTTTACTCACCTCCAGAATCCGGTACTCGCATGTGCCATGCACAAGAGCTAAAACGTAAGTGCTATGCACCTTTACGGTCAGGTACCGCATGTTTGTTGCCCACACCCTATGTGCTGTCCACCCTCACGGCCAGGTACCAAATGTTTACTACACGACCCACCTTCACGCTCAGATACTGCAGGATCTCATCCGGCGTGGCGGTGGGTGCGGGCCGTGGCCCCCAGCAGGGCTGCGACGGCCCCAGCAGCAGCCCCTCGTCGATGCCGTCCTCTGCGTGTGCCAGGATGGACCCCATGTTGTGAGAGAAGAGCATCATGTCGCCCTCGTGGTGGTCAAACTGCTCAGCAACGGGGGAGGGTGACAAAACACAGAGAAACCGAGTCAGTTTGTGGCAAATCAGTGACGAGCATCATCTCACTCTGGTGGTGGTCAAAGTGTTTGACAAGGTGATAGGGGGGCAAATGATGGGGCTAAAAAGGGTTGTGTGTAGGTTAGCAAACAGCATCATCTCGCCCATGTGGTGGTCAAACTGCGGTAGGGAGGGATGAGGGAAACGGGGGCCGGGGGGGGGGGGGGGGGGGGGGGGGGGGGGGGGGGGGAGAGGGATAGTGGGCTTGCATCAATTGCTAGCCATGAGCCCAAACAACGCGTCACGCTATGAGCGGGAGTGGGCAGGCACGTAACGTGATGGGCAGGCTCTTTCGCCCCACTATACACATGTGACATTATTCACATGTTCTGTTACCGGGTAGCCCTGCCCCAGGAACGCAAGCTTAATGCCCCAGGCAGGGAGAGCCTCCCGTGGGTGACAAGTAACCCAGATGTATGCACGATGAGGGTTGGGCAGTGCTTGGGGGGTTCCACACAGCATTATCATCATGACCTAACTTAGTGAGTCAGATCCTGTTGAACCAGCAGTTGTACATAAGATTTTGTGACCGAGGCAACCAGCATCGGGTAGACGCGTGGAGCTGTGATCCACCGCCGGTGAGGGTCCAAGCGAATCATGTTCTCAGGTACACCCGGTACAAAGTCTGCAACTTATGACATACAGTGGGATGGCAAAGGGAGGACGGATGCCAATCAATAGTGAAAGGGGAGATGTCTAGTGAAAGGGAATATATGAAGTGAAAGGGGATATGTCTAGTGAAAGGGGAGATGTATAGTGAAAGGGGAGGGAGATGAAGTGAAAGGGGATATGTCTAGTGAAAGGGGAGATGTATAATGAAAGGGGAGATGTCTAGTGAAAGGGAAGATATGAAGTGAAAGGGGATATGTCTAGTGAAAGGGGATATGTCTAGTGAAAGGGGATATGTCTAGTGAAAGGGGAGATGTATAGTGAAAGGGGATACTGCTATATGTGTGGGGTGTGATCACGGTTGGAGTGCGTACCAGCGAACCAACCCCAGTGGACGCCGACTCGGTGCCCCTGGGTGGGTTGAGGCCATCCACGTCGAGGGAACCCGCGGGCGACAACCGACAGAAATCGCCCATTGGCTCGTTGGCCTCGTCCACCTGGCAGAGCGCGTTGTTGGCGTCGCGGAGCGAGGGATCGCCCCGCCCCGCGCTGCTTTGGGAAGGGTGGGTGGGTGGGTGGGTGGGTGGGTGGGTGGGTGGGTGGGTGGGTGGGTGGGTGGGTGGGTGGGTGGGTGGGTGGGTGGGTGGGTGGGTGGGTGGGTGGGTGGGTGGGTGGGTGGGTGGGTGGGTGGGTGGGTGGGTGGGGTGGGTGGGTGGACGGGTCACGTGTGGGGCGGGTCAGGTACAGACCCAGAGCTAGGGGTATCCCACCCGCCTCCATGCCGCGCTGCAGAGTTCACACACCTAGAGCCACGGCGCCCGTGTGCTGTGATGTACTAAGCATTGCCTGCTATTTTGCTCACGCACTAGCTGTGCTGTACCTTTCGAGAAGGCTGTATCTATCGCGCCCACACACACGTCGTGCTCTATTGATATCCGTAGCACTACCGGTTAAGAAGAATTTTGGACAATGCTTCTGCGACCACTCACCTGTTGTGCTGCGCATTGCACAGAAATATACTACTATATTTATATGACCCACTCACATGCTGTGCTCCACAAAGCTCTTCTCCCTCTCGGGCACTGCGTCAAAGGAGCTGTCGGCGTTGCCGTGGGGCATACGCGAGAATTGGGCGAAACGCCGCATGAAGGGATGCTGGCAACGCAACGCAGCCACCCAGACAAGGACAACAAGAACACATTTTCGTCTCAAGGGCCGCACATGATGAATGGAGTGCCGACGCCAAGTGTCAGCGAGAGCGGCCAAGAGGTTCGCCCAAAGCATTAACAATACCGGTATATTGATAGACACCGGTAGCCGGGGTGGCGGCCATGGGTCCCATTTCAGGACTATGAGGCGGGAAGTAAAGTCAAAGCTCATTCTTCGCCAGCTCTTGTTCGCCAGGGCACCAATGCAGGCCATCCTCCCATTATTCCATCTCCCCATTATTCCAGGAATAGGTAAACAGAATAAGGCCATAGCAGGAACTGGACAGAAGAGGACTAAAGCGGGCGAGTTCACATGTGTGAGCATATACGGCATACCAGGCATTGGCAATGGAATTAGACGCATGCCTGGCGCGCTACCAGCAGGTAGGCGCACAAATGTGTGCTCCCCTGGGATGACAACCGCTGATGCGAGGGAGCACAGCTGCGCACAGCCCGGCCTGATTCGCGCAAAATGACGCTACTTAAGTACACTCAGCTCCCCCCGTCTGTTGCTCCTGGTCTAGCCGAAAGCGGAGCACATGCTATCGCAAGTATCCTTCAAGAAGGCAGCGCCGGCAAGCTCCGAATCAGGCAAGCTGCAGATGCAAGGATTATGGCAGCGCGGGCAGAGAGGTCAAAGGAGGCCCGAGAGGCAGGTACTGTAGGCTCTACTCTGGCAGCCTGCCTCACCTCCAGCAGCTGCGACGCGGTGGGGCGCAGCGACGGCTGCCTGCGCGATGGGGGAACCGCGCCGCACAAGGTAGCCACGCAAGATAGCCAAGCAGGGAAAGAAAACCATTAAAGGTCACCATGTCATCACTGGTCTGACATCAAGCGGGGGGTCACGTACGATGACGACAAGCTATTTTACACGACGTCATCCTGATGCTCACCAGATCACACCAGGGTTTTGCGCTGGTCAGCGGGTGGGCTATGATGCACGGTGGCAGATGTTAAGTACTTAACATTACAGAATCTGTGATAGAGCCAATAACCACAAGGGAGTCATCGTGTCAGACAGAAAGCCATCAAGGGGGGTACCCACCACCAACTTGGGCCAGTGAGACGGCAAGAGGCCCACAAAACACACAACGTGAACACACGGCGCGAGTTATTCCCCGCTTCAACCCTTGGTAGCTTTGCAATCGGCGCAAACAATCAAGTTGGCGGACCTTGGTGCGCCCCACAGGGAAGCAAACGTGACTCGATTTCGCCCCCACATATCACAAACCGGTTGAAGAAAAAAAAAAACTTCATCCCCCAAAGCACGTGAAATCCGGGGAACTATTAGCTGGCTGTTCGTGACAATGCCAATGCGCGTGTACACTGCACCCCTGTCCCTCCTCAGCAATCCCGGGGGGGGGGAGGGGGGACGGGGGGGGGGGGGGGCTGGGGGGCTTGCGGGGGGGGGTTGGGTTCAGCCAAGTTAGAGGACGTTGTATTGACCACTCTAACCAACGTTTAAGATGGTTGGCCAGTCGCCGGGCCCTTGGTCGCCTTTCAGTGGCAGCCATGGTAGGAGATCGAGAGGTCCATGTACCGCACAGCCACGAGGACAACCGTTGCGACAGCGCCCCCGCGGCATCGGGCGCCACAGTGGTGGGGCAGGAGAGGGCACGGAGGATCGCCTGTTCAATGTCTGAGGGTGGACATCGCAATAGTGTTACTACTTGGGACTGCTGGATGGCATCATCTACCTCCGTCTCATATCCCCTATGGCACGCAACACAGCGGCAAGTCTTAAATGTCATCAGGCTCATGCACAGCCAGCTGGCAGCATAAGAAGCAATTTGGCATGCTCGGCCTCAAGGCCAAGGAGGCTACATGGCAAGGCACGAGGGCCGTTGGGTTTACCGTTGCAGGCACTGCAGCACAAAGTCCCGCGCGTCCTTGGACAGGAAGTCGGGGATATCGGGCGGCGCCGACGAGGACGCGATGTGGAAGAGGGCGCTCAGCTGCGCACCCAGGGCAGGAGGTTTCAAAGCAGTATCAACAGTGTGCAAATGTTCAGTACATGCCTCCAGGCAATGTAGAGAAGGAGATCTACAGTGTTCGTTGTATACCACGGTGTGGCTGGCCGTAGGCATGTAGCCATATGCACTAAGCATTTAGACCGACCGGGGTCCTGCCTTGCCACTCAGTTAACAGCGTTATCCCAAAGTGGCCCTTGTTACTGTCACGACCTGGTCTCACCTTGAAGGAACAGACCAGGACACGCGGCTGCATTGGATCAGAGAACGTGATGGCCTGGGTGCTCGACTGGGTTGTCCTCGCAGGTAGCAGGACAAACCTGACAGTTGGCCATGAGACAAAACGAGCTGTCGAGACGATGGCAAGCAGGTGCAATGGAAGCAATTGGCTAGATGGATGGCAAGCATGCCACGCTGTCCCTTGCGTTATCCCTCGTGACTACAGGTCCCTGACAGGTGGCCGTGCGGCAAAACAATGTCACGGGACAAAGCAAGCAGGCAGACGCGATGGCCGAAGGTACATCAAATAACTACATTACGTGAGGAGGGGTTGTGCAGCTTTGAATGAATGATCAGGACGGCACCTTGTCTCTATCTGGCTGCTGGCTACTACTAGGCAGATGAGGCTAGCTTGCAAACAGCTGTATACGCGATGCAGGGGGTCGGCCCTATTGCGCACCTGGGACTGGAACTGGCTCCAAGGCGGCTTGCCGGTGGCCATCTCAATCACGGTGCACCCGACGCTCCATATATCCGCAGGGCTGCACGTGGTGGTCCACATTTGTCAACAGCAGCCGTAAATAGCAATCGCCAACAGCAGTCATTAACAGCAATCATCAACAGCAATCGTACACACCAGCGGGGCAGCTCTAACATTCGTAAACAGCTGTTGTTGACAGCAGTCATCAACAGCAGCAGTCGTCCATGCCAGCACAACATGAACACCGATATTCACATAAAAAAAATCAACAGCTATAGCAACAGCAACCAGAGATCAATAGGAGTAGAAACAGCAACAGCAGATTCACAACAAACGGTCGCAAGGAGCACCAAGTGACGCGTTCACCTAGTCCATCTCATGGCAGCTAAGGGCAACCCATACCGTCTATAGTCCTACCAGGGTGTCCCCGTGAGGCTTGTTGCTGATGGCATCTTCACAGAGATATTCTCGAGAGATATTGTCTTCACAGAGATATAATAGAAGTCGATAATAATGTTTTCATGCAAATTGCCCCAGTGCCGGAGTGCAAGGGGACGGCGTTTGGGAGGAGGGACAAGCGATGATTGAGGGTGGGGGTGAGGGGGGCCGATGGGATTGAGAAAGGCCAGTGAGTTGGGCATTTTATCCACCCACGAAGCGACCGTCCGTGCTAGCGTCCAACCTGACGGTCCCAGGCGTTGATGAGGCAACAGAAAGGAAGGGGAGGCACACTATACCCACACCCATACTATACCCACACTACACCCACACGACATCCCCACTATACCCCCACTATACCCCAACTATACCCACACTATACCCATACTGAGCACACCTGGTTTCTGGCCTGCACTGCTTGTCTTTCTCAAGAGCGCGCCTGGGGATGCCGGCGTGCTGCAGTATTGCCATGCTGCTGCCCTGTGACCTTGCCCTGCCCTGCTTTCGCAGCTATGGCCGCACCGACATGGACTACCGCCACGCCCGCATGCGTGACCGGACAGCACGAGACGCAACGTCCTTTGCCACCCCAACCTTTTCGCAATACGACGCCCTGTGTTGCCTTGCGAGGCCGTAGCCGTGCCTTGGCAACGCAGGGGAGGGAAAGGAACCGGAGAGAGGGACGAACAATTACGGAAACGGAACCCTGTTCAAAAGGGGCTGCCTTGTGACGCCGCAGGATGGAACCCACTGGTCACTATACTGGTTGCTATAACTGTTGGGTTGCTGCCTTGTGACGCCGTAGGGCAGGTGGAAGGGGATGCGGGTGAGAGTGCAGGGCTACGGGAGCGGACCGGCCAGGCCCAATCTCTTCAACGGGACATACCGGCCGAGCACCGTCTGCTTGATGAGAGGGATGAGGGTACAGAAGTATTATTTTGAGTGCTGCAGCGGCAGGGGACGTACCGGCCGTGACCCGTCTGCTTGATGACCTCGGGCGCCATCCAGTACGGCGTCCCCTGGATCGACTTGGCAACCTCTGAGATGGTGGCCTGGGCGCAGCCGCATGAGGTGGATAGATGGTCACGCACGAGTGGCCGGGGGATCGTGGGGTGTTGTAGACAACAAGCGGCAGCCAGCGCAGCAGCAGGAGGCAGATGGTCCCACACGAGCGACCGGCAGATGGTGGGGAGGGAATCAGACGGTAGCAGCCAGCACACAGTACAGTGGCAGGCCATGGGGGGGTGACAACTAACAAGGGACGACCGCAAAGACCCAGGTTTGCATGCCTGATTCAGATGAGATTACGTTTCGACCACATTGATCAGGTGCAAATAACAGGGCGAGGTTGAAGGCCCCAGACAGCACGGGGTCTAAGCTCTGGAACTAGGAACCATCGACCTGCCTCGGGTGCGAACGGGCCTGGTTAGAATAGCCCATTACAAACTCGGTTAGGTAGTTGCAGGGCTTATCCACACTTGCTGTCTTGCCCTTGTCCATTGATGCCATGTTATTTGCTTTGGTCAGCAATATGGCTAGCTCCCCACAAGAGTATGTCTAGACCCCCACGGGAACGTCCGCATATGTTGACGGCACTTAGCGAAGGACAGGTGTCAACTTGGGGTCACTCAAGGTGGCAGAGCTGCCCACCGAGTGCTCAAGTCCAGGCGGTAATTAAGTAAAAGCGCGTGACTGTGTCAAGGCGGTAGGTTCATCATCACCGCGGCGGACGTGCCCGTGACATGTGCGGTCGAGAGATAAGATGAGCATAAGAGAGATGTTGAAAATAGCACGTCATTTGGCGACATGATAAGCCACAAGGTGCGATAGTTGCAAGTGATCAAAGGTAGCAGGTGGGATAAACGAAGTGCATGACATGAGATGAGATGTCCTCACCAGTTCATGCACGAGCTTGGATGCGCCGAAATCAGCCAACTTGACACCCCCGCTCTTGTCTACCAGGATGTTGGCACCCTGGCAACTCAACATCATCAGCCCCCCAACACCAACAGCCCAGGGCATCGGTTTGTGCATGGTAGTCAGCGGCCAAGCTGAGCGCAAATAAGCCAAACTGATCATCAAAAAGTGAGGCTGGGCTCCAAGGCTAGTATAGATGGTTTTCCACGCCACAAAAGCGGATTCAGGTGTGCTGATGCGGGGGTAAACCTTGCTAAGGTGATACACAGCGCGTAGTTGCAGGTTGTGTGTGTTTACCTTGCATGCAACCATACGAAGACTATGGAGGCTGCCAGGCGATGTATGCCAATATGATCATCTACGATAGCATGAGCGAGCCACCATGGTGTACGGATGTCCAGATGGAATGTTCAGATGGAATGTTCAGACTCAATGGCCAGACCAGGGTGGGTGTGGGACAATGCGCTCACCTTGATGTCCCTGTGCATGATTCGGTGGTGGTGGAGGTACTCCAGACCCTCCAGGATCTGTCGCGTGTACATGCCCACCACCTGCAGGGTGTAGGAGCAGGCAAGAATACAGCCTCCGCATTGGTCGTTTATTACAATTATTGATCCTGGACGGTCACCACCTGAAAACGCTAAATAAAACAAGAAAAATGCAAATAACTAATGCCCAATCGTGCTCTACTGTCTCCTCTCTAGCTACTCGACAAACAAAGAAGCTGTAAATAAATAATATTTGGCGGACAAATGTGCCTCAGTGGCGGTAACAAAGAAAGAAATATAAAATCTTAGGCTGACAAATGTGCTTTGGTGGCGGTAACGACAGTGCTGCCGGCTGGGTTGTACCAAACAAACAAAGAAGTAAACCACGCAGTTAGTTCAACGGCTGTTCTGTGAACAAACAAAGAAACTGGAAATTAATTGAATGGGGGGCCCTGTAGTGCTTCCGACCAATAAAACGTAATGATCTAATCCCGAAGGTCCTTTCGGCTGAACCAAATTAAAACGAACAATGCGGAGGGTGTAGGAGGGCAGACAAGACAAGGCATGTGGAATGCCTGGAAGGCTTACACATAAAAACTACCCATGTACATGCCCATCACAAGCACGATGTGGTGGCAGATTAAAAATACTACAGAGAGTTAGTACAGGAACATAATAGGACAGATTCAGACAAAAATACTACACAGAGATAGTACAGGAATATAGTAGGACAGATACAGACAAATATACTACAGAGAGTTAGCACAGGAACATAATAGGACAGATAATACATAGGTAAGACAGGAAGTAAAGGAAAGCTCTGAAATGATAGATGTTCTGGGGCAAAGAAAGATTCAGGCTGCAGCTGTGGCTACCCGGACGGCTCAGGAGGCGCACTTGCGCTTACATGCATGCTATTGAGTCGTGCATGTTGATACAACGACATGTGGGTGTGGGTGGGTGGGGTGGGGTTTAGGCACGGAAAGATCGGGCATGGCTAATAAGGTTGATGGTGTGGTATGCGAACTTTTGCGCGATCAAAACAAGCGTTGAAACGCACTAGGAGGCATGTACGAGATCGCGCCCCCCACCCCCCCGCCAGCCCACGCCACACGATGACAATCCTGTGGTGGGTACCGGGGGGGCAAAGATCGCGTACATGCCTGCTAGGCACTAGCTTGATACCACAGCGTGGTCCATGGCGCGCGCCAGGTGGCGTCATCACCTGCTCCGTGAAGGACCCAAACTTGGACAACAGGCTCGCGATGCTGCCACCCGGCACAAACTCAAGGAAGATGTTCAGCGAGGTGTCTGTCTTCTCCGTGCCCAGGTAGCGCTGGGGGGGGTTGGGGAGAGTAGGGTGGGGGTGGGGGTGGAAGGGAGGAAATAGGAAGGGACAAAGGGGGGGTTTGGGGAGGCGGGGGTAATTGAGTGGACGAAGGCAGTGTGGCGGCAAGTGAGGGCAAGAGTATAACCTCATTTAAGCCACCACTTCACCCCAAAATTCAGTGCAGGAGCATGGTTGGCCCCATTCTGACTTTCAGCGCAGATTTGGAATCCCTGAGGTCTGCTCTACTTGGGAAAAAAGTTGTCAGTATAACTCATTACACACGGTTTCGTGGTTGGGGGGGAGGGGGAGGCGGAGGATGGGGGGGGATGGGGTCCCACTTAACGGGCGATCAACCCCATCCTTCAGGTTATGCAAACCCTTAGGGCCATCTTGAATCATACTGGGTGCTTTCCAGGGTGATATTAGTGCCGAGTGCGCAAGTAGTTAGGGTATGTGGTTAGGGGCCTCGGGGGTCGGCTTACAGGGGGTACAGCTCCATCTGAGGTTATGCTCTTAGATGGGAGGGAAATCTTCAAGCTCACCATACTGGTGGGGGCATTATCAAGCTCAGAGTTCTCCTATTCACAGTGACCTATGTCATATTCCATGGCATCCTATGCCACTATTCACAGCAACAAACGTAACAGTCCATGACCACGTATACTAATACTCGCGGTAATGTCTGAATAGGCAATAATTTGCATGCACAGTGGGATTTGTCACCATTTCCATGGCTCACCACAATGTTCGGATGCCTCAGCTGCCGCAACACCGCCACCTCCGCCTGCAGGCCCCGGGCATGCGCCCTCGCCTGCGCGTACCCCTGCGCGCCTTCCCGGGGCAGCAACACCTGTTTCACGGCCAGCAGCTCCCCGGATGCCAGGTTCATGCCCATGTACACGCGGCCAAACGCGCCGCTCCCTATCATCTCCCCTTTCTGCCAGCGGACGGGCTCGGGGTCAACGAGCGAGCCGTCGAGTAGATCGTTGGGCCGGTCGCCACCGATGAGTGTGCTGTCGTTGAGGTTGGCGGCGGTGGCCCTGGCGTCCGCCACCAGGGTGCTCTCGTCCAGGCACCCATCGGTGGTGGCCTCGATGGTAGCGGTTGTGCCGGCCGGTTTGCGCTGGGGGGGGGGAGGGGGGAGTGATGAGGGGCAAAGGGGGGTTGAGGATGTGGGAGCAAGGTTGGGCATATGGGAATCCGATGGAAAGGGGCACTAGGTGCATGTGGGCCGACAGCATGGGACTACGCAGCCCGTGTGAATAAATGGAGAACAAGCGCATGGAAGAGCTTCCAGGGGCATCGGCGTTTGTGTGTGGCCTAGTCCTGCTTTACTTAAACGGTCCGTTGGGCGAGACACTCTGGGCAACGGGCAAGAAGAAACCATAAGCGCAGAAGGGCCCTCCGGGTATCCGTCCAGACGTTGCATCTACATGTGCGAATGTCTAGGTCTTCTGCTGTCATGGAACCTTGATATCTACGGCAAGTGCGGACGTGCACCAATTTTAATCCCGTTGGTTACCGACCAATTAAAACTACCAATAGGGCGTTGCACTTGACGATCCCGTTCGTTGATCGCGGGACGGGGTATGTTTCTTGACAGCTTAGCTCACGCACCACGCCCGGTCACAGCCGGGGGGCAGCTTGCACAGGCCGTTTGTGATTATATGAAGCCATCACACAGATAGGGCATGTAACTTACCGAGTGTTGGAGCTGGTTGTGGAATGAAGCGTGGCGCGGTACTTTTATGCCGACATCTGCAGCGGAGACACCCTCGTTGAACTGCGACCGAGCGGAAGGACCCCCATACAGCACGATGCACGCAATCCTCAGCAGTACAGTGATTCGGAAACCGAACGTGCTACAAGACAGCATGCTGAATGACCCACCGGCCTCTCATGCTACAAGACAGCATGCTGAATGACCCACCGGCCTATCATGCTACAAGAAAGCATGCTGAATGACCCAAGGGCCGATAGTTGCCACACATCCCCGTATGGAGCGGTGAGTGGACATGGCCAGTGACGCCGGTCGGCTATTAGTAACCTCCATGAATTACGGGAAGACATAAGCTGGAGATATATGATTTCCCAGGCTATCCAATGATCCTAAAAAGTTAGAGCGTGCTGGTCAAAGATGCATGTGATGATTTTTACGACTTTTACCGTACCAGGTCGGTGGACAGGTCGCATTGCTTGCGCTTTAACGAGCCACGCCCACACTTGCCAAGGACGGCTCCCATGGTCGAGTAACGTTCGGATTAGAATAACTTCTTCAATGGAGAAGGCAAACGCTCGAGGCTCCTACCGTCGCTGTTCATGTATACTTGTGTACCGTGTACGTGACTTCGGCACTCGACAGTTGTATGCCCTCCAGTCAAAGCTCTGGAAAAAAAGAAGCCCTGCAAATTATCTTGAGAAATCGCCTATATGTTTTTGGAGCCATCAATTAGCGTAAGATACCTGTTGCATGAATGTACTGTTCCATGTATAACGAAAGATACCATGCGGTGATACAGGGCACAAGAGGCAAAAGAAAGCCTCCCTTTCTTCCACGACCATTATTATTTGTGCTGCTCATGTGTCTGACAGCCTCATAATTATTTGACGGTTAACGGCTATATTTTAAATGACGACGTTACGTGGGTTGGACCGTTCGCGGCGCGCCACTTGATACAGCAGGTAGGTATGTCAGCACAAGATATTCAGCCGTACCCCCACGTGACCTACCCACGTGACTTCGGCCGAACCGAGTGAGCTTGGAACAGACTTGGAACATCTCTCATGGAACTTGGAACAGCTTGGAACCTTGGAAACGAGCGTAAAAAATGCGTTTCCCAGATGATGGTAGGCCGATGCATTACTGCAGGAAGGAGACTGCAGGCAAAATACGGGCGGACTATACATAAAAAGCGGTTTGCAGATTGCAGGCGGACATCAAGCACGGCATGCGCAGTTGGCAATTCAGATCTGAGTACGTGAAATATATTCTTCAGTGTGATGTAAGTACTCATCGCCGACACTTCAGCCTGTCCCGCGCTGAACAACGTTCTCACTACCTACTCCGAGCGTTCAGCGCGGGGTAGGGTTTCATCGACGTCTCATCGGTAGATTTTGGTCACATCGAGAGGAAACTCCAGCCGTGGGTAGGCCGGTGTCCCACGCAACGCTGACGTCTATACCAAAATCCACGCAGATGTCAAGATGCCACAATTGGGAGCACCCTGCTCGGGCAACTCGCTGCATTGCGTGGAGTTATTCATCAGATCCCAGCCTTTTGCGATCGCGGTGGCAGGTTAATCCCATCGCTTGGGTTGACGGCCCTCCCGGTACGTTTTACGATTTCAGTAGCAACTCTTTTGCGTGGAAGTCCTACCATTGTTTCGTCGCCACCAGTAAAAAGAGGCACTTATATGATATTGGACTTCATTTATTGCATTACATCGTGTCTGCAATTGCAATTTCTGCCTCCCTTATCATGTCTAAAGAATTTTTGTATGTGTGCCTTTTGCACGGAAGAATATGGGCCTGAGCCATGCCACGCAGTTTTTCTATTAGCTGCTGCAGAACCCCCAGCCAGCTAATGCCCTCGATGCATTATTTCCCTGCATGCCTTTCCTTGCATCACCTTATTCATGCAGAGATGCTGCCCATATAGAGTGCTGAAACCTTGCAATGGCTCCTTTGGTGCCGTATACAGCATTACATCTTACCACGCCCTTGGCCCTTCAAGGCCTTCAATGCTGTGCTGACAAACTATCAAACGATCGTCGGTGCTGATGGTTCTCCCTTCTCTTCTACATCCTTTCCCTGTGTTTCTCGGTTGATTCTTTCCCTGTCATATAAAGTGGCTTCCCTATGCAGTTTAAAAGTTCCCTATGCAGTTTAAAACCGCTGGACTTGGCAACTCGGCTACACCAGGCTTTCAAGGAAGCATCTTCTCGTCAGTGTCACCAGCCTGATCGCAACGAACCTGATCTGGATTCTGGAACCAAGGGCAGCTACTTAGAACATGATCCTGTAGTGCATACCTGCTTGCCATCGTGTGGAGTCCTTTGGCCTTGCTGGCTGAGCCTGGGGTTTGGAAGTTGGATGATGACGCGCATGTCCATCAACCCAACCAGGATCATACGTGACTCCAGCAAGCTCTTTCTAGAATTAGATTCTATGTGAAAACAGCATCCAGCCGCCTGAGGAGTGGTTGCCCCTTGTGAAGTGACAGCGCCTCCTTCTGCAAGAATCTGTTTTGGAGGCAATAGTCGTCATGCCCGCCCGGCTGTCCGAAGACTGGACCCTGGACCAGCTCATGGCGGTCCCTGGGATCGGCGCCCAGGTGGTCGCCGCACTGCCCATCCCCGACCGAGTGAGGTTGCGCCACCTGTCCCCCGCTTATCGCTCCCTCGTGGACGAATCCCTCCTCCTCCTCACCGAGCTGTACGGCGAGGACCTGGGTGAGGGGGACTGCCGACCCGGCACCGGAGGGCTGACTTGGCTCATGGACAAGTGCCCCAACCTGGTCACGCTGAGCACGACGCCCCGGTCAGACCTCAGAAAGCCCTGGCAGCGGGGGGACGCCTGGTCCCCCACCTGGCCGTGGGCGCGGGTGGACCGCAAGATCCGCGACCTGCCGCGATTGGACGCGATTGGATGTAGGTACCCCGCGATCAAATCCCTGAACGTGGCGGGATCTCTGAACGTATCCAACTCCAGTCTGATGGACCTCGCGTGGCATTGCCCTGACCTGGAGAGTCTCGACGTCTCGCGTTGTGAGGTATCGGGACTGGGCGTGCGGGCGGTCGTTAAGTCGTGCCATAAGCTCCGTCGCTTGGCAGCCGTCCGATGCAAGTCCTTGGACAACGACGTCCTGGCATGCCTGGCCCAGCACTGCCCCCAGCTGGAGGAGTTGTATGTGGGGACGACCTGCGTGGACGATGCTGGATTGTCTGCCCTCTCCCATGGCTGCGACCGCCTGCGTGTCCTCATGGCGGCGGGGACGTCGGTGACGGACGCGGGGATAAGGCACGTGGCGGAGCGATGCCTGTCGCTGGAGGAGGTGGGCCTGCGCGCGTGCCAGGGCGTTACGGATGCCAGCGTTGAGAGCCTCGCGGCGTGCTGCCCGTTACTGCGGCATCTCGACATCGCAGTCTGTCGCCAGGTCACCGACGCGTCCCTGGTCGCGCTGGCGAGCAAGTGCGCCGGCATCCGCCACCTGGACGTCTCAGCGACTGCTGTCACGGACGCCGGCATTGATGCTGTCGCCAGCGGCTGCCCGCAGCTGGAGTACTTGGAACTTGGGCAGTGGTCGTTGACAGGGGTGGCGGTCTCAGGGGTGGCGGTCTCAGACGCAAGTGTCATGCTCCTGGCAAAGGGATGCCCCTGCTTGCGCCACCTGTCAGTCGCAGGGTGCGTCTCAGTGACGGACGTTAGCATCTCCCAGGTGGCGGAGGGATGCCCGAGGCTGCGTGAGCTGATCGTGAGGGGGACCGGCATCTCGGATGCCAGTCTAAGGGCTATTGCCGCCAGGTGTCATCAGCTGAGGTATCTGGACTTACTCGGGTGCCGGGTGGAGGGCGGAGCCTTGGCAGCGCTGGCGGCAGGGTGTCCGTTGTTGGAGCATCTGGATGTGGCGGGGGCAGGGCCGCAAGCGATCACAGAGGAGTCGATGGATGCTATTGGACATCACTGCACGCGTCTGCGGGTGTTCATCGCTGGGAGGCCGGTCAATAATGTGGAGGAAGCTGGGCTTGATCGTGATGATGTTCGCGAGGAGGTGGTGGGGAGGTTGATCAAGGAGCGGGGGGCAGAGCTGCAGGTGATTGGGCTGTCGGGGGTGAATGTCACGAACATGACGGTGGAGTTGATTGCTGACCGATGCCCCAAGTTGCAGGAGCTCACATTGAAGATGTGCCGAGGGGTACGCAACAAGGGCATGTATGCGGTGGTGGCTAGGTGCCGGGAGCTGCGACTGTTGGATTTGGACGGGTGCCTGGGGGTGACGCGCGCCAGCTTTCGGGGGCTGGACCGGGACAAGTGCTGGGTGTACTGGGGGGATGAGTACACCCCCTTAGACCCGTGGGAGGGGAATAGCGAGGAGGATGAGATGGATGATGACGAGTTGGACGAGCTGCGTCGGGATGTGCTTGGTGACCAGAGTGAGGAGTATGATGGGCTGGATGGTGATGACGTTGGCGGTGATGATGGGGAGGATGCCATCGACATCTTTGGTGGTGATGACGGTGGCGGTGATGATGGCGATGACGTCAGCGACATCTTTGGTGATGATGATGACCATGGTGGCGACATGTATGATTGGGATGGGAATGGGGATGGGGATGGGGATGGGGATGGGGATGGGGATGGGGATGGGGATGGGGATGATGGGGATGGGGATGGGGATGGGGATGGGGATGGGGATGGGGATGGGGATGGGGATGGGGATGGGGATGGGATGGGGATGGGGATGGGGATGGGGATGGGGATGGGGATGGGGATGGGGATGGGGATGGGGATGGGGATGGGGATGGGGATGGGGATGGGGATGGGGATGGGGATGGGGATGGGGATGGGGATGGGGATGGGGATGGGGATGGGGATGGGGATGGGGATGGGATGGGGATGAGGAGGGAGGGAGGGTGATGAGCCGCAAGTTGTGTACATATCACATGATGTATATAGATGTACATATCTGGCTGAAGGTGATCATGATTGGCGCGGAGGGCAGCCACAGTGAAAAGCACTCTGTGGAATATGGAATGTCAAAAGCCATAGAAAGCAGTATACGTTGGATGAAGTGTACTCAAATGGGCATGCACCGATAAACAACTTGTACATAAAGCATTTCTGCACAGCTTCAGTGCAGCACTTGGCTCTCTTATTTGCACATGCAGTCATGTGCCTAATATTGAAGTGTTTGATTCTATCTGTGTAAGAATAAAGGACGCATGCTTTGTTTTTTGAACAATTGTCTCCGGTGCATGCTTGTACATGTATGCCTATCTATGCTGCAATCATATCGGACCATTGACATCCGGCATGACATAGGTCATAAATAACATCCTAGAACAACAACATGATAGTAACATAAAGAAGTAGGGTTCTGCCCGGTACCCGATACTACTGGAACAACCCGGTACCGGTACGCGGTAGCGTTAGTAACGATACCGGTACCGGCCGGGTCGGGCTTTGCAGCCTGGGTACCGGTACTGGGTGGGCCATCTCGGATATCCGGTGACACCCGGTACCCCGTACCTACCATTACCGAGCCCTAGGCTCGGGCCCGCAGTCATGCAGCCAACCAATGCCTGTCCGAGTGCCGAGTAGCCTGGCCGAGTCGCCGCTTATTATGCTAAAGCCAAGTTCAACAAGGCTGGTAGGCTAATACCCAACTACCTGACAAGGAACAGACGTTGTACCAAGGTTGTAAACCTTGGATCCCCGGCTCACGCATTCTTGACCGCTCTCAGCAGCCTGACTTGGGTGCTCTTTGCGCTTGGGCTTGGTACTGGGTAACGGTACCGGGTGCCCACCACAGGTACCGGATACCGGTCATACCGGGTGCCCTTGACAAGTTTGGGAACCGGTACCGGTACCGGATGACCAATTTTGGGTACTGGGCAGAAACCTATCAAGAACTGGCGGGCGATTATATAAATGCATTATAATGTCCTTCCTGGAACTGGGATCATGCATGCAATCGCAGGCAGTGTTAACAGCGTAATACCGTCTCCCCTGTAGTTGCAATAAGTGCCGAACTAGCTTGCTATCTATACACCCGGGTCATCGCACCAGCATGCCCATTCAACTCATTTGACTGGTAGCCGCTGCACCGTGGATTCACAGCTGAATTGAGCGTTAAAACATTATAGATACAGACATGGAATAGTAGACACGTAACCGTTCGCGCCCTTCCTCACAAACTAACAAACGGATACTGCCACGCACAGGAGTTGCCATGCCATGCATCCACCGTGATTGTAACAAGCGTTCAAAGTTGCTTCCCCTTACTTTGGTCACGACACGTTGTCAGAACTGGCTGCGCAGCAAATCTACATAGAAGTCTGTGACGCAACGCCCCTTTCCTTCCAGCTACATCCCAACTACCTGACCTTAAATTACGTACTCCTGCCACGATGGGGAATGTTACAGCCCCACTGCGTATGCAAGTTCTAAAAGGCCCCCTTCGACGGCGAAAGACGTGCGCGGCTCCTCCCATACGACACGTGTGTCATCAACACGATCCCAAGCTCACATTGGTTGTCTTGCTTTCGCTGACGGAGTTATCCGAGTCTTCTGTACCGACCATGAGGAAACTGATAGACTATCTGCTATCAATGGCAATAGTTGGGTATTGCCAACTATCGAACAAAACATTGGATTATCCGGATGAAGCAAATGGCCATGAACACAGTACATTAGCCCATTACACTACGATAGCGTCCATGTAAATAGTTCGGCTGCCAGAGACGCCGCAATACTAGGGGCTTGGTGGTCAGTGGGCAGCTGCAGCAGGCATGCGAAGGTCAAAGGAAAAAAGGCTTCAAAACTCGTCGTGAATAATCGTAATTAACATCCCTGTCGAAACCCAAGAACAATATACGAATGCCGGGTCACGGCAGGAAATACGCAGAAGTGCGAGCGCGTTGCTGCCACCTAGCGCCTGCCGGGTGACACGAAGATTAGCGCGCTGGCACGACCACTTGAGCAAGTCGTCGCAAGTATATGCACGTCGTGTGCACGTTGCCCTGGCGACGCATTGTAGAGAGTAGAGATAGAGGGTCAGCAGAAGGACGCGTGTCATTCATTCGTACAGTGTGCCATTGGCGTGTAATCACGGAAATCCTGCCGTACATACCTGCTGCTACTGTCGATTAGGCGCTAGCTCTGTAGACAGCCAGCTCGGCTGGCAGCAAGCCTTGGCCACGCACTCGTGACATCTGACAGCATGCAATGACCACCGCATTTTTCTCGGATAAACTACCATGTCTCTAGCTTCATGGCGGAAACTCTGGCAGCCTCTTCGGGACGGCATCGTAAATATTTAGCTGTGCCCCCGAAAGAAAAACCTTGAGGGAACAAACGCATGTAGCCATTACGAATTCGTGTTCAACATGAGCTCCGCTCTTAAGACATTGACCGTTATTTCAGCTGGGCGAGCTTCCCGGGTCGCAATCCCCGCGACCTGGAAGGGCAGCGTGGCAAATGCTACTCTTTGCCCTAAATCCCTGCGCTCATCAGGTAAGTCAATGCAGTCACCACCATGACAATGTTGTTAAGTGACTGGTAGTGTTGCAATATTATGAATTGTAGGAGTCTTCCTGATAACGTCCGGACCACCCGCCCCATGCCACGGTACTGTACTCGCATTTGCTTTCACTTACTTAACTAATTTTATTTATGTTTTTTTTTTTTTTTTTTTTTTGGGGGGGGGGTAGGTGGGGGGTGAATGTTGGCGAACAGGAAGGTTTCCAAATTCACGATGCCAAAAGGATTTTCTTTTCTACTTGTATACAACCTTGCGGAATGCACGCTCTTTGTCAATAACGTCAACAGCTCTGCCCGATAATTAAGAAATCCAACTGGCAGAGGGATGGGCAAAGTATGACATCAAGGTCTTCTAGCTCAGATATATACAGAATGTGAAGCTCAAGCCACCTATTTGCAAATTTTGTTGCAAAACGGCAGATATAAATGCACAAGGCTGTGTTGTCGTGCATTTCTGCATGCAACGTGCATGCCCGTTGGGGCCTCTCTGGCCCATATTGCGCGGTGCGTGCAGCCTGGGGCTCACCCTGCGCCGCGTCGATGCGGAGGCTCCACGCCACCCCGTGCGCCAGTGCTTCCACGACTGTGAACGCCAGCTCACAGGATAGTGCGGGCGCCAGTGCGGACGGCACTGCCAGTAATGCCAGGAAGGGGTCCGTGGCGCAGGCCCCCAAGGACACGGGAAAGGCTTCCTTGGACCTGAACCCGCCTAGGGGGACGCGGGATTTTTACCCTGAGGACATGCGCTTGAGAAACTGGCTGTTTGGCCATTTCCGGGAGGTGGGTTGTAGTGGGCAGGCACGAGAGCGTATCATCCAAATGGGCATCTATCATCCAAATAGCCATCTATCATCCAAATAGCCATCTATCATCCAAATAGCCATCTGTCATCTAAATGGCCATTCTATCATCCGAATAGCCATCTATCATCCAAATAGACATCTGTCATCCAAATAGCCATCTATCATCCAAATCGACATCTATCATCCAAATAGCCATCTATCATCCAAATAGCCATCTATCATCCAAATAGCCGTCTATGCAAATACATGTCCGTGCAGGCCGTAGATGTGTTGGACTGACGCCCCCCCCCCACTGGAACCCCTCGCAGTTTCCAACGCACTGACCTCCACGTACTCACCTCCACAGGCCCTTTGCTTCCTACAATCTGGCGAACCACAGGTGTGGGTGCTGGCACCACAGTTGTCCTGCTTGTGTGGCTTTGATGCGTTTGACGCGCCCCCCGCCTCCCTCATCGGGGAATGATCTGTTTTGTCCCTCCCCACACACCCTGTTTCCTACCTGCTTGCTCACGACGCATGCTGACATCACAGGTGTCCCGCTTGTTTGGCTTTGATGAGTTTGACGCGCCGGTCCTGGAGTCGGAGGAGCTCTACACGCGCAAGGCGGGCGAGGAGATCACGCAGCAGGTGGGGGGCTAGCATCACCACGCAGCAGGTGTGTGGGGGCGGGGGTGGGGGCGGGGGCGGGGGCGGGGTGGGGGGGGGGGGGGGGGTTAAGATGATCGGTTTAAGATGATGCCTGTGTGTGTGCGATGGTGGTGCCAGTGGGAGGAGGCGGTGGCAGTGGCAGCATGATCAGGCAGCACGCAGGGTTGATGGCCAGGTGGAGTCGATGAACCAAGCGTGCATGGTCGCACGATGGTGCAGAACGTTCGTGGGGTGGGGGGTGATGAGGATGCATGTGTGGTGCAGGAGCGTGTCAAGTGTCATGTGCAGCTGGTGAAGTTGCTTGTTGCTAGGTCCTGTGATGGGGTAGCGTTGTTCCTTGAAAAAAGTTTCAATGCTGGCTAACCCTAGCTGCCCCTTTTGGCGTTCTCCCCTCATCTATGCCCACCCATGGCTCATGCGTCCGTGCGCACAGATGTGCACACAGCACATGGACACACCGGGACCATCACTAACACCCACCAGCCGCAACGCTGCACATGCTTGTGCCTGTGCGTGCAGCTGTACAACTTTGAGGACAAGGGCGGGCGGGCCATGTCGCTGCGACCAGAGATCACGCCCTCCCTCGCGCGCATGGTGCTGCAGAAGGGGTACGCGCTCTAGTCTATTATCGGCGTTATTGTTGTTGTTATCATTATTATTATTATTATTGTTGTCATCGTGCAGTATATCGAGATCGTTATGTAACGTACTTTTACTTTGAAGGGCTTATGCTTTCTTCTCAAAACCTAGGCCTGGTTTTCAAGCTGGACCAAGCATTTCTTTTCAATTCGCCAAATGTGGGTGCACTGATGCCTTGCTCTCAGCTCATTTCTTCTTACTGGACCGCAGCTCATGATAGTCTGTGCGCGATGTGGTGGCACCCACAACAAGGGGCAGCCTATCCCTGTCAAGTGATCTGTGATCCTGCCCCATGTCACCGCGTGTGTTGCACCGCCCTGTCCCATGCGGCCATGCCAGATCTGTTAAATACCATCCTGTGACATGCCCCATGTGCTTAATACCATGCTGTGACATTCCCCATGCGTGTTGTCCTTGCACCCGCAGCAAGGGCCAGCCCATGCCCGTCAAGTGGTTTGTCATCGGCCAGTGCTGGCGCTACGAGCGCATGACGCGCGGCCGGCGGCGCGAGCACTACCAGTGGAACATGGACATTGTGGGCGTGCCGGACATCTCGGTGCGTGGCCCGTGGGTGTGCCAGTATTATGTGGACGCGTTGCAGCGTGCTTGGTGCATCCCTTACTAGGTTGCTTTGTGCGTTCATTACTTTGTTGCTGGTTGGACATTGTGGGCGTGCCCAAGATATCATCACGTGACTTGTCGATGGCCTGGGGGGGGTGCCTCTTTTCCATCGATCCTGTTTGTTTAAAGGTTGCTGGGTGGAAGTTGTGGGGCTGGCCGATGAATCAGTGCACAGCCTGTGGGTGTGCCAGTAACCATTACATGTGCCAGTGACATGATGAATGGATGACAGGTTGCTTGATGCCTTTAGAGGTGTGGCCTGCTTCTGTGCACAGGTGTCCTGGAGCGACTGATGAACCGTTGCCGCGTACTTTGTTGGATAGCTGAGTCTTCTTTTTGAAGGCATCTTCCGTTACTTTGTTGTTGTTTTTCCGGGATGCCTTGGCCATCAATTAGGCTGCTTTTAGCCACATTCTTACCTTGAAAGTTCCAGGCAACCTCCATATTGCCAGCTCCACGCAACATCCTTGATTATGCTCTTGGTAGTAAGTGCTTGCTTCTGCGCGTACCACACCTCACTGCCTCCCTCGCCAGGCCGAGGCAGAGCTGCTGGCGGCCATCACCACTTTCTTCCAGCGCGTGGGGCTCACCTCGGCAGATGTCGGAATAAAGGTCAACAACAGGAAGGTGAGGACATGGACTTGCTTACGTGCACTCGCGCTTACATGCATTACGCTTGCGCGCAGAGGGAGCCCCCTCAAAGGGCAACAACAGGCAGGTGAGGCCCCACACAAAGTCGCAGTCCAAGAGGGCCACCTATGTTGAGCACCTGAGAGCAAGGTGGTTAAAGGAGCGCGCTTGGGAGAGATAGACCGCGGCGACGACCTGAGCGCACGGTCTTGAGAGCACAGTTGGCAACTGCAGGGTGAGGCCGTGCACTTGCTCACTGTTAAAGGAAACCAACTACAGGGAACCATTCCAAGAACCATTGAAAGGCGCGCGTGCCACATTCTTGAGAGCATCAACCACCCCACACACAAGGGCCACCCCCCCACACCCATCTTGACTCCCCGAGCGCATGGCTGAATCAGCTAACGCGCGCGGCGGCGCGGCCTTGCCTGTTTGGTTGCCTGGCCTTCCCCTGCCTCACCCCTGCAGGTGCTGCATGCGGTGCTGGATCGCTACGGCATCCCGGAGGAGTCGTTTGCGCCGGTGTGCGTGATCGTGGACAAGGTGGGTGCACATGCTTGCCGCCCTAGGCAATATCTATTAAAACTTCATCGATTCTATGTGCAGCGCTTGGACTGTGCATGATTGTGGACAACTGCGCTGGCGCAAGCTCCCATCGTTATCTTGTTTGTCACTAGCCAACAGTGTTCTTCTTTATGGCCTTCTTTCTTGCTTGGCGTATTCCCACAACCCATAATGGGTTGCTTGGCGAAGCCGTAGTGTAAACTCCCCTCCCATCCTTCCCCTGCTGCGCTGCTCCCCAGGGTAGCACCGCTGTTGCCACCGCTGCCCCTCGGAGCACGGATGGAGCATGTTGCCCTTTCGTAGTTCTTTTTGTACCCACCACACACACACACTCACGCGCACACACACACTAACACTAACACACTAACACACACACTAACACTAACACACTAACACACACGCACACACAGACACACATGCAAGCACACACACACACACACACACACACACAAGCACTACCGGCCCATATGCCCTTAAAAATCAAAACGATTTTGCTCATGTTGTTTGGTCGTTTTTTCTCTGACTTCCTCCGGGGGTTCCTCACTGGTGTGCATGTTGTGCGCTGAACGCAATAGTTAGATTCGTAGCGCAGAAGGCATCCAAGGGTAGTGGCTGCTGTGCATTTCTTGGATGCTTCCCGTTCCGTCGTCTACAGGGGGGGGGGGGGGGCATCCTAGGCCTGCTTCACTGTCATGAGCAGGTGCACATACAGAGACCAGAGCAAGCATCCTTTACGTCTCAGTGAAGTGAGAACGTAAGGATTATACGTGTCTGCAAGATGGGAATCACGTGTGTCCGCAATTTTCTCGGTCGTTCGCATTATCACTGGGACTTCACTTCCCCATGACATGCCGGTCATCTCTGGACAGGGAGCATGACGTACCACAGGACCTGCCGCCTTCAGCGTTGATGGAAGTAGGTTGTACATGCTAGGCGCACTGGAAGTAATGCTCAACGCTTACCCGGTGATGACAGCAACTCCCTTCTCCACGGCGTGCACTCATGATGGCACTTGTCTTTTCATGCTCGCTATCAAGTGAGACAAGCATGGCAATGACAGCCCGTCCCTGTCCCCTGCATCCACTGGTGCTGGCGCGCTTTTCTACTCCATTCTCTTCAGATCGAGAAGCTGCCCCGGGAGAAGGTGGAGGAGGAGCTGGCGGCTGTGGGCGTGGGGAAGGATGCGGTGGATGGCATCCTGCAGTCGATGCAGATTCAGTCGTTGGACGCGCTGGAAGGTGAGCCCTTGAGCCTCTATGCTTTGGAGCTTACCATACTACCCACATACTAGCAAAGTAGGTTTATTATTCATTATTGTGATCGCACCTTGGTATGTACTACCAGCGTACTAGAAAACTAGGTTTCTTATTCATTATTGTTATCGCACCTTGGTATGTACTACCAGCGTACTAGAAAACTAGGTTTCTTATTCATTATTGTTATCGCACCTTGGTATGTACTACCAGCGTACTAGAAAACTAGGTTTCTTATTCATTATTGTTATCGCACCTTGGTATGTACTACCAGCGTACTAGAAAACTAGGTTTCTTATTCATTATTGTGATCGCACCTTGGTATGTACTACCAGCGTACTGGAAAACTAGGTTTCTTATTCATTATTGTGATCGCACCTTGGTATGTACTACCAGCATACTAGAAAACTAGGTTTCTTATTCATTATTGTGATCGCACCTTGGTATGTACTACCAGCATACTAGAAAACTAGGTTTCTTATTCATTATTGTGATCGCACCTTGGTATGTACTACCAGCGTACTAGAAAACTAGGTTTCTTATTCATTATTGTGATCGCACCTTGGTATGTACTACCAGCATACTAGAAAACTAGGTTTCTTATTCATTATTGTGATCACACCTTGGTATGTACTACCAGCATACTAGAAAACTAGGTTTCTTATTCATTATTGTGATCGCTTGGTATGTACTACCAGCATACTAGAAAAGTAGGTTTATTATTCATTATTGTGATCGCACCTTGGTATGTACTACCAGCATACTAGAAAACTAGGTTTCTTATTCATTATTGTGATCGCACCTTGGTATGTACTACCAGCGTACTAGAAAACTAGGTTTCTTATTCATTATTGTGATCGCACCTTGGTATGTACTACCAGCATACTAGAAAAGTAGGTTTCTTATTCATTATTGTGATCGCACCTTGGTATGTACTACCAGCATACTAGAAAACTAGGTTTCTTATTCATTATTGTGATCACACCTCGGTATGTACTACCAGCATACTAGAAAAGTAGGTTTCTTATTCATTATTGTGATCGCACCTTGGTATGTACTACCAGCATACTAGAAAACTAGGTTTCTTATTCATTATTGTGATCGCACCTTGGTATGTACTACCAGCATACTAGAAAACTAGGTTTCTTATTCATTATTGTGATCGCACCTTGGTATGTACTACCAGCATACTAGAAAACTAGGTTTCTTATTCATTATTGTGATCGCACCTTGGTATGTACTACCAGCATACTAGAAAACTAGGTTTCTTATTCATTATTGTGATCACACCTTGGTATGTACTACCAGCATACTAGAAAACTAGGTTTCTTATTCATTATTGTGATCACACCTTGGTATGTACTACCAGCATACTAGAAAACTAGGTTTCTTATTCATTATTGTGATCACACCTTGGTATGTACTACCAGCATACTAGAAAACTAGGTTTCTTATTCATTATTGTGATCGCTTGGTATGTACTACCAGCATACTAGAAAAGTAGGTTTCTTATTCATTATTGTGATCGCACCTTGGTATGTACTACCAGCGTACTGGAAAACTAGGTTTCTTATTCATTATTGTGATCGCACCTTGGTATGCGATGCATTCACAGACCTGATCCGCCTCGAATCGATGACCCTTTTCTCCGTGGTGTGCACACAAGGGGCACAAGGCACCACCACTTTATTCACTCTATTTTCCTTCTGCCGGTCTAACGCAGGATCGTCCTTTGAGATTACTACCCCAGTGTCCCTTCTTGGTCCTCTGCCATCCGTGTGTCCGTGTGGCAATGTCCCCATCGTTAGATGCCCCAACGCCCCCATCCTGTGGTTTGCAATGGCAACCTCTCCTCCGCCAATGCGCTCATGCCATCTGGCGTCTGGCCACCGCATCCACGCAATGCCAACCACATCTGTCTAACTCTGGCCAAACCCATGTGGCTAATTTTGGCCTAAAGCAAGATGTTGCAACATCTGGACAACATCTATCTGGCTAATTCTGGCAAAGCACCCTTTGCATCCTTCACCCCGCACGATTTGCCTGCATGCTGTGCCCACCACTTGGCGCTGACAGCCCTGCTGGGGGCGGAGAGCCCTGCGCTGGCGGAGTTGCGGCAGCTGTTTGTGCTAGCGGAGGCGTACGGCTACGCCGACTGGCTCAAGTTTGACGCGTCGGTCGTGCGTGGGCTGGCGTACTACACGGGCACCGTCTTTGAGGTGGGTAGGGGGCGGGCGGGCCGGCGGGCGGGCGGGCAGGCAGGCCGGCGGGCAGGTGGGCTACACACACTCGTTGTGTCTCCCACCCACCCGCACTTGTTGCGTCTCCCAATTTCCTACATACCTTCCTGGTCCTATCGACCACACTGCTTGCTGCTCACTCCTGCGCTAGTACCTACGCCGGTGGCCCATCCTGGTAGCTCTGCCATGGTGGTATCACATGTGCTTATGCCTAGCTGATGCCTAGGCTGATGCCTATGCCTAGGCTAATGCCTATGCCTGTGCCTATGCCTATGCCTGTGCCTACGCTGATACCTGCGTGTGGGTTCTTACCTGCAGGCATTTGACCGCTCTGCCCAATTGCGGGCCATCTGCGGAGGGGGACGATACGACAAGCTGCTGTCCACTTATGGGGGTGCCGACACGCCCGCCTGCGGTTTTGGCTTTGGCGATGCCGTTATTGTGGAGGTGAAGAAAGCCTGCCTTGTCATGTGTAATTGATGCTCATAATTGTCGTCATTGTGGAGGTAATCAACATCGCCACGATGAATACATGCCATCCTTAGATGAAGGTGACAGTTTTGGTGGAGTGCTTGGACAGTTGTCTTCTTACTTCTTTATTTGCTGGCAGTTGTGTGTGTCTGTGTGTGTTTCCTTGGATTCCGAAACGCATCAACAATATTTGTACAATACGAGTGCACATCTTTCCACCATCTGCTGTGCACCTGCTCAGGCTCATCATCAGGCCGACGCTCACCTGATGGCTTCATCCCTTTTTCCCTTCCTTTGTTTTGATTCGGCCTCTACCTACCCCTTGCAGCTGCTCAAGGAGAAAAAAGCACTGCCAGAATTACCACCAGCGGTTGACGACCTGGTCCTGCCCCTCACAGACGACATGCGCGTGCACGCGACCAGCGTGGCGCAGCGGCTGCGGCGGTCGGGTCGCTCGGTGGACCTGGTGCTCGACAGCAAGCGCGTCAAGTGGTGAGCAGGCACCGTGTTCGTTGGTTGCTTCATCCATCCATCCACCCACCCACCCACCCACCCACCCACCCACCCACCCACCCACCCACCCACCCACCCACCCACCCACCCACCCACCCACCCACCACCCACCCACCCACCCACCCACCCACCCACTCACCCATCCACCCATCTCTCCCATCCCATCCATCCATCCATCCATCCATCCATCCATCCATCCATCCATCCATCCATCCATCCATCCATCCATCCATCCATCCATCCATCCATCCATCCATCCATCCATCCATCCATCCATCCATCCATCCATCCATCCATCCATCCATCCATCCATCGCGTCGAATAGTGAGCAGCGTCCCAGTGCCCGGGAGCTGCCAAGTCTTCCTCTTCTCGGGGATGAGCAGGGTTCTGGGGTGTTTTTACGGTGGGGAAACTGCAAAGGGGCTGTTCTCATTGGTGCCATCACGTGTACTCTACGCCGGCGTTAATTAGGTGTCTTCAGGCATGCGTATTTGTGGGGCAGCTCCGGTGTCCTGCACCTGGTTTTGTCTTCTACAAACGCTGGATGTTATCCCTTGACCATGTTGCGCGTGTGGTATGATGGCTGCATGCATTGCAAATGTCGAAACAATGTGCGGTCTCCAGCGTGGCCAGGGCGTCGCAATGGACCACACCGGTGAATTTCTCCCGTGTCACAAGTCACAAGTGTGCATCATCAATGACCTTGCTGCTGCCTGTTTTTAAAGCTCTGGGAAAAGGGGCCTTTTTCTACTGGCTTGGCATAGCCCTCGGTGGCCCTATCGAATGCCCATGGAGGTCTCTGCTGTGCATGCTGCGTGTCGGGTGTGGGGTTTATGCTTTGTGGGGGTTGCATTTTGTGTGTTTGGGGGGGGGGGGGGGGCATGTTTGTGGGGGGTAATATTGCGTACGACGATGGGTTGCAGGGCCAACAAACAGGCAGAACGGGTTGGTGCGCGCCGTCTGGTGATGGTGGGGTCGCAAGACTGGGCCGAGGGCCGCATCTGTGTCAAGGACCAGGCAAGCGGCGAAGAGCAGCGGGTCGCCGTGGCGGACATTTAAAGTGGACAGCCATGCGCTGCCTAGCCCTTCATGTAGCACTGTGTCGGTGCGGTGTAATTTACTGCCAAATAATAGACATAACACATTTCGAAGCCTACATTTCCCAATATTTTCTTGTACCATGTGCATATTAGTCAGTATTGGCGCGAGCTCCAGTGAAGCTGGCCAATCCATGGCTTCTGTAGACTCGCAAGTGCACTTTCAAGAGGTATGTACACACTAGTACAGCAAGCACCGGCCAATCATGAATCAGGGAGGGATCAGGGAGGTGCCCAAGCAGCCGTACCCTTGCGCAAATGAAGGCATGCACATGCATGCAAAGTGATTTGATAAAAGGTGATCGATGCGCATTTCCCATGCACAGGCATGTGTATTAGCCTTTAAGTAGTTAGCCTTGCTTTGCCCATGCAGAGAGTTACTCTCTGCTGAGACGCCATGTCCTAGCTATTGCGCCTAGCTAGCTAGCCATAATCAGTGTTTTTTTTAAGGTTTTCGTTACTAGTGGCGCTAGGCCACTTGTGGCGTTTCGAACTATGAAAACTTCAGTTTACTCGGCCAATGTGTGGCTTTAAGCCAATTAAAATTGGGCTTGGCACGGCCACGTGTGGCGGGCTGGCTTTTTGGTGCAGCAAATGACCCTACCGGCAGCGGGGTCAGCGCGGCGCGGCGCCGTACTGGCATTCCAAGTTCAAAGTAGTTCAGAACAGTATGTTTAATTATCTTAAGTTCAAACTAGTAGAATTTAGTAGAATCATTCACGCCTTAAGTTGGGTTCACGCCTGAAGTTGGGTTGACCAAAAACCTCGAACCCAACTTAAGGCGTGAATGCCTGTACACAAGGCGGGCGAGCGTCTCCGTCTCAGGCATCGGCGCCGGGCGTACTTGGTAAATGAACAACAACGATTACTACTACAGCCACTGCTTAACAAAACGATTACTGAAGTGCCGAAAGTCGAAACACATTAGTCAATGCAGTACAGTACTGTATGGCTGGCGAGTGACTGGAACTGAGGCGCCAGCCGCCAGGCCGCCAGCCAGCTGAAGCCAGAAAATGCACACAAGCTGCAGTCTGCACAGTGCACTCTGGTCTCTGGCAGCGGGCCACTTGCCACTTGGCACTTGGCCGGGCTCTACGTACATGCACTATGCAGTCAGTAAGTCAGTCAGTCATAGTAGTACTCATGGTAGTTCTAGTACTAGGAGGCTTGTGGCGGAACGCCGCCGGAAGACCGAGACCGCGGCGACACCGCCAATTGTGGCGTAGCCTGTACTAGAGTGAACTTCAGGCACGGCCACCCTGTGGCGAAACGAAACTACAAAGTAGAACAGCACGGCCAAATTGTGGCTTCTTGGGTGCCCTGTCCAAGTGGGTGGCACCGCCACATTTTGCCAAAAAAAGTGCCACACCGCCACATTTGGCGGCATATCGCCACTAAAAAAAACACTGGCCATAATCATCTCTACACGTAAGCCAGCCATAATTTCAATCCACAAGGCTACCCATTTCCATCACCATTCATATTCATCATCCTGAACGACTAGCTCGAACACGCGGACAAGATTATTAACGGCAGGCTCGAGCTACCATGGTCCAGATTCTCCCGATTTCTGGCCTGTGCTGGTTGTCTCCTTAATAATCATCTTCCACCCCATGCCAGCTAGGCCTTTTAGGTATGATGCATCGATCATGGCATGGTGCAGGTGCACGTATGTCTTGCAGTCACCCAGAGTAGGTGGCTGAAGGCTTAAATCCCCCATCTGCAGGTTGTAGCCCAGAATGTATTAAAAACCATATGCCCAGGCTTCTCAGGGATATGCGTTAATTACGTATACTCCCAACGGAGTTATCCAGGAGACAAATTAGCAACGGAGTTATGTTAATTAATGCATGTGCTTCTTGTCTAGCTGCGCGTGGCCGGGGACAACAGCCACATTAACCCAAATAAAAATTTCCTCGTAAATTGTGGGAGAGCGATCGCAGCAATTGTGCTCACCACTAGACACTCCCTGCCAGTTTGGCTCGAAACACACGCGCCCTGATTAATTACACCCACAACAGGTCTGCATGCATGCAGGTGGTGGGTGTAAAAGTGTGCATGCACCTCCTCTGGGTGCACAACTGACGGAGGCCCTGGCAGGACTCGGTCAGGTTGTCGTGATCACGACAACCCGCCAGACCTCTTCCTTCAAATTGCATGACAGCTCCCGTGTCCCTTAGGTCAGCCCAGCGTCAGGCTCCTGCTGTCCTGCATGCAGGCAGCCTGCTCCCCATGCGAGGGGATTCATAAGTGTTTGCTCAATTTCATAAATTTTACTCAATTTTTCCACATGTGATTAAATCCTTATATTTGTCAATAAAGCAGGGGTCATCCAGCCTTCAGACCATGAAAATAGACCACCACAAAAAATTGGGCTCATTCTGAGCTCAAATGGTGACATGTGACAGCATACATGTGCAGTTTTTCGTCATTTTCCCCCTTTTCTTACATGAAACAAATATGAATAGTGAACAAATGAACTCATATCAGGCTGGATTCTTGCAGGCAGCATCTAGACCATGAAAATAGACCACCCACAAAAATTGGGCTCATTCTGAGCTCAAATGGTGACATGTGACAGCATACATGTGCAGTTTTTCGTCATTTTCCCCCTTTTCTTACATGAAACAAATATGAACAGTGAACAAATGAACTCATATCAGGCTGGGTTCTTGCAGGCAGCATCTAGACCATGAAAATAGACCACCCACAAAAATTGGGCTCATTCTGAGCTCAAATGGTGACATTTGACCGCATACATGTGCAGTTTTTCGTCATTTTCCCCCTTTTCTTACATGAAACAAATATGAATAGTGAACAAATGAACTCATATCAGGCTGGATTCTTGCAGGCAGCATCTAGACCATGAAAATAGACCACCCACAAAAATTGGGCTCATTCTGAGCTCAAATGGTGACATGTGACAGCATACATGTGCAGTTTTTCGTCATTTTCCCCCTTTCTTACATGAAACAAATATGAACAGTGAACAAATGAACTCATATCAGGCTGGGTTCTTGCAGGCAGCATCTAGACCATGAAAATAGACCACCCACAAAAATTGGGCTCATTCTGAGCTCAAATGGTGACATGTGACAGCATACATGTGCAGTTTTTCGTCATTTCCCCCTTTTCTTACATGAAACAAATATGAATAGTGAACAAATGAACTCATATCAGGCTGGGTTCTTGCAGGCAGCATCTAGACCATGAAAATAGACCACCACAAAAATTGGGCTCATTCTGAGCTCAAATGGTGACATGTGACAGCATACATGTGCAGTTTTTCGTCATTTTCCCCCTTTTCTTACATGAAACAAATATGAACAGTGAACAAATGAACTCATATCAGGCTGGGTTCTTGCAGGCAGCATCTAGACCATGAAAATAGACCACCCACAAAAATTGGGCTCATTCTGAGCTCAAATGGTGACATGTGACAGCATACATGTGCTTTTTTCGTCATTTTCCCCCTTTTCTTACATGAAACAAATATGAACAGTGAACAAATGAACTCATTTCAGGCTGGATTCTTGCAGGCAGCATCTAGACCATAAAAATAGACCACTCACAAAAATTGGGCTCATTCTGAGCTCAAATGGTGACACGTGACAGCATACATGTGCAGTTTTTCGTCATTTTCTCGGTTATCTTACATGAAACAAATATGAATATTGAACAAATGAACTCAGATCAGGCTGGAAACTTGTAAGCAGCATGTAGACCATCAAAATAGACTGTTTACAGCTAAAAGGTGAAAATGAAAGGAAAACAATGCAGTTTGATGCCATTGCCACTGTTCTCTTGAATAAAACATTTTTGTGCGACCAAATGAAATTCATGGGCATTCATTGACAATCCTCGAGGTTCGTGCAGTCTGAATTTCGTACAACGGTAGTATGAAGTTCAGACAAGAAAAAAGTGGGGGAGGGGGGGCTATCGCCCCCCCTCCCCGACTTGAGAGGACGTGACTCGCCGCTAGCGGCCCAGAGGCCGATAGTCGACCTTCTGGGCGCCAACCGCACCGGCCCGCGCGACGCGCCAAGACCCTTCCACGGAGGACGCGCGGGCGGACGATTCCGACCGGGACGAACCGCCTCCGTGCGCCACGCGCAACGGACCCTTCCCCGTGAACACCGTGAAAGCTCTCCGAGCGTGAGATACTTGGAAATTTCGTCACGTTCGTATCGAAAATGAAATTCTGACAAATTTTCAGCTCGCACTTAACCACAATGAATTTCAGCATACCATTCGACATACTTTAGAGATATTTCGGCGTCAGATACTTGGAAATTTCGTTACGGTCGTATCTCCAGTGAAAATCTGACGAATTTCTCCGCTCGGACTGAACCACAGTCAATTTTCGCATACCATTCGATATACTAAATAAAATTTTGCGTTTCCGTTCAGCAACGCTATGAACGTTTTCGTTCCTAACTGAAAATTCCGTCTCGTTTGATTCTATTTCCCCTGTTCAGGCGCGAACGTTTCCGTTCAGCACGTAACTGTCATTTCGTCTCGCTTGCTTATCAAATTTCACATCCCACGTCCTGTGCCCCGAAAAGTTTTAGTACAGATATCAGTTCGCGACTTTTTGTTTGACGGTTAAAAGAGTCAACGCGCCGTACCGTCCTGAGGCCGCGCGGACTGGCGAGACGCCCCACCTGCCCGCGAAACCCTGAACGTGTTCAGCGTTTCAGCACCCGTTCAGGAGATGTGAGACTCGATCTCCAAGGTTCGGGAATTTCTTTGTACTACGCCGACTGGCCATCTCCCTACGGTTCTGGACGTCTGTCCGCTCCCGCGCTAGGGGCGCGGGGGACGGCCCCACTTTCGGCCTACGGCCGCGGCCAAAGTTTTCGGGCGTCATAAATCGTAGTTACTAGTAGGGGACAAGAAAAAAGTGGGGGAGGGGGGGCTATCGCCCCCCTCCCCGACTTGAGAGGACGTGACTCGCCGCTAGCGGCCCAGAGGCCGATAGTCGACCTTCTGGGCGCCAACCGCACCGGCCCGCGCGACGCGCCAAGACCCTTCCACGGAGGACGCGCGGGCGGACGATTCCGACCGGGACGAACCGCCTCCGTGCGCCACGCGCAACGGACCCTTCCCCGTGAACACGTGAAAGCTCTCCGAGCGTGAGATACTTGGAAATTTCGTCACGTTCGTATCGAAAATGAAATTCTGACAAATTTTCAGCTCGCACTTAACCACAATGAATTTCAGCATACCATTCGACATACTTTAGAGATATTTCGGCGTCAGATACTTGGAAATTTCGTTACGGTCGTATCTCCAGTGAAAATCTGACGAATTTCTCCGCTCGGACTGAACCACAGTCAATTTTCGCATACCATTCGATATACTAAATAAAATTTTTGCGTTTCTTCAGCAACGCTATGAACGTTTTCGTTCCTAACTGAAAATTCCGTCTCGTTTGATTCTATTTCCCTGTTCAGGCGCGAACGTTTCCCGTTCAGCACGTAACTGTCATTTCGTCTCGCTTGCTTATCAAATTTCACATCCCACGTCCTGTGCCCCGAAAAGTTTTAGTACAGATATCGGTTCGCGACTTTTTGTTTGACGGTTAAATAAGTCAACGCGCCGTACCGTCCTGAGGCCCGCGATTGGCGAGCACCCCACCTGCCCGCGAAACCCTGAACGTGTTCAGCGTTTCAGCACCCGTTCAGAATACCTCAGACTCGATCTCCAAGGTTTGGGGATTTTCTTTGTACTACGCGATTGGCCATCTCGCTACGGTCCTGGACGTCGTCCGCTCCGGCGCTAGGGGCGCGGGGGACGGCCCCACCTTCGGCCTACGGCCGCGGCCAAAGTTTTCGGGCTTCATAAATCGTAGTTAACATTAGGGGACTGGACGGGCAGTCTCGGGTCTTCGATGAATGAATTCCAGTGAATGCAAGATGAATTGCCGAGACCGACCTGTTAGCAAGGAAATTCGTCCTTTTCCGTGCCCGTATCGTGCAACGCAGTCCTTTCGTATGTTCAGACTGGACGGGCAGTCTCGGGCTTTCGATGAAGGTAGGAATTTATTCC
>RPFO01001188.1:0-125987 GCA_009746045.1 Mesostigma viride | reverse complement strand
TTGCGCGCGGGTCAGGACTCTGCCGCCGGGGTCTAGCAGCGTGTCAGGACTGAAATCGAATACGTGGTATTGGTTTGCTCCCACTTTCGCCGTAAGGTACGGTTCGTTTAGAGTGAGATCGTCGACTATCGTAGTGCCTTCCTTGAAATACGAATATCCGTTCACGACGAGGTTGTAGACGAGTTCCGATGGGTCACTCGCGGTTTCGTCGTCATAATCGTCCCCGATTCGCAAATTTGTCGGTTGACTTGGATAAAAAATTTTGAATCCGTCGACGACAAGCGACTCATCAAATGGGTGCGACTTGCTCAGAAGCGACGACACGCTAGTCTCAAGCCCGTTGATGTCCGTTTCGACAGCAGAAACACGCTCCTCCATTTCGGGGTCGAGCGTTAGCCCGGTGGCGAGGTTTGTCGGTCTGCTCAGGGTTGTAAGCACGACCATTTATTATCTACGTAGAATATAAACATGGCCTCTGAGGCTTCAGAGACCCCAATGAGCTTCCAGGACGAGACCTTCGCCGAGACTCGGGAAGAGCAGGTGGACCTGGTCAGGACGATTCGAAAAGGACAGCCGTTAAACGATGAACAGAAAAAGGCCCTACGTGACAAGATGAGGATTTATCAACAGCGCTCAAAGGCAGAGAGGGAGAAGAGACGGAACGATGAAAAGGAGGCAGAGATAACGAAGCGCAAGGTCCTCGCGAAGGAACTGGAAATCCAGCGACAAAGGCTCGTTGAACTCGAGCTGCAAGAAGCCCGAAATAAATCGCGCATCGAACGCCTTCTTGCGGAAGACAGCGTCGCCTCGACACCCGCCGACACGCCGAAACCTAGACGGGGGCGAAAACCAAGGGAGTCAGAGCCGGACACCCCGCCACCCCCGATCAAGACCCGCCAGCTTCCACCGCCACCCCCGCCCCCTGTCGCGATGACCCCGTACGAGATTCGCATGGCCGCCATCCGGGCATCCCTCCTCGCTTCATTGGAGGAATAAAATGTCTTAAGAATGGTAATGGCTGTCATCGAAGAGCGACGAATTCAATCGCTGGAGAATAGGGACATCAAGCAGCGATACGCCCCTCAGCGTCCCGCCCCGCAAAAACATGCCGAGCTTGCACTTCATTGCCAACTTTTGTGGGGCGAGGCGTTCGGGAAAAACAAACCGCGGCGGTCAACATGGCGAAGACTTATTTTACTAACAACTCATTCGACAAGCTCTACCTTATCAGTGGATCCGCACACACGGAGCCAAAGTACAAAGAGCTCCCCGAGCCAGTGATGGAGATGGAAGTGTACTCCAACCTGGCATTCGATGGAATGGTGGATCACATCAAATCTGACCTCCACGAGTACGAGCGGTACAGGACGATCTCAGGGTGTGGGAAACGTTTCAACGCGAATACGTCCACGGAAAGAAAAACGAAGATTTGATGGAGCTGTCGATGTATCTGCGTCTAGACGCCATGAACTGGACGAAACCCGAGACCAGGTTCGAGCACGGTCCTCCTAGCTCACTGATTCTGATTGACGATATGCAAGGGAGCGCACTCTACCAAAGCTCTTCCAAGAACGCTGTCGCGGCTTTTGCTTTCAAGCACAGGCATTTCCTAACGAGTATGATTTTCCTTACGCAAGCGTACACCAGCGGTGGTGTCCCTAGAGCAGTGCGAGCCAATATCAGTTTTCTGGCTCTCTTTCGCACAAAAGACCACAGGGCCGCGCGTCAGATCGCGGAAGAGAGCGCAGGAGCCGTGGCGCCAGACGAGTTTCTCGCGCTGTGGGATCACGCCGTCAAGGACGACCCCCATAGTTTTTTCGGGATCGACTTCGACCAACGCGACCCGAAAAAAATGTTTCGAAAGAACTTCAATGTTTTCTTGTCGATAAAATAAATTCTCTGATTATAATATAACATGAATCCTTCGCCCGCAAAACGATACACTGGCGTCGAGAAGGAGTACGTTCTAGACACTCAAGCACTGCTTCGGTACTGCGCGGGATCCGTCTCGGATCAAAACGTTAGAACGTGTCGTTAGGATCCTTCAAGAAGCTGGCCACAACGACACGATTCCGTCCACCTGTCACGATATGAAACCCGAAATCCGATTGGCTATCCTCGCCTTGGTGAGCGATCGCAGGCGTCCACGTGGGCGGTTACCCTCCAAAACGGAAAAACGACACGAACCAAAGCGGCCCAGAGGACGCCCAAGAATCCACCCCGTGGGGTATAAAAAGCCACGGGCAAAAAAATTGTCTAATGTTCAGTCATCAAATGACGGTGACTGTGAAGAGCGCGCGAGCAGTGGCGACGGGCCCAGGCGAAGAGGCGAGCCATCGCCCGCGACCAGACGAACTGCATATCGGCCAAGAGCAAGGTCAAGAAGGGCGTCTGGAATCCGAGTGACCGATGGATCGCAAATAACCAGAGTGCGCGGACAAAATCGGCTTGGAGGCGACATCTCCACCCTCGCCGGAACCGATTCATCCCGGCGAAACTACCGCACGAGTTAGCGATGGGCGATATTGGACGTTCAACGAGGCCGTCGCCGCAGCGGATGCCCGGCCAGAGCATCACGAGCCTGGCAGGCCCTCGAAAGAGCGCGGGGCGACGCGCAGAACCGCGAAAGGTTACATCGGCAGGCTGCGAGTTCTCCTCGACAAAATGGGGTGCTCGCAAGACGAGTCGGTCGACTGCCTCGCCGACACCGCCCTTGTCCTTCGCGTTGTCCACGAGACCTCGGAACCCAAACGCAATCTCGCGCATTCGAAAGAGGACGCGTGGAGGGAGAACGAGAAGAACCTTCTTGGAGTCGTAAACGGGGTGAATCGAATGATGCCATCCGAGAAGAGGCTCCCACGCGACGTTACGGACGCGTATGCTGCCCGGGTCGGTGAGCTGAAGGTCGGCGATCTCGACAGGAAGTTCTACAGGGCCGAGAACAAGCCCCTGAGACACACGTACGAGCAGCTCCAGCGGATCGCCGCCGCCGAGTTCAAAAAGGACCCGGCCTCCGACGCAGCTCTGATGGGTCTTCTCTATCTGTCTGGTGAGAAATTGCCTCCGACCAGGTACGACCACGATCAATGCGCATCGTCGGGTCTATCGACGAGCTCGGGCCGCACGAGAACGGATACATTCCTAGCGAGCATCGCATCATCATCAAAAAATTCAAGACGCGAGAGACTTTCGGCGTCTATGACTTCAAGATCCCAGATGGGTACTCTAAGCTGATTAACGCACTGGGGCGAGAGCTAACCAGGCGTACGTATTCGAGACCCGAGGTCTCCGGGCAATCCAATAGATCACACCCTGTACAGCAACCGCTATAACCGCATCTACCACGGAATCGATGCAACGAGGCAGGCCTACATCACCCGTTTTTGAAGGGCGCGTCGTGGCAAAGCGAAAATGGGCTGGTGACTTGATGGGACACGACGTGCTCACAGGAGCCCTTTACGAGCGACAGGGGGTGAGTTCACCCCCAGGGTGGCGAGACTGGCGGCGTCGGCTGAGGCCGAGGAAAATCCTGTAAAAAAGTCGCCAGTAAGTTCTGACACGGACAGGTTTTCCGTGGGAGATATTTACCATAAGCCCATTTAAAACACTCGTGCCATGGGAGAAATCTAAACCGCTCGTAATATCCGGTAAATAAAACTTTCATCCCAAATTTCCACTCGAGGGTCAAGAGTCGATGGTTTCAAAACTTTTTGATCGAAATGTTTTTTTTTTCTAAACATGTAATATAATATCATGTCGTCTGCACCAGGTCGTGTCGTCTCGTCGGACCTTCTGGAAGTTTTTCGACATCCGGTGGGAATATAAAGGACTCGGACATTCCGTGGCTGGCTCTACTCCACCCACCACCCGAGGCCACCCATGAGACCATGAACAAGGTCGTCACGCAATGGCGCTACAAGAAGGCCCCCACAAAAGAGGCCGGGGTGTCTCTCGGCCATCGTTTCATTTGCGCGCGTGGCATCAACACGCGGACGCCAACGAGTACGCGCATTACGGCAACCTCGCAGACTTTTCGCGGATCTATGCTGAGTGCGCTGCTCATCCCGTTCGCCGCACGCTCGACGAAGTCATAAAGCCAGACGACCCGTCGTGGGCGTACGTCGACATAGACGACAAGGTCGATCCAGATGACGAGCGTCTGGCAAACATCGATTATCCAGGACACTTCCGCCGTGTGCACGACGAGTATTGCCGAGTCGTCCTGAACATCGCGACGGAGGGTTTTCGCTACGAGGTCAGCACAGCGTCTCGCATGAAGAAGGATCTGTTCAAATCGTCCTTCCACATCGTCGTGCGCGGTCTCGTTCTTGCCGACCTTGACGCGAGAGTGTATTGGTACAGCGGCCTCACCGATTTTATCAAGCGCGCATCGTTCGACACTTCTTCGCCTGTTCACGATGACGCCACGAGCTGCTTAAATACAAGGTCGGCGGACAAGAAGAATTCGACGAGATCTGTCGCCACCCAGCTGACTTTTTTGGCAAAATGGATACGGTGATCGACGAGGCCGTCTACAGGAGAGACAGTCTTTTTCGGTGCGTCGGGATGCACAAGTTCGGGGATACCGACCCTCTGGGAATTCTGCGCACGTGCGAAGGCTCGTCGAGCGACTTCCTCGACCATCTCATCAACGTTTACTCGCCTGACGACGTCTCTGGCGGGGTGGTAGTGAGTGCGCCTCCTGACTGGGCGGCATCGCTCAAGAGGAGAGGCGTTCGCGGACGTCGCGAGTGTACGGTGAAGGCGGCGGGCAAGGACATCGACATTTCTGCATCTCTCGCCGCGATGGAGAAGGTGGCCCCCGAATGTGATTACCTCGAATGTGGCAGCATTGAGTTGTCTCCAGACGTCAAGCTCGTGAGGGTTAAGTATCAACAGTGTGACGACCACATCTGCCTCATCTGCAACAAGGTGCACGAGAAGAACGGCCCATTCACGCTCCAATACCCATCGGGGCAGGTATTCTATGACTGCTACAGGAAATCGCCAGATGCTCGCAAGATCGAGATCGCACCTCCCGTTATGCAAGGGGCGGACTCTGATCAAGTCCCGTTCACTCACACGTACTCGTCCGAGAAAATCAAGCCTTTCAGCTGGGACGCGCTATTTAGAGGCCCGCATAAGAGCACCATCCTCGTCCAGTCCAACTGCGGAACAGGTAAATCTGAGAGGATTCGTGAACTCGTCAACGAGGCGGTGAGGAGGGACCAGGTATCCGCGTGTGCTGCATGGTGGCTAACATCAGCCTGTCCAAGGAGGAGGATCGCAACTACAAGTCTCTGGGCGAGCGCGGGAGGACGATTGCATGGGAGGACAACGCGTTCCATATCTTGTCCAGTGACCCGAATTTCCGTCACTACCTCAGCGGTCCGAAGGGGATGATGTCTGATGACAGGGTGCTGGTCGTTCTTAACAGCATCTTGCGCGTCACAGACCAACCGTTCGATCTCCTCATCCTAGACGAAATATATAACACCCTCACCGCGATTTCGCAGGGCCACATGAAATACAAGCGCGAAGTGTTGAGGAAGTTCATCAGGCTCATTGAGACGTCCAAGGTCGTGATTGCGCTAGACGCTACCGTTACTCGAAAGGTATACGAGTTCATAGCGGCCTATCGCGCGGCGGATACTATGGAGGTGGATTGCAACACCTTCCGGCGCCCTACCAACAGGACTCTGCGATGGGTGGATGTGACATCAGAAAAGAACTGGCGAAAGGTCTGCGTGGACAGGTTTGTTACTGAGTGTGAGAGGAGGATAGAGGCCGGAGAGAGGATTTTCTGCCCAATGTCTGGCAAAAAAGAGGCCGCCATGGCGTATGAGGCACTCAAACCCTTCATCGACAAGCGCAAGAACGGGCGTCTCTACACTAGTCTGACGAGCAAGGAGGATCTGGAGTTGGCGCGAATGCTGCGTGGGCTGACTTGGACTTTTTGATTTCAGCCCCACGATCACGGTTGGAGTCAGCTACACGGAGCACACGTTCGACAGCATGGTGGGGCTCTTCATCAACGGGGACCACTACGCGAGCTACACGACAACCCTCCAGCAAATTTTCAGGGTGCGCCACTTAGTCAAGGGGAGATGGTCATATTCTATCGAGACACGACTTCGCTTCTTGACAGGCCTCCAACGGACTACGGTACGATCGTCGAGAACATGATCGCGGGGGACACTGCGCTCATCCAGCTGCTGTTCGACAACGCCGACGTAGTCTGCGATTGGAGCGCGGACAAGTCGCGTATCTATGACAGAAACTGTCCCAAATTCCGCCTCTTCTGCCGGAACCAGCAAGATCTCGCGGTGTCGAGGTCCCATTACAAGGGAAATCTCATCAAGATACTGACGGAGGACTACGGCGTGGAGGTGTCGGCAGTGGAGGAGTTGGGGGACATCGACGCCCCCCCGCTTCCGGTACTAGAAGATCCAGACAAGGACAGGGAGGTGGTGCTTCTGAGCGAGGAGGAGTACAAGGATCTAGAGGGGAGAATCGGCGGCACGGTTCCACTTTCACCGTACGAAATGCGTCTGAAGGCGGTGTACGAATTGAGTCATCGGTTGTACGAGATTCCGTGTGATCTAATCGACGACGAGCTCCCTCAAATTCTGGACAAGGAGATGGGGAGGAAGGCGTACGTTGGCGTTCGGCAATATTCGAAGTTGACGGGACTAGGAACCAAGGAGCATTTTAGAGACAATCTGTTGATTCTGCAGAAGTCAGAGTCCTTGTTTGATCTGAAGGCGTATTCTCGTTTTGGACTAGCACAGTCTCTGGCCATTACGCTCAAGCTACTAGAAGGGACGCCTATCATCGACTTCATCACGACGGCTGATCCGTCCAATCTCACAATGAAGTTGACGCGCGACGAGACGATTGCACTAGGGAATAGAATTGACGGCGAAATTGCCGACAAAGCCTGGTTCATGCGCTCAACATTTGGATACCGGCGGAGGGCAGGCGGGGCTGGTGGTTTGTCTTTTGCGCAATGCAGCGGTCTCATCAACAGCTTGTTGAACCCGACTCTGGGAATTTATGCCAAGGGGGCGAAGGGCAATAGCCGTGGCGGTGGTTGCTTGGAAATTTCGAAGGCGGACATGCATGCGTTTCTTGATAGGTATAAACCCTCGTGGTGGGGCGATGAGAAGGATTATTCGATCACGTCGTTGTCTGGCCTGTCGATGGATGAAATCGCTCCTTTCCTGCAGGGAGCGGATAAGTAGTTTTAATATTTTAATAAAAGCCTGTTTTTCTGCCATGCATTTCTTTGTAAAAGCGGTTTACAACCTCCAAGACGTCGCGCTCACTGTCTCCTCGTCTTCGAGTAGACGTCGATCCGGTTCCGGTCACACCCCGCCGCGCGGCCCTCGCCGCCTCCCTCACCGTGCGAGGACATGGCGAAAAATTGTCCGTTCTTTCTCTTAAGAGTAACTAAGGACAATTTTTCGCCATCACTCTCACACCTTGACACAAAACACCACCTATGACCCGCGCCAAGGGGTGGCAGGGTGGCGAAAAATTGTCCGTTCTTTCTCTTAAGAGTAACTAAGGACAATTTTTCGCCATCCTTGTCACACCTTGACGACACCTCTCCTATGACCCGCGCCAAGGGGTGGCAGGGTGGCGAAAAATTGTCCGTTCTTTCTCTTAAGAGTAACTAAGGACAATTTTTCGCCATCACTCTCACACCTTGACAAACACCTCCTATGACCCGCGCCAAGGGGTGGCAGGGTGGCGAAAAATTGGGCGTTCTTTATATATAGAGTAAGTACGTGCAATTTTTCGCCATCCTTGTCACACCCCAACAAAACCACCACAACTGCCGGGGGGCGGTGACAGATGCCAGCCTAAATGTCACAACCTGGTGAGCAGTGCCCCCCATATGCCATGGGGTCAAGGAAAGTCTGGAGACGGGTTTGGGTTCAGGGTTTAAGTTTTAGCTAGGGTGAGACCCCATCCCAGGCCGCGGTCACTATAGGGTCACTATAGGGGTGGCAGATGCCAGCATAAGGGTGGTGCACATTTGCTAGTCGCGATGACGGAATGATGACGGAATGATGATGGAAGATAATTAATTAATTAATTAATTAATTAATTAATTAGACTCGTGCTCCCGTTGGGGAGTCACGGAGCATTAACCCCGATGGATGGATGGATGGGTGCAAACATTCCTACCGGTCTAATCTATCTACATCGGCTACATACTACATCTATCTAACAGCATTCTAACTACAGCATCTATCTAGACACCCGCACGCTGCCCTAGGGGAGCTGTCTGGCGTGCCTCCCACGGGATTGCACACGCGGGCGCTTCCCCACTGGGGGGGGCTCGTTGTCCTCTATGACCTGGGCCCACTTGGCCTTGTCCATCATCTTCTTCCAAATCACAGAGAGGCCTAGGCCCCCCATGTCCTCTACTAGCTGTTCTTTGAAGGTGCGGGCCTTGCGGCGTCTAACATCACTGGGCCCGGCCCACGTCAGGAGGTGCCGGCCAGGCTGAGCTGGTCGCAGTCCTGCGGGGGGGCCACGTGAGGTGTCTACCTGGTTGGTGCGAGCTAGGTGCCCTACTAGCTGCAGGCGTCGCTGCTTAATGGTGCTGGTGATATATGGCATGCCCTGGTACAGGTCCTCATTGCGGACATGAGCAACATATCCTACTCTGAAAATGGAACGCAGCATGCTGGTGACCGCGCCGTCCAGCTTGCGGGCCAGGTCGGCGGTGAGGGTCCACGTCTCGGCCCCATACGTGAGAACAGGAAGGACGAGGACCTTGAACAGGTCCTGTTTCTCGATCTTGCCCAGGGGCTTGCGCCACAGGGCCCGGTACTGGCGTAAAGCGTGCCAGGCGAGGGAGATGCGATCGATGGTCCACATCAACCTCGCAGCTGGGGGGCAGGCTGCCCAGCAGCTTAACGCGGTCCCGATACAGGACTCGAGAGCCGTCTAGGAGATAGAGGGGCGGCGGTGAGTTGGTAAGCCCAACCGCCAGGGCCTCTGTCTTCTTGCTGACCTCAAGCCCCACTGCACGGGCCTCGAGAGCCAGGCAGTCAAGCCATGTCTGCACGTGCTCAGTGTCCTCGAAGAGGGTGGTGTCGTCTGCGTAGATGATCATCTGCCAGCCGAATCTCCGTGTCCGCACCGCCATGCCAGAATTTGTTAGCAACCTGCACTCCTGGTTCCCTGCCCACGATGCGGGCAAATCGCTTGCGCGCCTGAATCATTACGTATTCGACAACAATAATGAACAGGTAGGGCGACAGCACGCAGCCCTGCCACACACCCTTCTGTAAAGGGCATGGGGGCGTGGTCCCGTAAGACGTGCGCACCGAAGTGGTGGACCCTTCATACAGGTTGCGGATGACAGCAATCAGGGGGCGGGGGATCCGGAACAACTCGAGGATTCCCAAAGCACAGGCCAGAAAACCGAATCGAAGGCTTTGATGAAGTCCACCAGCACAAGGTGCAAAGGGGACTCACCAGGCTGAAGGCGTTGCAGTTCCTCCACCAGTCGGCGAGTAGCGAAGAGCGCCTGTACTGTGTTGCGACCTGAACGGAAGCCGTGCTGTGTCTCGCTGAGGTGACCGTCCAGGGCCGTGCGCAGGCGGTTCAGGATGAGCCGCATAAGAAGTTTGAGGGGGGCACTTTGAATGCACACCCCTCTGTAGTTGCCGGGGTCGGCAGGCGACCCCTTGTTCTTGTACAGCATCGTGCGAAAACTGTGTTGCCAGGCCGCTGGAGGTGGTTGCGACGACAGCAGAAGGCGGTTGCAGATGTCCCGGAAGAGCAGCATAACACCTGTGTCCTCGAATTCGGCTGCAAGTTTTACAACTGCGGCAGGAATCTCGTCAGAGCCGGTGGCTGCGTCATAACGCAGGCGCTGGACCGCCTCCGTGACCTCGCGAGAGGTGAAAGGAGGCATGTCAGACGGGTCGCCAAGTGGGCCGACCAGCGGGGGGACTAGGTAGTCCGCCGCTGACCTAGGCGGGGCCGGGGGCCCAGCGGAGCCGGCCAGGGCGGCCGGGCGGGCGGCGGCGGCTGGGAGCAGGGGTGGGGGCGGCGCAGCTGTCCCAACGACCTCGGCCGTGGCCGTGGCCCAGGTACGATCGAAGCCGCTTGGCTGGGGCGCCGGGGACGTCGTGGCGGTGGGGCCGGCCGAGGCCGTCCGGGTGCCCGAGGCGCTTATACCAGAACCAGGCCCCCTTGCCGTCGTGCTTCTGCTGGCAGCTGCGCAGGTCCTTGACCATCTGCATGCTGAGCATCTGCCTTCTCAGTCAGCCTGTTCGTAGGCGGCCCTCAGAACTGCTTGCAGCCCAGGTTTGGCGATCGGATCTCTGTTGCGGCGGAGCATCTGCCTGGCGGCGACCACTGTCGGTGCGTGACGGTGGACAGCAAGCTGCCGGCGCGGAGGCAAGGTGGGGAGGGTGCGGGCAGCCAGGCGATACTTGGCAGCGACACCACGGAGGATCACTGAAATATCACCCGGCGGCGGAATGGCGTGTAACTGCTGTCGGCTGCCCCGGGCGTCGAAGACGGCCAGGAAATCATCCCTGTGCGACATAGCGGCCTGCTGCTGACATCTTGTCGGCATCCTTCAGCACAATCCGGAGCACCTTCAGATCTGGCTGAGGCGTCAGCTGTCGCGACGGTTTCACCCCAGGAAACCGCAATCTGATGCGAGCGAGCACGAGACGATGATCAGATTCCACCGTGCTGACATGCAGAATCTTGCAGGACGCGAGCATCGACAACTGAGGGGCGCTGAGCCCGACGTACGCAGACATAGTCAAGGCAACCCCACCCGATCCGACGGCCCAAAAAAGCTGGCCAGCTGCTCAGCGGGGCGTGCGAAAGAAGCATTGCATGCAACCAGCGCAGATTCTGCCAGCAGATTCGCAAATAAAGGCGTGTTACCGTTGGCTGTCGTGTTGGTTGGGGAATACTGAGCGCCCCCAGTGCCAACTGGCAGCGTGGCGTTGGCGTCGAGCAGCATAACCAGGAGGAACTGCCGAGCTGGGATGTTGGCCTCCTCCTGGAGCCTTGAGGGCGTCGAAGAAGGCCTCACGTTCCGCCTGAGCTCGACCCGCATGTGGTGCATATCCCACGATAACGGTTAGCGTGTGGTGTGAATGGCCCTCAGTGGCCAAAAAAGTGGCCACTAGCACACGCGGGGACCGCAGCATGATGGACTGGAGCTGCTCTGATGCTGCCGGCGAGCACAAGAGGCCCACACCACCTTGGCCCGGCGCGTCGCCGCCACCAGAGTGGAACCGCCAGCCCGCACGCAGGTCGTCGACCAGCAAACCGTTGACCCTCAGCACACCCCGTGCTGAGGGTCAACGGTGCGTCGGTGCTCCTGGACCCCGAGGACGGCGATCTTGTTGTCCGCGCACAAGGCGATCAGCTCGTCGACGCGTTGGCGTGCTGGGGTGCCGCCGCTCGTAGAAGGATCTGCAGGGAGGGTGCGCACGTTAATAAAGCTTGCAATACCAAGAATGGGCCGTTGCCCTATTAGCGGGGGGGTGGGGGTGGGGGTGGGGGTGGGGGTGGGGGTGGGGGTGGAGAAGGGTAGTGCTGGAGGTGGGGGTGGGGGGGGGGGGGGGGAGGGAGGGTGGCGATTGGGGTTAATGCTTGTCAACGCATGGAGTCTTTCTTTCAGGGCGGATATGCGTCGTCTCCGTCCTGGCTGGGGTCGCCGGCGTGTCGACAGGGCCTCGTCCCGCTCAAGGCGGGCCAAGAGGCGTGTGTGGCTGGTAAATTGGCGGGAAGGTTGACCGTGGCGTGCCTGGCGACCTTGCATCCTAATCATGCTCGCACGGTGCGACATGAGGATGGAAAGGGGCTTGTTTATTAAAGACTATGCCCAACCGGGTTGGCAAATACGTGTGCGGGGTATAATACGTGGACTTAAATACGCGTATTATACGTGGGGGGTATAAAATACGCGGCGGTAAAATACGCGACAGTTTTTGTGGTCCAATTGTCAGTCACCCAATTAGCACGCTCCTTGATGATGGTCATGCAGTTATTGCAACTGAAATTTGGTGTATATGCTTATTTATTAACATCTTCCATTAATTTATGCCCTGGAATCCTATCTGATTATGATTTGTTAAATGCAGGGGGGAGCAGGCTGCAACGGGAATAGTAAGGAATCAATTAATTAATTGATTGTAAGGAAAGCCATCCACTATATATAATGCATGAGAGGACACAAGACACAATTACTTCCGAGAAGGAGGGGTGACGTGCCCTCCTTTGCACTGGATCATGCCGGCCACCATCTGCTTGAAAGAGGCACTCTCAGCCGCATTGAAGGCAATGCCGTTCTCGATAAAAAATTCGGCAGCCAGCAGCTGGACACCTTTCTCGTCGACGGGAACCAGCCATTTGGTGATGCTCAGCTGGCCTTTGCTGGGAACCGACGACAAGTCAGCCGGCGCAGCCCCTCCCATCTCCGCCATTGCCCTTAGTAGCTGTTCAAATTGTGCTGCTTCTTGGCGTCTGACTGCTGCGACTTGTTGTTATACATCCTAAGAAACCTGCTCCGGATATTCGGTGGAATTTTGTCGCAGGGTAACATCCCTTCCCCTGCGATTCCGGCAAAGTGTGCACGGACTCGGAATACGCTGATTGCCCCCGCCCCGTATGAGAACTTCTTGTTGCAAAATGAGCAGAACTTATTCGACACAAACTGCGTTTTGTTACTAACAGCATCTGTGACTGCTTCTTTCTTCTCGAGAACGAAATCCCATTCAGGCCCTTTCTTCTTCATGGCTGCAAATCGAAAATGGCTGCACACTGTCGCACAGTCGCACTGGCCTCGTCGTCGCTATATTGCATTACACCGTCAGTAGCACAGCTGGCATTTGCTGGCACACTGTTATTATGCGTTATGTACCTAGTCCTAGCTGTCTCCTACCGGCCAAACATTTTGCAAGGCTTGCGCTTAATGAAAAGAACTGTACATACGCATCTACTTCTAGTAGTAAAAATCTCAAATGCGCAGTGAGCGCGCCGCGCCCAGAACCTGGGCACCGCGCCAGTGCCCGCTGCCCGCTGGTACCCCCGAAAAATTCTAAGTCCAAACCGCGTAGTCTGACGTAAAATACGCGTAAAATACGTGGAGGCCCAAAATATGCTTTATCCCGCATTTTATCGCATTCGTACGGCGTACAGACCAACCCGGATGCCCAAAGCCTATTGTACCGCGAGGCCGCGAGGGTGTGCCCTTAATTACCGGGCGCCATCCATACCCGGGACGTGCGTAGACGATGATGACGCAGCTGGGGCGGGCCTGGTACGGCCCGGCTTGTGCCGCTTGTTAGGAGCCTGCACATCCGTGCGCTTGCCGTTGATGAAGAGCACGGGGGTGTCGTGGACGAGGCGGACGTAGACCTTCTGGCCTTCATGCCTGGCCTTGATCGCCACGTCGCTGCCCAGCAGACCGTTCTTGATGACTAGCTGGGCCGGGGAGAGGAGGTCGTCGAGGCTCGGCGCGTTTCTCCCGCCTAGGAGCTTGCGGGCCTGGAGTACCTTCACCTTGCTGGCCACATTCGCGAAGGTCACCCGGATGGGGCCAGGCTGGCCCGCCATCCAGGCTGCCGACTCAATGCGGATGCGTTCGTTGCCCAGATGCAGCCGGCCCACGATGAGGCTGTGATACAGGCGTTGCGCTAGCATCAGGTCCGTTTCTGGCTGCTGCGCGACCGGGAAATACCGGACCACTATACTGCGTGAGCGCAGGTCCTCCTCGACAGCAGTCTTGTGGGCTGCAGCCCCCCTGCGGGCGGCATCCTCCATCAGGTTGGCATGCAATGTCCGTCTGTTTAACCATGTTAGCGTAGAGCTCTGGTGGCCGGTGCGGGGGCGGCTGGCTGGGGCGGGCTGGTCAGGGCGGCCTTGACCTCGGCAATGCTGGAGTGGAGCTCAGCAGTGTCTTGACGGATAGCGGTGGACAAGGCGCCGAGTTGGGCAGCCATGTCTGCGCACTACAATACGCTTCCGCGGACACCTTTTTCAGCGGGGAAAGTGCCCCCGGGCTTCCGGGGCAAATTCAGCAAGCGCTGCGGAACTTAGATACTAAAATTTCGTTTTTGGTTGGTACCGTACAGCCAATCATTTTGCGCCCGGATCAAGTTGTGATCTGGGCACTGAACACGAAAATTTCTAGCGCAACGTACGAAACACCAAAGCAACTACAGAAAATTTTCAGTGACGAAACTGTGGTACCGTGTACCCAAGCAAAATGTAGTAGGACTTCGCTAAATTCACGTTCGGAATTTTCCCCGCAAGATTCCCCCTGCAGGGGGAATCTTGCGGGGAAAATTCCACATGAAGATTCCCCCGCACGATTCCCCCCGCTAGGTTCAGGCTCCAGTCGATGCTCGCCAAATGGCGCAAAAAAAGAAACATATGTTAAAATCAACGGTGCGAATCCTCGTTACCGCTCGGGTAACATTCTCACTCATTTCGCGTCTCCTACGAACCGTATTGTAGTGCGACTTTCTTATTGAGCTTGTGCAGGTCTGCTTCCGGGGAAGCATCGGGGGTGTTGGCGGTGCCGTGCTCGGCGTCCTCGAAAGCGGCAAAGAGTGCCAGGAGGCAAGGGGCCTGCGCGTGGCTCAAGAAAACAGAAAGTCGCAGCTGTGGCTCGTCCAATTCGTCGAGCTCGTCCACTGCATGGAATGGTCCCACCAGACGTGCGAGGAAAATATATCTCCTTGCCGTTGTCGTGCAGGTGGCGCAGGATAGCCTGCGCCTGCTCGGCGGTAAGCGAAAAGAACCGGTGCTCGTCGACAACCTGGCCAGGCATGAAGGATGCTGGGTCGAACTCAGCGTCGTCGGTAGCGTCGTCGGTGGCGTCGTCAATGGGGGCCTGTCCTCGCTAGACGATGGCAGAGGGATCTGGCGATCCATCTTGTCGGCTGGGGTGACGCAAAGCCGCTTGGAGGAGGCGGTAATGGCTGCCTCGCTGGCCCGGGGCTGCGTCGCAATGGTTTCCGCATCTGCAATTAGTTGCGTAATCGTGTTGGGCGCTGAAGCCTCCCCCTCGGAGAGAGTATGGGAGGCGGTTGACGGAGTTTCTGCCATAGCTGGTTCCGGGAAAATACGAACCCTGCCTGTGCTGCGTTTTTTTTTTTTTATATTGCGCTAAATCTTGGGCGATGGCGGCTGAAAATTATATCATCGTGTTCGTCATCAAAAGGCGCATCCACTGCAATTTACCCGACCAAATTTCATGCCCGGATGTAAAAGTTATGAGCATTCTCGGCATCCATAGCTCGGCACACCGTAAACCGTTGATCAAGACATTACGCATCGGATGCAGTAAGGCAGCCCCATGGTCCAGTGGCCACAGATACGCTTGGAACTAATGTAGAGGCGCCAGCCTGTTTGGGAGAATATTAATTAATTAATTAATTAATTAATTAATTAATTAATTAGGACTGACATAACTCCGTTGGGAGTAAATGTAGCACATATCCCAGAGAAGGGGCATATGGCTTTTAATACATTCTAAGCTACTTCCTGCAAGGGTGGGAATGTAAACGACACTTGCTCGAGGTGCACCAGGGCACCTGCACCCCCATGATCTATCAAGCAATACCCAGCGAAGGGGGAGCCTGTCATGGTGAGGGAAGATCAACGTGGCGATACAAAAGCTAAGGCATGGCTTCTCATCAGAGAGTGACTCTCTGTATAGGCAGGGCTGAGCTAATTCTCAACTCGTCGTCTGTCCCTGGTCCTCTACGGAGGACTGAGTTGAACTCAGTCCTCTCTAGAGGACCGAGTTTTTGGGTTTCGTAGAAAATTCGCCACGGTCAGAATGTTTGTCAAAAAAATTCTCTCAAAATTTATTCAAATACTACGTGAAAAGATCTTTCTTGGACATATTTTTGGGATTTTTTTGGATTTGGTATGAGCGGCTAAATGTACGGTCAAAGTACAGGTGGTAAGGGTACTTTTCCACGTGAAACGCGAGTTCCGGAAATGCACGACCTAGCCATGGCGGCTCGCGCCCATGCATGCAGTTTACGTTTGCGGACGAGTTAGCTGTCCAAACTCAGGAAATAGATTTAACATGCCCTAAAGATGATAAAAATCAATTTTTAGCTCGCGGGGATGCGATTTAGCCGGTGTCGGCACTGTTCTTGCTGGAAAAATCTGCGATAAGGCAGGTCGACGGAATTGATGACGGCGCTTGCTTTCCGGCGCAATTTCAATGGCTGATAGGTTTCTTTCTACATTTTAACATGCATTGTATTAGAATAAATTGAGTGACAGTATAGATTTGATGATTTCGACCATTCTGTCACGTCATGGTCTATGTGCCGAAGAGTGCCACTTTTGCGGGCACCGCCTGGGCCAAGGTAACGCCAGCCGTGCCAGATAAAGCCGGATAATCGTTGCCTCTTCGTTCCTTGATGTTCGTACATGAGTTTAAGCTTGCGAGGCGTTGTCAGGTTCAGGTCTTGATGCTGTTTCTTGACCGTTGCCTGCCCCTCTCTAAAACCCCCTTTTCAGATGATGTTAGCAGGCATTTGCCTTAACCCAGTGTAGTTGTGCAGGGTTTTAGGAGCTGTGCAGGTTTAAACACCTTCATAGATGTTAGTTATTCTCTTGCTACGTTCATACTGCATGATTGTGTGGCCACGGGCTGCGTCAAGGGTGCATTCAAGCTTTTACGGGTGAGTGAAAAGTCTTGGTGACAAACCACTGCCATCATGTGCCAGCAACTATGTTGGCCACATCATGGCAAGGCAAAACAGTTATAGCCATATCTATTTTTGTTAGAAACAATGGAAATATGCTTAACCTACCCATTATATTGGTGGTTGACACTTATAACATAACCCTTTGTTGGTAGGTATCCAAGCCCATTCCCTACATGCATGCATAGGCTCTCACTACATGATAAGGTATGATATACCTGAAGTATGATGATGCAAGTGTGTTGTCCTGTAATGCTTGAAGGGAAATGAGTTGATTGGGATGGTTGGTGGCCACGGTATTGTGTAGTATGACCGCACTTACATGCTAGCAAAGTTAGCAAAAGCCCCATTCCTCTCCTGAGGACTGAGAGTTTTTTAATTGTTTCAGGCAGTTGCAGTGGCCAAAGTGAGCCCAGTTTTTTGCCACGTTTCAAGAACTATATTGTTTACATGCCTATATTTTTTCTTCATGCACCAGGATTTGATTGAATTTTTCCCACTCGTTCTTATCCCGAAAAATGCAAATTCGCGAGCGGTGCCCAACGTCCGTGTAATTTTCAGGTGTTCGGGTCAAGTTTTCACATATGCAGTATTTTTGCCAACAAAATGACATCTAGTACACCCCCGATCCACATCAAAACATTTGGGATGGACCCCCCACCTAGTCGCTACACGCGGTTGAAAGTTGTCAACTCAGTCCTCCTGTGAGGACTGAGTTGGGACAGACGACGAGTTAATGCAACATCCATGGCCATTATAGGCAGGGCGTGGCTAAAATCTTAAATGCATCATCCATGGCCATTATGGGCGCACATGCGCTGGGGCCGCGTGGTAGGCTAAGCCTTACTAATCTACACTACTGCTATATCCCTAGCTAGACTGGGGGTGCCTGCCAAGGCTTGTGGCCGACGTGGATGACGTCCCCCTTCCAGTATACCGGTTTCCCCCTGCGCTTTGCCGTATCTGGAGGTATAGGTCGGCCATAGCTCACGTTGCCGGTGTTGCTGGGCCAGGGTCAGGTCGTCATCCAGCGTGAAGTGAGTCCTCGAAAGCTTCTTGCGGTTTGACAACAGCTATAGAGTTAGATCGGTTAGAGTTAGAGTTCGGTTTCTCGGCTTCGCCCACCTCCATCCATGCATCCATGCAGCAAGGGAATATGTGCTACATACATGATCTCCCAACGGAGTCATGTTATAATTTAATTTAATTTACTTTAATCAAGTCAAAATGAGTTGGGCCAGTGACACACACAAAACTAAGACATGAGGGCCCCCGCCCACTGTGACAAGGCTGCGAATAGCAACCAGACGCACACGAAGAATCATAAGGAAGTCCTGAAAAAGAAGATCACTACGGAAAACCTGTAGGAACATTTACAGTTGTGCAGCTTCTGCACAGGCAATGCCCCGTGGATGGCGGCATGGTGCTACTGCAAGGGGAATACTTGCTCACCGGCCACGAGCCACGAGCCACGAGGTAGCCATGGCTGACGGCGGAGCTCATAACTTTCACGTTTGAGCACCGAATTCAGCTGTGAATATCACAATCGCTTCGTCTTTCTAAGACGCACATGCTGATATAATTTTCCGAAGCTATTACGCAATATTATATGGCGCGAGCAAACGCTCCTCGATCGACGCAACGCAGCCTGGCGGCTGCGCTAGGCAATTGAAATACGTCTGCAGCTCCGGCTGCAGCTTCGCCCACCGGCCCAGAAGGCAGCGGCGCCACTAGCCAAGCTCTAGTGGTCGCCCAGCCCCCCGGGCTCACCTCGCCCGCAGTGTCGCCTGAGCCCAAGCGCAGTCGCCCTGCCGAGCCGAGCTGGGAAGCGTTCGACTTTGACGCCAGCAAGCCCGGCTTTTTTGACAAGCTCAACCGCGACAAGATCCTCAGCTACGTGTTATGGCCGGGATCGCACGCCTCGCTTCTCGAAATGTGCAAGCAACTCTTCCATCAGGGCCGCCTCACCGATGCTTTCCAGAGGCGCACCCACACCTTCGACCCCATCCTCCAATGCCGCCGCCCCCACCTTCAGCAACGCGTCTTTTGCTCCCTCCTTGGCCGCTCCCTCGAGGAGCTTTGGCCCGGCCCCCACGCCCCTCACCACCACCTTAACCGAATCCTCCATCCGCTCACTCCTTAAGGAGGCCCTCGAGCAGCACGTGGCCCCCATCGCTGCAGATGTGGCGGCCATGGGCGGCACGCTGACTGCCGAGCTCGGGACCCCTCCGGCTCTCCACCATCTCCACCGCCACCTCCACCCTCCTCGCCTCCTACACCGCCACCACCCCCTCTGGCCTCCGCCGCCATCACCGCCCAGCTCCGCGACATCGACCAACGCCTCAAGGACAATGCAATCGCCATCGAGGTCCTGCAAAACACCGCAGGCCTCACCGCCCAGGCGGCGAAGGACATTGCCGCCAAGCCAGCCCTCGCTGGCCCGGCCATGGCGATGCTCCTCCCACCCAGACCTGCATGGGCGGACATGAGCACTAATTAAGCAACACACCACCTCCACCAGACCACCACTGACCTCCGCCATTGCAGCACAGCTCCATGCAGCAGCAGCAGCTCGACCTCTGCGAGGAGGCCGAGCTCGTCAAGCGCAGCCTCAACGTCATCGTCAAGAACTTCGGACCTGGTGGAAGGTGAGAATTCCGTGAAGCTTGCACGTGCGTTTGAGAGCAAAATCCTTGATCGCATGCATGGGCCTTCTTGGTGGGATTAAGCTGACCACCCACCGCCTTCCCCGCGCGCGGGGTAAGGCAGGGGCGCCCCCGCTTCTTCTCATCTTTAAGAGCCCAGCGGACAAGATTTCGTTTCTCAGACGCCGCAAGCGGCTCGAGAACACTCCCTTCACCGTGGACGACGACTTGACCCTGGCGCAGCAACAACGGCGACGGGAGCTATGGCCGACCTACCTCCAGCTCCCGCCCCTGCCCCTGCTCCCAGCCGCCGCCGCCCGCCCGGCCGCCCTGGCCGGCCCCGCTGGGCCCCCGGCCCCGCCTAGGTCAGCGGCGGACTACCTACCGTAGTGGTCAAAATCACTTTGCGTCTAATTACTTTGCGACCCCAAAACTGGGTGGAATTTATAGTTTGCGACCAAAAACGCAGGCAAAGTTTTAGGTTTGCGAGCCCATCGGCTTGTTATAGTGGTCGGTGGCTTGGCTTGGGTCTCACCAACTTCATACTGTATCCCTTTGCCCCCTCTCCACTCATGTAACCCAAGTACCCACCTGAGTACACTAATTTGATTGATCAATTGGGTAGCACTGATTATAATACTCATACCAATAATAGCGGTTGTCTCGCTTAATAATAACGCGATACCATCATTCAGTTAGTGAGGAGCCACGGCCGGGAGCATTAATTAGCCCTTAGGATGATGGTGTAGGAGACCTAGTGCTCTACCGTCTACTAATAGTAGTATCTAATTACCTCCGCGACATCAGTAATGATCTAAATGCAAGTAATTGAAGTTCATCTATTCATCCACACTAGGGGGCATGACCCGGTTGCGGCGGCAATGGAGGGCGGGCCATCAGTGTGTACACTTCATGATAACTATTTGCCAACAAACACTACCGTAGCATTTGTGCTGTCCTTTTCATCAGTCCATGATAACTACATGGTGTAAAAACCAAACATAAGATCAATGCAAACCATGGCCAGCTGCCCAAGGTATGTACCCAATTAAAGCTACCACAAAGCTACGGACGCTGATGACCATAAACACCGGCAATCGTGATGAAAGAAACCGGCATGGGCATGTAAATTTGTAAGCCAGCAGGCTTGACTGCCTGCTGGCCTGCCTGACGCCCCGCAGCTCTTCTGCTATCGACGCCCCGCTCTTCTGCCAAGACACCGTGCAGCATTCTGCACAAGCCTTCGGCTTTCGCAGTGACGTAGGACCGACAGTGACAAAAGGCGCGAAAAATTGTGGCGCGAAAGGCCGTTCGCTGGGCTTGGGGCTGTGCGGCGCGGCGCAGGCGCGGCGCGGTAACATTTGAACTTTGCGACCCAAAATCAAGCCCATTAATAGCAGTTTGCGAGGTCAATTCGCAAACAATTAGACGCAAAGTGATTTTGACCACTACGGTAGTCCCCCCGCTGGTTGGCCCACTTGGCCGGACCCGTCCGACATGCATGCCTCCTTTCACCTCTCGCGAGGTCACGGAGGCGGTCCAGCGCCTGCGTTATGACGCAGCCACCGGCTCTGACGAGATTCCTGCCGCAGTTGTAAAACTTGCAGCCAAATTCCAGGACACAGGCGTTATGCTGCTCTTCTGGGACATCTGCAACCGCCTTCTGCTGTCGTCGCAACCACCAGTGTATACAGGCATACGGCGTATAATACGCCGTACGATGCGTCATATTATACGTCATACGCAAGATTTGCGTATTAAAATGGGCAAAAAAATACGCACGGCGTATTTTTTGCGTATTTTTTGCGTATTGCGTATTTTTTTGCGTATGAACCGCGTTCGAAGTAGCTTCTGGCATCATTTTGGACGGCACGTGGAGCCGGAACTAGACTGCATGTATCTAGGCGACCTGTAACTCCGCGACAAATAAACGACATGCAGGTGCCAAGCTGGCCGTGCATGTGACTGTACGTGCATTGCTGCAGTCCTGCAGATTGCTGCGTGTCGGACTAGGGTCTAGGAGTCTGACGAAGGACGAGGAAATTAGGTGACGAAGTTATGTTGTCTGCCAACAAGGGCGCGCATCTGGCACCTAACATTTAATCGTAGCACAATTGACATCCAGGCACCATGGCTAGCGACGGTGATGGTGTGGGTCTTTGGAACACGATGGTGATGGGGCCGACGAGATGCAGGCCGTATTCGAGACTGTCTGGACACACATCGTGAAAGAACAGACTCTCAACAAGAAAAGGCAGCCGACAGGTAACTACAAGCTCTGTGACGTGCACACTTTTGGGTGCAAAATTCTCGGGTTCTACCACCCGAGCAAGGCTAGCACCCGCCGTATCATGGGCGCCACGTATGCGAAGGAGGCAAGAGTGAGCGAGTGCAAGAGGCCGCCAGAGGCATTACGTCGCAGGCTGCGGGGTATTTGGTGTTGACTCGCGATGCACGTAAATGCCTTATTTAGCCATGCAGGCTGCTGCTAGCCAGCCACCGTACCATATGTGTTAATGGTTTAGGGAAGCTGGGTCAGGTTGCTGGCATGCATGGTATCCTGCACGCAAGCCACATTGTTGGCACGGCCCGTATGGATTCTTGCTTCATGTAGATCAATATTGCATGGTGGCCTACCACGACGAGTAGGCAAGATGTACGTCGGTTTCTGGCACAATGTCTTATTACTTTTGGCAAGTTGGCCAACTGACCGTGTGCTGTGTTTCAGTCCTAGCCCCTAAATGGTCTTGCTGCCGATTTTCCGCCAAAAATCGAGTTCCAGCCGATGCATCGGCCCCTTCTCGGGGGACCAGATGCCGCGAAATCTATTTAGAATTATGTAGGAAAAGTTTAGCTGAGAAGATCGAAAGTTTATAAAATTCTTCACAGCATCGTACTAGGTTTTGCATACTTTTGACAAAGTTATAGAGGTGTTCTGGACGGTCAAAGTACAAGGTCAGGGTACTTTTTCACGTACAACGTGCATTCCGGAAAACGACGACCTGGCCATGGCAGCCTGCGCCCACGCATGGCATTTACGTTTGCGTTCGAATTTTCTGGCCAAACTTAGGATATTGATATTATACGTCCTAAAGATGATGCAGGCCAATTTTTGGTTCGCGGGAATGCCATTTGTTAGGTGTCGGCAGCGTTCTTGCTGGAAAAAAAACTGCGATCAGGCCGGACGATAGAAACGTTGACAGCAATACCTTTCCGGCGTATTTTAAAGGATATATTGGTTTCTTTGTACTTTTTATGATACATAGTAGTCGCAAACGTGCAAGGGTGGCCAGAAATCGCCGAATCCAGCGACCATGCTGCACAACTTTGGTGTGCCGAAATGCGCCATTTTGCGGCCACCGCCTGGGCCAAGCTAGGTAACGCCATCCATGCATGGTAAAGCTTAAGCATCGTTTTCCTATCGATATTTGACGTTTATATATACGTTCTAGCTTGTGTAGCACATTCTTTCTTCATTATTCATGCTCTTTCTTGACCCTGGCCTGGCCCCATTCTAAAACATCCTTGTTAGATGCTTCCCTCAGTTAGTTGACCTGCCACAGGGTGATGGTGATAAGTTTGAGAGGCTGTATGGGTTTGAATACCTCCATATATGTTTGTTATACATTTCCCATACACATATTGCATGAGTGTGAGGTGAGTTGGCTGGTCTCTGTGGCATCATCAAGCACGTAACGGGTGAGTAAAAGCTTCCCATTGACAGCATGTGCCACCAGGTGTGCTGGCCATCACCTGGCAAGCTATAGCAGCTTAGGCCTAGTTTATCCTTGCTAGGGCAGGCTGAAGTAGGCTCAACATCACTAGTTTGTTGGTGGCTGCCTCCTAGAATGCATGCCTTGCGTAGGGTATCCGTACCACGTTACCTACGTGCATGGACAAGGTGGCACCTGCACATAGGTGCCATGTAAGGGCAGTGTGATGATGCAGTTATGTTTCCCCATCATTGTGGAAGGGAAATGTATTGTTTGGCATGGTTGGTGGCCATATTAGTAGTAGGTAGTATGCCCACCCCTACGGTCCCCTTGGTTGCTTTTTCCCAACGGTACCCCTATGGGCTGTACTGGGTGTAACTGCTGGTATACCCACCCAAATGATGACCCCAATGGCTCAAACTGTTCAGCAACTAATTGTTTATCATCCCTGAAGTGGTAGGTGCCTAGCTCTTATAACATAATTCAAAATGCACATTCTACCAAAAATGAAAACGCGAGTCTTGACCCCCCTGACTTTGACGGCAGTTATATGTGGCCTACCCTGCATATATGTTAAAAATATAATTACTTACAGCAGAGTGAAATCACTCAAACCAAAGCAAACGCCCAGCTATAAACCTGCATATATGTGAGGTTGTGATATACCAACCCGAAGGGCAACTCATGGACATGCTGGGCCCCCAAGTACAGCCATTGGATATGGGTAGGTTGGATGCATGGCATCTGGTTTGCAAAATTGTGAAGATCCAGCCGATTTATCGGCAGGATCTCAGACCATTTAGGGGCTAGTATATAGCAATTCCATGCTGCCAGAGATGACGTGGTTTTTAAGTTCAACATACAGTAATGGTGGCAGCAATATCCATACCTCTGCAAGTGTCATTGCGCATGCATATATATCTACGCATATATATCACGGCAGGTTACACGGCGGACCGGGCGGAGCGGGCCAAGCTCCTGGCCTACGGCGACGTCGGGCACCATCGTGTGGTGCCCTTTGTCCTGGAGGAGTTTGGGGCCATGGGGCCCCTGACCTCCGCCTTCTTCAAGGAGTGTTGCCGGCTCCGGGAGGACCGGCTGGACCTGGAGGGCCAGCGGGCCCCATGGTCGGCGCGGACCTGGACGTCATATTGGCGTCAGCGCTTGTCGGTGGCGCTGACTCGGGCCATGGCTGACATCATGCTCCGCCGTACGCGGGCTGATTTTGCGGTGCAGCAGGGCTATTAGGTTCCTCCCGTTAGGCGTTTCCATTGGTCTTATCGTAGTATAGAGCTTTGACATGGCTCTGTATATAGGTTTATAGCTGGGCGTTTGCTTTGGTTTGAGTGATTTCACTCTGTTGTAAGTAATTATATTTTTAATATATATCTACTATATACCTACTATATTTGGGCTCCGTCGCTCAGTCGTGGGCGGAAAGCTGCCGGCTCCTGCCCCTTTTGGCAACGGCAGCGCCTGACCTCCTGGACCCCAGCAGCCCTTTGCCCTTCGTCACCGCCATCCAGGAGGCCTATGCTGAGATCCAGCAGGCCTGTTCTCCCGTCCGTGCCGCTCAGGCGGTACAGCGCCACCTCCCTCGCGGCACTCCCTCGGTCGCCTCCGTTCAATCTCCCGCCGCATTCCCTGCTCGCGTCATCGATAAACACCAGAAAACCTACGCGGGTATTCTGCACACGGCTGATTGGATTGCTCTTTTCGCGGACCTCAACGCCCAGGGACGTGCGTGGCTGTTCTCGCTTTCCTTGCGGAGTGTGGGCTCGGCGTACCTTCGTGCTCTTCCCATGGCCCCCCCATTCGCCTTGGCTCCCAGCCACTACTCGGTGGCGCTCCGGCACCAGCTATTCGCCCCGCAGCCTCTTGTTCCGGCCGGGCGGCCTTGTGGTAGCTGTGGGCAGCCGCTGGATCCCACGGGGACTCACTACCTTGCCTGCATGGGGGGCCAACAGAATTCATCAGAATTGGTATTTGTATTTGCACACTGTCCTCCTGACGGTGGTGCTCGCCATGATTCGGTCGGTTTTCCCCCACGCGAACATCCGGTCCGAGGATGCGGATGGCGCTGCCTTCTATTCCCCCAACCACCGGCCTGACATCGTGGTGCTGGACTTTGAGGGGGGTGGCCGGCACCTGCTTATTGACGTTTCGGTGGCGCGGCCCTTGGCTCTTAGCCACGTGGCTGGGGCCTCCCTCACGGCAGGTTACACGGCGGACCGGGCGGAGCGGGCCAAGCTCCTGGCCTACGGCGACGTCGGGCACCATCGTGTGGTGCCCTTTGTCCTGGAGGAGTTTGGGGCCATGGGGCCCCTGACCTCCGCCTTCTTCAAGGAGTGTTGCCGGCTCCGGGAGGACCCGGGCTGGACCTGGAGGGCCAGCGGGCCCCATGGTCGGCGCGGACCTGGACGTCATATTGGCGTCAGCGCTTGTCGGTGGCGCTGACTCGGGCCATGGCTGACATCATGCTCCGCCGTACGCGGGCTGATTTTGCGGTGCAGCAGGGCTATTAGGTTCCTCCCGTTAGGCGTTTCCATTGGTCTTATCGTAGTATAGAGCTTTGACATGGCTCTGTATATAGGTTTATAGCTGGGCGTTTGCTTTGGTTTGAGTGATTTCACTCTGCTGTAAGTAATTATATTTTTAGTATATATATCTACTTGTGTTATTATCCTTTTCAGCAGGTACGTGTACGTGCACTGATTGTGCATACAACTTTGTTATGGTGTGCTCTTAAGAGACTTAATAATTAAACAGGACAATCCTTGTACTTGTAAGCAGCAACGGTAATGCCAATGTCATGAGATGATGTGTCACATATAGGCATGTGGTGCATTGCAAGAACACATAGAAAACATGCCTGATTGGTCAGAATGTTGAGGAACCCCCTGAACCATTCAAAAAACAGCATTTTCAAGAGTCACCGTACGATTTGCGTATAATACCCCGTACGAGCGTATTATACCCAATACCCATGGGCCCCGTACGATTGCGTATTGCGTATGCCTGTACACTGGCAACCACCTCCAGCGGCCTGGCAACACAGTTTTCGCACGATGCTGTACAAGAACAAGGGGTCGCCGGCCGACCCCGGCAACTACAGAGGGGTGTGCATTCAAAGTGCCCCCCTCAAGCTTCTTATGCGGCTCATCCTGAACCGCCTGCGCACGGCCCTGGACGGTCACCTCAGCGAGACTCAGCACGGCTTCCGTTCAGGTCGCAACACAGTACAGGCGCTCTTCGCTAATCGCCGACTGGTCACTGGAGGAACTGCAACGCCTTCAGCCTGGTGAGTCCCCTTAGCACCTTGTGCTGGTGGACCTCATCAAAGCCTTCGATTCGGTTTTCTGGCCTGCGCTTTGGGACATCCTCGAGTTGTTCCGGATCCCCCGCCCCCTTGCTATGGCGGACTGATAGCATGTGTCTATGGCTCCGCCATAGCATGTGTCTATGGCGGACGTTTACAAACGACGATAACTTAACGACGTTTGGTCACCGAATTAGGTCAGATTTGTCACGATCGACTCGCCATTCCACGACACATCGACCGAGCTCGGTCTTATAGATGGTTACCAAGAAATCAGGGCGCAAAGAATTACCGCCTGGCAGCTGCCGCCCGTGCAGGCGACGCCCCGCAGGCGCGCCCCCCGCCCCGGCCCTTATTGCTGTCATCCGCAACCTGTATGAAGGGTCCACCACTTCGGTGCGCACTTCTTACGGGACCACGCCCCCATGCCCTTTACAAATGGGTGTGTGGCAGGGCTGCGTGCTGTCACCCTACCTGTTCATTATTGTGGTCGAGTACGTAATGATTCAGGCGCGCAAGCGATTTGCCCGCATCGTGGGTAGGGAACCAGGGGTGCAGGTCGCTAACAAATACTGGCATTGCGGAGCGGACACGGAGATTCGGCTGGCAGACATCATCTACAGACGACACGTACCACCCTCTTCGAGGACACTGGGCACGTGCAGACATGGCTTGACTGCCTGGCCCGTGCAGTGGGGCTTGAGGTCAGCAAGAAGACTGTCAGAGGCCCTGGCGGTTGGGCTCACCCACTCACCGCCACCCCTTTATCTCCTCGACGGCTCTCGAGTCCTGTATCGGGACCGCGTAAAGCTGCTGGGCAGCCTGCTCCCCAGCTGCGAGGTTGATGCATGTGGACCATCGCATCTCCCTCGCTCTCCTGGCACGCTTTACGCCAGTACCGGGCCCTGTGGCGCAAGCCCCTGGGCAAGATCGAGAAACAGGACCTGTTCAAGGTCCTCGTCCTTCCTGTTCTCACGTATGGGGCCGAGACAGTGGACCCTCGCCGCCGACCTGGCCCGCAAGCTGGACGGCATGCACGGTCACCAACATGCATGCTGCGTTCCATTTTCAGAGTAGGATATGCTCATCATGTCCGCAATGAGGACCTACTATACCAGGGCATGCCATATATCACCAGCACCATTAAGCAGTGGCGCCTGCAGCTAGTAGGGCACTTAGCTCGCACCAACCAGGCAGACACCTCACGTGCCCCCCCCGCAGGACTGCGACCAGCTCAGCCTGGCCGGCACCTCCTTACGTGGGCCGCCGGGCCCAGTGATGCTAGACGCCGCAAGGCCCGCACCTTCAAAGAACAGCTAGTAGAGGACATGGGGGGCCTAGGCCTCTCCGTGATTTGGGCGAAGATGATGGACAAGGCCAAGTGGGCCCAGGTCATATAGAGGACAACATTGAGCCCCCCCCTGTGGGGAAGCGCCCGCGCGTGCAATTAACCCGCGGGAGGCACGCCAGACAGCTCCCCTAGGGCGGCGTGAGGCTGTCTAGATAGATGTTGCTGTTAGATAGATGTCGTAGGTAGCTGATGTAGATAGATTAGAGCGGTAGGACTGTTTGCACCCATCCATCCATCCATCCATCCATCCATCAGGGTTAATGCTCCGTGACTCCCCAACGGGAGCACGAGTCTAATTAATTAATTAATTAATTAATTAATTACCTCCAGCTCCGGCAAACCAAGGCGGGCCAGCCGGTGTACTGGAAGGGGGCGGCCATCTACGTCGGCCACAAGCCCTGGCACGCGACCCCCTCGACCACCGCGGCCCCAGCGACTCCAGCCGCCCCAGCTTAGGGGAATACAGCAGTAGTAGTGTAGAATAGTTAGACGGTAGCCTTGTACATGCACGCCTACTAGTCGTGAGCATAAGTCCTCAGTGGGAGGGGAACACACACATGTACATGATGTAGGAGTACTACACACATGTACATGACTAAAAGTGCTAGGCCTCAGCTGGTATAGTGCCTGTAGTAGGCGGGCATGTACAAGGCCACTGTCTAACTAATCTACACTACTGCTGCTGTATTCCCCTAGGCTGGGGCTTCTGGAGTCGCTGGGGCCGCTGTGGTCGAGGGGGTCGCGTGCCAGGGCTTGTGGCCGACGTAGATGTCCGCCCCCTTCCAGTACACCGGATATGTGCTACACTTACTTCCAACAGAGTTATGTTTTTAATTAATTAATTAATGAGCACGGTAATGTCAAAAGTCTTTCTTCCACCTCTCCTCTAGGTCGATATTCTGTTGTATATTACTATATTAGCAAGGCATCTATCCTATCCTTCCCTTTGCGGCGGAACCTTCGCAAAACGGGCAGCATATATTCTCTGACTACATGAACACTAGGCAAAACAGTAGAACTAAGCACTAGAAATAAGCAAAACAGTAGACAACGTCAGCTGCTAAAACCACAAATCAAGGAATAGCGGGCCCGTTTCTGGTAATAAATGCTTTGGTGAATTTTCTCCCTTACTTTCTAATCAGAAACTGCGAGCAAGCCACCAAGGGCCAGCACCACAGTGCAGCCCCATCAAGGGCAAGAAGTCTGCTGCGTTGGTTTGATGCTGGAGCCCAATTGCCCGAAGACCCTTCCAACACCTCCACGCCAGGCCAGCAACTGGTCGGCAGCGTTCCAACCCGCACCCCTTCGTCATTTCTGTAAACAAAGGAAATGTCATTGACAGTTCACACTGCATACTGTCAACAACGAGACCGCCTCGCCGCCGTCGGCTCGATAAAGCTATGAACCCCGCACTGTCGATTGTATGTGCTCAACTATTTACTGGGCTCTGTTAATGGCGGTGACGGCGGCACCCTAACGCTGACGACCGTGTCGTTGTTGACGTCTGCCAGCCGTTCCAGCACAAGCTCCCCAGCCTGCTCCGCCACGCGCTCGCTCGCCGCGTGCACACCGAGGAAGAAACTGACGCCGCCCGCGGGCACACGGCCGGCGCGCATCATGGCCGTAATGCCGAATATCTGGCCAGGGCCCCAGAGGCCACACAGCTCGTCGCAAATCGCCGCCAGCAGCGCCCGCAGCTGGTCCGCGCTCTTGCGCCTGTGGAACGCGAGCACCTGCCTCCCGTCCGGCAATGAGCCAGGGACTGAACGGGAGATGCTGAACAGGACACCCTGGCCACGGGGGGGAGCATCTGCCAGCATAACGCCCGGCTCCACGCCACGCTGGCCGGCCGCCAAGAGGCCCCCGCCGTGAAGCCCGTGGATTGCCTGCACCACGACAACGGCCGCGGTCGCGAGCGCCCTGCTGCAGATGGCCATCTTCCACACCATGATCTGCTGCAGCTCCCCGGCTGCTATCTCTTCCTCGGTCACTATGATCGTGGTCAGCTCCGCCCCCGTGCCGGCGCCCAGCTGCAACAACCGCGCACGCTTGTCCAGTCTCTGCCCGCTCCCATGACCCTCCCCGCCACTGCCTGCAACGCCGCGCTGATACGCGTCGCCGGCATCCCCCTCCCCGTCCTCCTTGTTGTCACCGCCCGAATCATGGTCGGCAGGATGGGGACGGTCGCCAGCACCCTGCCCGTCCCGTGGGCGCAGGCCCGCAGGACCCTCATTCGTGCCCCCCTGCCCCTCCTCCCTCGTGCTTGGTCTGGCATCATGGCCGTCCCGACCACCACCGTTGTCGGCACACCGGGGCTGGCCACGCGTGTCAGGATCAGGGGGCGATGCCAACCCCACCTCCCCCCGCAGGAATGGGCGCCACCCACACGACACCGGGCTGGTCGCGCTCGCACCTTGCGCGCAGGTCCACCGCCCACCAGCGGCCATGGGTGCATGCGCCTGTGACCAATCACGCTTCAGCGTGACTTGCTTGCAAATCCACGGGCAAGGGTCGTCCAGAGAAAGGCCTTGTTGAACAGTCTGGGCAGACAATGAGGCTCCGCCGCCCACCCAGGTGGTAACCAGGACTCCTGGGACCCTGCTTCTCCGCCCCCTCCTCCCCAAGGTGTCCAGGGGCCCCCTGGCCGGCCCGGTGTGTGGATCCGCTCGCCACGGTCCAGGTGGCACCCCCTGGACTGCTGATTGGATCGCACCAATCACATGCTGCGGGGACAGCTGCCCCGCCACGCAGCTAGGCAGGCAGCGGCGCAGGTGGTAAAACATGGCACCAGCGTCGGAACAATGGCTGGTGGCGATTGTCAGCATCGGCGCGCCTCCCTGTGGTCCCAGGAAGAGGGTCAACTCAGCCCTCCGATGGGCCAGGACCCTGCCAGGTGTGGATGAACTGGCCGCACAATTCTGCTGCAGGGGGGCAGAATCCCTTCGGCTCTTTTTCAGCGCACTGGCAAGTGTCGCCCTCCTCAGTGAGCCTGTCCCGGCCATCAATCGGTGGCTGAGCCATGGGGATCCCAGGCAAGAGCCAAGGCAAGCACGCCGTGGGAGGGAGGCAGGAGAAAAGGAGCATGCCATCAGTAAAGGGGAAAGACGGTGGGCAAACTGGGCAGGGATGAGGGGCATCTAGGCACAGTGTGGGAAAAAAAGGGGATTCTTGGGTTGACGGGTGGGCAGGGGGTCTTAGCACGCGCCACAGGCAATCTCAAAGTTGCTGCTGCGCCGGCACCCACCACAGGCGCAGACGCGTGGGCCATGCTGCAGACACAGCAACGGTCACAACCAGGTAACGTTTCCGCTCGTCACTACAGCTGCGTGACGATGGGATGACGGGGGGCATGCAAACGAAGGGCATGCGAAGCGGGGTTCTGCCGAGATGACAGCGGGCGGCCATTGGCACGGAGTGGACAGGTATTACAAGGGGACAAAGCATACAGAAGGGGAGAGAGCGTGCTGCAAGGGGCCAAGTGTGCTAGCAAGGTTAATTGAAGGGGACTATACGCGTGCTAAAACCCAGAAAAATGTTTATGCAACATTGATTTTTCCCAATGTTTATGCAACATTGATTTTTCCCAACATTCCCTTGCCATCTTTGGCATTTGCGGTGAAATGTGAAGGACCATACCAGCCACTGCCTGACAGCATTGCCCCCATGCATACATACCTGGGACAGCCTGGAGTCCGGGTCGACCCTGGAGCCTCTGGCACGCGGACAGGCGTCGTGTGGGGGCCATGCCAACGGACACCCAGCACCACCCACTCCTGGGGGGGTTGCCCCGCCACGCCAGCGTCCGTCAATGCCAGCCACACGTGTGCTCGAGCAAGTTTGAGGTGGTTCAGGCTGTCAGACCCCATCGAATGTGGGCGGGGGATCACCACAGCCAATATTAGGCTATGATGAAGAAAGTCACTGCCAATGGGCTATTATGAAGAACACCACAGCAACCGGCCGGTTGTTGAGAACACCTGGCCGCCACTGGTTGAATGGTTCAGGAGGACTCAGCCAGGAGTCACAAGATTCGGGCAGATCCAGTGGGTAACGGCACGGGAGGAAGCCCGCTTACAAAGGCCTGCGCGCCCGCTGTTCCAGCAAAATACTTATTTAATAATCAAAGGAGAAGCGTACGCCACGTTTTTTCCGAGTGTCGGCAGCACCTGCGACACACGCACGGCGGCCGAGGGCACATGGCCAGTAGCATAAGCAACGGCAGATCAGCAACTAATACGGCCAGTCGGATTTAAACACAAACACGAAGTCGCACGGACCCTTTTCCGGGGGGACCCCAGCGATCGGCCGGCAATCGATTCAACGTACACAGGAATATGGGAGGCGGACATCTACCAGAATTGCCGTTTCAACGGAAAATGAAGCTGTGCTCTAGCGGACCTCGATCTTCGCCTGATGGTTTGATATAATGCAGCACGTACAAGTTCGATCGACGTCAGCTGCGTCCCGGCGCGAGCCTGCCTGGTTGGGAGATCTACGAGGAAGCTGTGGCCACCGGCATGGTTTGAGGCTCGATGCACTTGTGGTAAATAAATAAATTTTATAAAATGGGGGAAGGCCCCCAATGTAAGGCACCCGTAACTTGAATCTATAAAATTTGGAGTTGCCGTCTTCGCGTGGACTCCTGGGGAGCACACTTGACTCGTTGTTTCATCGTGCAGGTTGCGAAGGCAATGGTATGTCTGTGGCAGGTGCACACTCTGGCCGCCAAAATTAAAATATAATATTTATAATAACATAGAACTTAAAGAGTGTTCTCAACTGAGGAAGTGTGGATACAGTTAGGCGTCTGAGTGATACCCAGTCATATGGTTGTCTCCTTGATATGGTGCCGGGTTTATTTCCAATGGCGGTCAACCAACAGCTGTGAGCTGTCACTGTGACATTTACCGTGAATTAAGTAAATATTTTCTTCAAATACATACAGTAATGATGTCACGTCGATCGTCCCCGCGCGCCAATCCCGGCTGGATCCCGGCTGGATAAGGTGGATGACGCCAGATCTCTCTTGTTGATTCCCACGCCGGGTCTTTGGAATTTGGATCCACTATCAATAACCCTGTCAGACCACCGGCGCGGGAATAAACTCAACTCCACTGAACTCAACTCAACGCCGGATCAGGGCCGGATGCGCCAATCCCGGCTGGATCCCGGCTGGATAAGGTGGATCAAGCCAGATCTCTCTTGTTGATTCCCACGCCGGGTCTTTGGATCCACTATCAATAACCCTGTCAGACCACCGGCGCGGGAATAAACTCAACTCTACTGAACTCAACTCAACGCCGGATCAGGGCCGGATAACATGCGCAAGCCGGCTTGAGCAAGGTAGATGTAAGATACCACTATCTATATCATATCTTTAATATGTAGGGAAAGACCATCGGGCATAATATATAAATATTCTAGATACCACTACAGATTCTCTGCTGCTCATGTGCGGCATGGGACACAACAACAACAACAACAACAAGATACCACTAACCACAGGTCGGAAAAAAATTGACGCTAATATTAAAAAAAAAATTGACGCTAATATTATTGGCGAGAAACCTGTCCACGTAAGGCGTAGAATCCAAAATCAATCTGACTACTGTTGTGCAATCGACAGTGTCAGATCTCTCACAGGGAATTCCAAATCTGCCGTGCGTTGTGTCTTTTGGTGTGAAGGGTTTTGGTGTTAAAATGGTGTTAAAAATGGACCAATCGGCGCGAAGGTACTGAATTCGAGGATTTCGAGTATTAGCCAACGATATTACAAAATGATTCCGTACCAAGATTTCTGAAATTCACTGAACGAAATGGCTTCGCTCAGATGGAGATTCAGGCTGAACAAGCCTAGCGTTGTACCGGTGTTCAGCAAAACCGCGTTAACGGTAAACAGAGCCGTTTCCCGCGGAATTCCGCGTCGCGCTCACTGTTCCGGTGTCGCGGAGTCGAATTAGAGGCGGAACATTTCACTGCGTGCGCGGGCCAAAGACAGCCTGGCCGGTGATAGTAATGGATAAAGCAGGGATAAAGAAATGAATGGCGGTGCTGCAATAGACATCGATTCTGGGGCCTATTGAGTGCTTGCAAACAATTGAACAATGCTGACAGTGATCGGAGTGTCATTTGTTTGAAATACCGTAGTGGCTGAAATCACATTGCGAATAAATAACACTACAATACGCTTCCGCGGACACCTTTTTCAGCGTGGAAAGTGCCCCCGGGCTTCCGGGGCAAATTCAGCAAGCGCTGCGGAACTTAGATACTAAAATTTCGTTTTTGGTTCGTACCGTAAAGCCAATCATTTTGCGCCCGGATCAAATTGTGATCTGGTCACTGAACACGAAAATTTCAGCGGAACGCACGATCCACAAACGCAACTAGAGGAAAATTTCAGTGACGAAAATGTAGTACCGTGTAACCAATCAAAATGTAGTAGGACTTCGCTAAAGTCACGTTCGGAATTAATCCCCGCAAGATTCCCTCGCGAGATTCCCCCGGATGATTCCCCCCGCTAGGTTCAGGCTCCAGTCGATGCTCGCCAAATGGCGCAAGACGAACCAACAATTGTTGAATCAACGGTGCGAATCCTCGGTACAGCTCGGGTAACATTCTCACTCATTTCGCGTCTCCTATGAACCATATTGTAGTGATTTTTCGAGGGTTTTTCTGCATGGTTTTGACACTTTGCGGGGAAAGTTCAGCCCGGGTTAGGTAAACTTCGAGCCCGGGAGCTTGTTTATATTAGGGCACCTAGTTCAGTGTCTGACTTGGATTCTAACCTATCAAGTACATGAATTACCCACCAAGCGCAGTTCCTAGGCTGACAATTAAGTGAGTACCAGTATGAAATACCGTAGTGGCTGAAATCACATTGCGAATAAATAATTTTTCGAGGGTTTTTCTGCATGGTTTTGACACTTTGCGGGGAAAGTTCAGCCCGGGTTAGGTAAACTTCGAGCCCGGGAGCTTGTTTATATTAGGGCACCTAGTTCAGTGTCTGACTTGGATTCCACTACAATACGCTTCCGCGGACACCTTTTTCAGCGGGGAAAGTGCCCCCGGGCTTCCGGGGCAAATTCAGCAAGCGCTGCGGAACTTAGATACTAATATTTCGTTTTTGGTTCGTACCGTACAGCCAATCATTTTGCGCCCGGATCAAATTGTGATCTGGGCACTGAACACGAAAATTTCAGCGAAACGTACGAAACACCAACGCAACTACAGAAAATTTTCAGTGACGAAACTGTAGTACCGATTACCCAAGCAAAATGTAGTAGGACTTCGCTAAATTCACGTTCGGAATTTTTCCCCGCAAGATTCCCCCGCAAGATTCCCCCGCACGATTCCCCCCCCTAGGTTCAGGCTCCAGTCGATGCTCGCCAAATGGCGCAAAAAAAGAAACATATGTTAAAATCAACGGTGCGAATCCTCGTTACCGCTCGGGTAACATTCTCACTCATTTCGCGTCTCCTACGAACCGTATTGTAGTGCTAACCTATCAAGTACATGAATTACCCACCAAGCGCAGTTCCTATCTGACAATTAAGTGAGTACCAGTATGACATAAGGCCCTAATCAGTGCTAACAGGGCCCCTAATTGAACGCGTTCTCAATCTGGCGCGACGCGGCGCGGCGCGGCAAGCGCGGCGCTCCACTTCATCTAGCTGCGCCGCGGCCTGCAGCCAGAAACAGGTGTAGCGCCTCCCGGTTTTCATACTTTACGGGGTAAATTGAAGTATTATTTTAGCACTTTTCGGGGGGTCATTCGAAAAGATTTATTCGCAATGTGATTTCAGCCACTACGGTATCGCGATAGTTTTAACCCGTGAAAGCTGCTGCAGCCTATTACACCCTCCGCATTGGTAGATTTACTAAATAATTATGAGGCTGGGCGCCGGCCACCTGCAAACGATAAATAAAACAAAAGATTTTCAATGAACTAATTGCTGAGTGTACTCCCCTGTAGTTTTTCTAGCTACCAAACAAACAAAGAACGTGTAAATAAATATTCTTAGACTGCCAAGAGCTCTTCTTTTGCGGTAAAAAACAAAGAAATATTAAATCTCTGGCTGAAAAATGTGCTTTTACTAGCCGTAAGAGCAGTGCATCCGGCTGGGTTATACAAAACAAACAAAGAATTATTAAATTTCGCAGCCAGTTCAATGGTTGTTCGGTAACCAACCAAACTAACTAATAATTAATTAATTGGGCGGGCACAGTAGCACTTTCAACCAATAAAACACTATTGTCTAATTCCGAAGGGCCTTTCGGCTGAACTGAATTAAAACTACCAATTGATGCGGAGGGTGTATTTGTGGAAAAAGGTCGGTTCAGCCTGCATCGGCGCTGCAGCTGTGCGATTTAGCAAGATTTAGCGTCGAGCAGCTGGGCGCGTGTTGATGATTCCTGGTCGAATGTAAGTCTTCTTTAGCGCGCCCGCTCGCTTTTAGGGAAGACTTTGACTTTGCGAGTGGGTAATCCGACGACGTCGCTCATATATATCGAATAGGCAGGAATATCCATGCCGGCTATTGCCCGAATTATGTGGCGACAATTATATGAAGTTTATGCTAGTGCGCACTTATACCCAATTATCTTTCGAGTACTTGTGGTTACACGTTACTGCCGGTGTCGCCGATGATGGTGTTACTTGGACTCACCACAGGCCTTCAGCGATTTGCCCTCCAAGTGCCATGAAGATCTGCGCCATTCCACGTGATGGCAACTGTCTGTTTGGGGCTATAACTCATCAGCGCACGGGAAACATAATGGGGACACGCCAGTGCCGACAGGAAGTCGTGGACTAAATGCAGGTATTGTGGAGATGCCTATGTCGTTGTTCTTTACGTGTTTAGAACCCATGTTTGCTTGCCTGCATTTCACATGTCCTTTCCATTGGCCTGTCGATCGATCACAGCATGTTGTTGTGCGGCGCCCACGTCGTACGTATATATACACACGTCATCATACACGTACGTTTACTTTGCCACCTGCACTGCCGCCAACTCATTCCTAATATGCCCACTCTTTATCATAACTATTGGACTATGGGGTGCTGTACCATACATACATTGCCACGTTTCTGCAGGCACACGCGCCCCTCTTCACTTCAGCTTTCAAAGAAGAGGATCAAGACTAGGTCTCCTTTCTAGATTATTTGTCACGGATGCGCAAGGATGGCTCATGGGGCGGCAATCGAGAGCTAGCAGCTGCATCCCTGCTGTACCGCGTTAACATCATTAATATCCACGAGGTGCGTGGTCTCACCCATTACATGTTGTTACTAATTTACAAGCTATATGGTCTAAATGTAATGTTGAATCTTACTTCCTTGAGAGAGGGAGTGCTGTGCACATTGCTAGGCATGCGGACATGCGCACTCTTTTTAGCGGGCAAGCCAAGAAGACAAAAGAGGTTCCATGGGTGGGTTACAAAGGTGGGCCATGCTTTCAAAGTTGTATGGAGTGATGGGCAGTATGAGGAGTATAGCAAGCTAGAGGACGTGCTGAAGTTTGTGCGTGGCCACGTAAGGGCACCCGGGTGCCCTTACGGTGTAAATGCTTTTGGCCGTGAGCAAGTCTTGCAGCAGTACCAAGTTGACAATGGTGCTGGCAGTTCTACGGGAGCTCCTGCTGTGCCTCCGGTGTGTAATGCCACCACAGTCGACATCCACCACGATGGCCACTCAAGTGACGATGAATCGGATATGGAAAACATTGATGACATTAGTGTAGACAGTGATGATGAGGCGGATGAGGCGGAGAGCGATTGATCATAATAGGCTGGTGGCGCAGCATGCGCACGCCTTGGTAATGGTGTCATCATGATTCCCTGCCTATCCATGTTTTTGTGCCTATACCTCATGCACACACGTTTTTGATTTATTGATTTCATGTCATGTCAATATATCAATTTATGGTGGGCACAGGGCCATGTGTCAATTACGCAAAGATAACTAGTATGTGAAATCCATTGATTGGCCAGTACTGTATTGACTTATGTTCTTTTTGCAATATGGAAAGTTAGGGTGCAATCTGAGCTCATTTGCATGGTCTAGGGTGCCTAAACGGGCTAAAACCGAGCAAAACCGCGGTTTTTATGCTACTTGACGTCACCCAGGGTGCCCTGCAGGTATCCACAAAATGTGCAACTTTGCACATATGCTTTTTGCAGCATGGCAAGGGCAGCTGCCAAGTTTGGCTGCAATCTGAGCTCATTTGCATGGTCTAGGGTGCCTAAACGGGCTAAAACCGAGCAAAAATGCGTTTTATGCTACTTGACGTCACCCAGAGTGCCCTGCAGGCATCCAAAAAATGTGCAACTTTGCACATGTGCTTTGTTCAGCATGGCAAGAGCAGCTGCCAAGTTTGGCTGCAATCTGAGCTCATTTGCATGGTCTAGGGTGCCTAAACATGCAGGCTAAAATCGCGCCACATCGCAGTTTTTATGCTACTTGATGTCACCGTTGCCCGGGCCCCTGCAGGTATCCAAAAAATGTGCAACTTTGCAATCCCTCTTGGGGCATTAGATAGACCTTAACCACCACATATGGGACTATGTATGAGTTGCAATAAAAAGGTATCTTGCTTAATGCGTTATGCATAAAACAAAGGCTCTTCTTTATTTCTTTACGTTATTGTCGTTTTTTTATAATTCGTCTTCGTTGCGCATATATTCTATTGCGCTTGGCACCTTCATCAGTCTTGCTGAATATCCTACGTGGACATGCATTCCGTGTAGTTCAGTGCATGCCGCGTGTTAGATACTTCTAGAATCCTCTAGGAGGTACCAAGGCAGATGCGCATACATGATAGGCCGATAGTCGGCTCAGTCCTATTGACAGTACTACACCGGCCCTTGACCAGCCGGTGACGTGGAGGCCTGGGAGACGCCCATATATTCTACGTGGCGTTATCCCATTGGCGAGTACTAGTGAAGTACAGCCATTGGCCCAATACTACAATAAAGTATATTGTAGTAATCTGTACAAGATCCTCTATCTCTGAGGACCCATGTGGACCCTAGATGGGTCTCCAACCAACTCCAGCCATTCTTTCCCTTGTGAAAGTGATAAGGCTTAGATGTATTCATTGATGTTCGGCCGCACCTGGCCAGTTCACTTTCACATATGTGGGCAATGGGGACTCACTTGGGTCTTATGGAGTTTGCATCTCATCATTGCATGGTTGGTGTAACCTGCTGTAGGGAAAACCCAAATCTGAAGGAAAACCTCTTCTCCAGAGAGGACAAAACCTCCAGGGGGATAAAAACCTACAGGAGGAGCATTAGGCTCAGGCTCCCAGATTACTCCTCATGACAAGGGTTTCCCAGCCATCATGGACCGCAGCAACTGGTACCCATTAAGGGCCAGTCGTGGAAGCTTGGTCATAGCATCAGCAGGATTTGAGTGTCCTGGCAGATGTATGGTTATACAGTGGCTGGACAACTCCTTTGCCACAAGGTAGTCCAAGTCAGTAGTAGTGGCCCTCTCATTCTTGATAAAAGAGACCACGGGCTTATTATCACAATAAACCCTGACATCAATCACGGGTTGAGGTCTTATCTGACTCAGACACCATAAGAGTAGCTCTCTTATGTATATGGCATCGCGAATGCACATGGCGTATGCCCTGCACTCAGCGGTGTCAATGCCAGCAAACCGCCTCCTCTGAAGGTTACTGGACCAGTATACCAACGAGGGCTGTTTGCCTTCATTCCTGATGGTGATCAGGCATCCGGCTCTGGCACCAATCTTGTTGGCAGATCTAGACTCTTGGCTAGCATCTGTGTAGGCGTCTATGATGATGCGCCCATGCCAGTCTACACCGGACAACACCAAGTCAGGAGATTCATTGAGGCAGCTCTCCAGGCGCCTCCTTCCTTCTCCTACAACAACAGAGTCTGGCATCCTACTCTGTACTGCCAGGTCAGGGTTAGTTGTGGCAGCCAGCCAACCCAGTTGACCTTTAACCGTAGGGGCATTCTCCTCAGTTACTCTCTTGGGCAACTGAGTTATTACTTTTTCTTTATACCCCTTCGCCGATTGCAGCTTAAGATGCCATCCTTTGTCATCCTGGAAAAGGGTACAGCCAATGCCACAGTAAGGTACCTGGCTGTTTTTACTAAACCATGCTCTGGTACCAATAGGGGACTTGTCATTGAGCCTTTTATAGGTCTCATTCAACCATCCCTTGGGACCAATGCGTTGCATATCATCTCCATGTAAGGTAGCCCAGGTGGGTTGTCCTTTGGATTGCCCCACAAAGAGACAATAAGCAAGATGAGATTGTTGCATCTGACATCTCTCCTGGATGGCAGGAGCAATGGTTTCATACCAGATGACTGGACTGCTGACCAGTCCTTCCCAGCCCACTTTAGGCTGCATGTAGGGATGACCTACTTCAGCTATCCAGCATGCTGGGGTCTTAACACAACAGGGTCTTTGAGCTTGCCAAGTGGCTCTGGCCACCTGAGGATCACCATGCAAAAAGGCCCTGGTGAAGTCATCAATTTCTGCTCCATAATCCAAGCCATAGTCCAAAGCACCAAGGTACAGACTAAGAATAAGCCTGAGAACAGGATGTGACAGGCCAGGAGTGTACAGCTCCTCCTTATCAAAGTCTGTAGTACCATGGAACTGGGTCACGACTGGACGTGCGTTTGGTATGGGAGGCTCACCAAGCTTGCTCTTCATCTTGCATACAAAACGCAACTGAAGCATTTGAGCATTGGGTGGAGGTTCTGAAATGCCTTCAAAAACATCCAGCGTTTGCCACTCCTGGAGCGCACGCGCCAATGCTACTCGCCAGGCCTCAAGGCCAGCGAAAGTGTGACAATCCAGGTCTACATCATCAAAGGACATGGGGCTATGAGCAGCAAATGACCTTTTTGTGAGACCAAGAGAAGTCACACTGAGCTGGGCGGGTTCTACCAGCTCAGAAGCTGGGGGTATATCCCTTCCCCATTCTGCTCCTTTTATTGAACCGACACAGGCGGTCTTCCAATTTGCCTTCTGGAACATTTCAAGAGGCAAGAGACATCTGAATGATTCCAGAGGAATTGGGTCACAATGGGTTTTTAGGAGACTCTTTGTGTTATTGGGGCCATCAACAATGGTAACACCGGGAGTCACCAAGAATGGCTGGCCAATGAGAGTGGGTCCCTTATAGCCATCAACAACACAAAGTGTCAAAGACTCACCCAAGAATGGGATAGTGATATTCCCAAGAACTTGATGATCAGTGTTACCCGCAAAGTCTTGGACAATAGTCCATGGACTGGGTTCAAGGGAATACTTATCCAGCAAAGCATTAAAGGGCGAGGTGACAGAGACCTCTGCTTTGGTATCCACATCAAAGCCATCAAGGTCCATGCCCTTCTCTAGAAGAGAAGTTATTTTGGCAATCTTTAGTGAGGGCTTGAGCTTCTTTACAATATCCCGAAGCTCTTGAGGATTGCCTCTCTTGCCGAGCTGAGTGTTCAACCTGGACAACCCCTCCTCAGCTTGTCTTCCTTGGGCTGGAATCCCATCAGTCTCCAAGGGCAATGGCTTATTACCAGGGTAATTGGATCCAAGCTTTGGCTGTTCAGACTGAAATATGTTATCCACCTGCCCAGGGGTCTCAAGCCCATGTTCCAACGGCCGGAGCTTCCGGTGCTGATCAGACACCCTATTATCCAACAAGTCAGCTTCATCCATATCATCCTGTGATATCCCAGTCAATGTCTTAGGCTGAGCTTGCTGAGTAGTAGGCTCCAGTTGATGGGAGGCCGCCCTTTCTGGTAGTTGGAGTCCAGCCTGTTCACTGGCCAAAGGTGGACAGGAAAGATTGGGAGATCCAAGTGCCTCTTCAGGGGCCATAATTTCCAGGGGATTTTCTTGAACGTTCATTGGATCTCTCTTCAATCTATTCCAAGCCAGATGATAAGTGGTCCCATTCCAGACCACATCAGCAGTTTTCATCTCCAGGTCAACTGAGGTTATGGTCCCTGGACCCTGCCAATAACCACGTTTACCAGGAGCATTTTCTTTGTGGAAGATCACCTGGTCTCCCACCTCAAATTTTAATGATTCTCCTCTCTGTTTATCCTTTTCACAGAGATGAGCATACTGTGCCCACCTCTGCTTACTCCATGCCTGCATGATGTCATCAGGGTAGAGGCCACCTGCTAGTCCACGAGGTGAGACCAGCCGTGGAACACCACGCACCTTGATAGTATGAAAACGGTTGTTCATGGTGTTTTCCACTTTTGCAGCACCCAAACACCTGACAGCAAAAGTTGGTTTAAACATCTCAGGATAGTCCCCGGATATTACCAACTTCTTAAGCTCCTGTATATATCTGTCAACCTTGCCTTGGGCTTGGTGATCTTCACGACCCACAATCCTTAGGAAAGGCAGATCAGAGTATTTGGTCAGGCAGTTAAACTGCAAGTCCATCTGCAGCTTATGAATAACTGCAAACTTCTGCAGAATAACAAGAACTGCGGCATGGAGAGTATTCTCATCCCCTGCTGCCATAGGTTCAATTCCAATGTAGCCTGACCATTCATCCACAGCCACCAAGTAAGGCAATTGCCTGTAATTGGTGAAGTAGAGGATATCAGCTTGTAGATTACCCCTACCATCTGCAGGATGCTTTGCATGACGTTTGGAAGGCTTGTTAGCACACAATTGGCACACACAATGTTCTCTGACATCTTGATAAGCCTGCCAGAGAGCCTTGTTATTAATGGCTTGAACAAGCCTAATGGCATTGTTTCCATGGCCACAGGCATCATGCAAACTCTTAGCCAGAGTCCTAAGATTAATACAATCATTAGGCTCAGGCTCTTCAGGACATGGACGGGCATCCACGTTCCTGGCAGAGCAAGAGTCCAAGTTTTTATTATCAATATAACAAGGATTATTGCTCTGAGGAGCTTGACTGTTAACAATATCAATGGGTGCTTGGCTACAAACAGGAGCTGCACCACATGTATTGTTCACAGATACGTTGCTCACCTGGGCAACACCATGTGGCATCTGTCTACAACCAGGAGCAGATCCACATGTATTATTTACAGGAAGAGTTCCCTCTGGGGTACTCTTTTTATTCCAGGCATGGATAGGAATGCCACAAACAGGGGCACTTTTACTGCTGCTCACTGGGGCAGCTTTACGGTCAGTAGGGGTTACTGCTGGAGCCCCTACCACCTGGCAGGCCTCATCTGCCATGAGTCCACTCTCATCAGCATCCATAAGGACGCTGTAGGGGTTATATAAACAGAGAGGATCATCTAGTTTTTCTGCTGCTGCTTCCTCTTGCGGCCACGAGAGGTATTGCCACCCCGCGGCTGAGAAGCATCACCACCACGCGGCTGAGAAGCGTCGCCACCACGAAGGGCACCGCTCTTGACGGCTTGGGAGATCTGCTGCAGCAGCTTGAGGACCTCCATCTGGGTATCCTTGGGTCCAGCGCCCGCCTTGCTCCTGCAGGCAGACGCATCATGTCCAGAATTGCCACAAGACTTGCACTTGCGAAAGTAGCAATCCTTAGCCAGATGGTTAGTCCTATTACAGAAAGTGCAGGGAGGGAAGGACTCAGAATTAGCGACAACCTTACCCTTACATGCGCGGCGTGTGTGCCCGGGCTGCCCGCAGTTGTAGCAGAAGATTTCCCGTTGCTGCTCCATCACCATGGCGACACGAGGCACCTCCGCGGCACCTCCTTCTCTGGAAACACGGGTTTGATTCGTCAGGAGCTCCTTGAGGTGAGCTCTGCATCGGTGAGTGTCGCACAGGTAACCGCGGCAGTTGGCGACCAAATTCCGCTTCTCGGATTCGGACAGAGCACAGTTTTGGATCCATCGGAGATTCACCGCCTCGTCAGGCCACCGGAGCCCCTGCTTCTCCAGCATGTCGTAGTAAGAGTTGAGGTGCTCGATGATGGTCTGCCCGGGCTTCGGCTTTGCATCTACAAATTCCTCGATCTCGTCGCAGGTTTTGGCAGTGATAGAACGAAGAAAAGTCTCCCTCGCTCGGCGCAGAAACTCGAACGGCGACCACCGCAGACGCTGTGCTCTATCCAGCAGCGAAATCCACTCTGGGTGGTTTTTCTCGCGGTCTCCCAGCGGGGTTCCACGAAGAAACTCCAGCCAGTCCGGAATGATGTCTCGGTTGCCCGCGAGCCTGCGGAAAAACGGCCCAAGAGAGCTTACAAAGCGATCCCGGTCTGCTTGAATAGCACCAGGCACCAGCGGGGCTGGAACCCATTTCTTGATTGCCGACAGCAGCTTCGCCTCTTGAAGCAAGGTCTCCCGCCGAAGCACCTTATCACGCGCACGCTGGTTGTCACTACTAGTACTTCCCTGCCCGCAGCCCTCCTCCCGGGGCTGGTCGGACATATTCTTATTGTCATCCCTGTGCTCGCCTGGGCCAGGGTCGACAGAAAATTGAGCCGGTCCGTGCTCACCAGGGCCAGACCTCTGCTCTGAAAGATTGTCGTCCGAAGACATTGCAATGAATACAAGTTGCAAATAAAAAGGATGTAATCGAAAGCATAAAACAAAGTTTGTTTTTATTTCTACGTTATTGTCGTTGCTGCATAATTCGTCTTCGTTGCGCATATATTCTATTGCGCTTGGCACCTTCATCAGTCTTGCTGAATATCCTACGTGGACATGCATTCCGTGTAGTTCAGTGCATGCCGCGTGTTAGATACTTCTAGAATCCTCTAGGAGGTACCAAGGCAGATGCGCATACATGATAGGCCGATAGTCGGCTCAGTCCTATTGACAGTACTACACCGGCCCTTGACCAGCCGGTGACGTGGAGGCCTGGGAGACGCCCATATATTCTACGTGGCGTTATCCCATTGGCGAGTACTAGTGAAGTACAGCCATTGGCCCAATACTACAATAAAGTATATTGTAGTAATCTGTACAAGATCCTCTATCTCTGAGGACCCATGTGGACCCTAGATGGGTCTCCAACCAACTGTATGAGCGAAACTGCAGTCAGGAAAAATTGACATGTCATATTTGGCACAAAATGCCCTGAAAAGCACCTTCACGTCAATTTTCTGACACAAGCCATGAAATATTTTTTGTCAGAACATTGTTTTGGTGTTTTTCCCAATTAACCATATGCGTCATTCAAGACCAAAAAACGCATATCTAAAAAAAATTGGTTTTGGTAAATGCAAATTTACCAAACCTACGGGTGTCTGGGGGTTTTAACGAGTTGTTGGGTGGAACAAGTTGGTTGTTTGCACAAATACACACATGACAATTAGCCCAAGATAGGCATCACATATGGTGCTCAGGCATGTCGTCCTGCCAGCCTTGGTGTTAAGGGTACACTGACAAGGTTGGCTGTGCCGATGGAGGGTTGGGTCGTATGACGTGCCTGGCATCCTATTTACACTCCGTGATCAAAGTGGGCATGTTTTTGAGTGTCTAGGGTGGCAAGACACATGTCATTTTGGCTCAGCACTAGCTGAGTTCTCTTTTCTTTTTGTGCATGTCCAGGTGGCATAACATGAAAATCAATAACTTGAGCTACGCTTGTCAAAATGAGCTCAAACTTTGGGGTTGTGTTTCCCCCCACTCAGTGGACTTTCGAATGTGTGGATGACCCAATTCGATGTGTTCATGATCGGATTTTTTGGGCTAAAAAAAGTACCCATTTTGCTGGGAAATTAATAACTCAAACAAGTGTGATTATTTTGACGATGTGAATAGCCTGGCAGCTTAATTTGTAAAAGAATGTGGGGGGACTTTGCAATAGTTCATGGGCAAGTCATTTGGATGAGTGGTTTCAAAATATTCATACATACCGTCTGTTTTTTTTTTCCTAGCTCGCCACCAGTGCGTGGTTGGGGGTAGTACCCCCAACCAGTGGTGGTATGAATGTCCAAACATTATATTGATGGTACCCCAATCATCACTAGATCATTTGGTTGTGCCTTGGCATTGATATTCATAAAGTCAGTTTTTCAGGCTGTTGGGCGTGAGAGTCTGTGGGAGTATATATCTTTCAACGCTCATGTCGACATGAGCACTTCCTACTGCATGTCGTATAACCACAATGCTTTTTGCCTCTTGTTCGTGAACGCAGGACGACGGTCTGATCACTGAAGTCCGTTATTTCCCCGTGTCTGGGACGCGCCTTCTGAATTTGTACGTTAATAATTCTTCAAGCCTGAGCCTCTATTAGTGCGGTATTGATTGAGCTTGATATCATAATATGCAGTTCAGAAGTCTTGTACAAGTTGTGCTCATGCATAAAGCTATAATGCATTCGTTGGTAGCATATTATAATGGTTTCATAGCATTATATTTTGTCTTGTCATCTATCTGTTTTTGCATCATCGCCTTCTTCCAGGCAGTACAGTGGCTGGCATTACAACAGCATGGTATGTCCCACTGCTGCTTCATGCCAGCCGAAGCCAGCACCACCCCTGCAGCCACGGCCAGGCATGCAGCCCCAGCCACGTCGCATGCAGCCACAGCCATGGGTGGTGCCCCAGCCACGCACGCAACCACAACATGGATGTGTGCAGATGGCAAGTAACGCCTGCCACGCCCCCCGCTCACCGGGCCCAAATGTATTTAAGCTGCGCATGTCACCCGCTTTGCGTGCGGAATTCGATCGAGCTTCATGTACACGCACAACAAACAATCCGCGCGCACCGATGCAGCGCAAGGGTCGAGGCGAGCCCGGTTGTGGCAAGGGCCCTGCAAAGGGCTCCGCCAAGGGTCAAGGCCAGGGTTGTGCCAAGGGCCGTGCCAAGGGTCAAGGCCACGGTTGTCCCAAGGGCCGCGCCAAGGGTTGCGCCAAGGGTCAAGGCCATGGTGGTGCCAATGGCCGTGCCAAGGGCCGTGCCAAGGGTCAAGGCCAGGGTTGTGCCAAGGGCCGCGCCGAGGGTTGCGCCAAGGGTCAAGGCCAAGGTTGTGCCAAGGGCCGTGCCAAGGGTCAAGGCCAGGGTTGTGCCAAGGGCCGCGCCAAGGGTTGCGCCAAGGGTCAAGGCCAGGGTTGTGCCAAGGGCCGTGTCAAGGGCCGTGCCAAGGGTTGTGCCAAGGGCCGCACCAAGGGTTGCGCCAAGGGTTGCCCCAGAGGGTCCCCAACGCCCATGACGAAAGTGCAGGCCTGTAACCAGTGGCTTTTGCGCTTTCACGCCGAGTGGGCTTCAGCTTCATTTCGGTCTGGAGCTTATTTGACGTCGCCAACGGTGAAAAAGGTGTGTACATGTGCCACTGTACATATTTGTATTTCGACTACATCAGTCCATTTGAAGTTTGTGTTTGTGTGTGTGATTTGTTTCAAATATCCAGATGTGGTTTGAATGTTGAATTTTTCAGCGTTTTGGCCCGTGCATTAATTTCTTCCGTGCCCCTGTTAACCCTTAAATGGTACTGAGTCCGTTTTCGTGGTACCAGTCGAAGTCCTACCACTCTAATGGACTGAGTTTGTGCGCCTTGCAGGCGCCGCGCCAAAAATAATTTAACGGTCAAACCTGGGGGGATTGAAAGATCTAGATCTCAGCTTTCCGTAGAACACTTCAGACCGTACTTTGGACACTTGGCCAGGGAGTACTGATCTGGCAAACCCAGGGGGGTACCCTGGTCCTGGGGTACTTTCGACGGGAAAAAAATCTGCGTTTTTTGCAAAAAGACGTGCACGACGACGAAACGACGTTTGACCTCGACAGACATGGCGTCGCCTACTGGCCAGCTGCTGGCCACATTTCGACTGAAACTTGGATTTAAGGTGGCAGTGCCTCCGGCCTTCTTCGGAGAGCCGTGGGCAGTGAAAGAATATGGTGAGAATCATGCGCATTATCGTCTAGACGGCCATGTAGCGGAGGTGACACGCGATAAAAATCACGGATGGTGCAAATTTGTCGACGATCCATGCAAATATAAGTTGACAAAAGAGCAGATTTTTCAGCTCAGGAAGGTAGGAGAGACCTCTAGGCCTGCGGAGGACGAGGTAGAGGAGGAAGGGGATGCAGGCAGCGATGGGCAGGAAGGTGGGAGCGCAGGTGACGGTCCAGATGCCTCGGAGCCGGCATCGGAGCCCGAGGCGGATGACGAGGGGGATAGCGAGGATATCTCCACTTCCCCGGTCAAGAAACGTGCCAAGCGTCATGCAGGCAACCCGAGGAAGGCTCCAGCCATCGCGCCTGCTGCAAGGACTCAGGCGTCTGCAGCGGCTGCCCCCTCCGGATCAACCCGACTCCGAGGCCAGCGACTCTTCTGTCGATGACGACATCGTTCCCGAGCTCGTTGACAGCGATGCTGAGGCGGAGGAGGCGGGGGACGATGCTCCCGATGGTGGCGACGATGGCGACGATGGGTGGGTGTTCGGCACTGGCACGCCGGATCCTGCAACACTTCCCCGCCCGCGGCATTCTTCGAGCCGGTTGACGGTGAGCGCAAGGCGATGTATCAGAACATCCCGGGGGTTCCTTACAGGTTTTCTCCTCTCGAGCTATTCTTGCTGTTTTGGCAGCCTGGCCCCGTGCTGGAGCGGATTGTCAAGGAGACAAACCGCTATGCCGAGGAGAAGCAGCGCACGGCATCTGCTGGGGCACGGTAGTGGTCGCCTCTTTCCATGAACGACGGCTGGGCAGGTGGCTGGGCCTCCTCTTGACCATGTCACTCGTGGCCATGCCTGCCCGGTCTGATTATTTTTCTGGCCAGCCACTTGGTGCTGCTCATGCTGCCAACCTGCAGCACGTGATGCCCTGGCAGCGCTTTCAGCAAATTACACGCTTCCTACACTTCCGGGACTCTGCCCAGCGCCCCGCCAACACGCAGACACGCGAGTGGCGACTGTGGCAGTTCTTGTGGCTGGAGGACATCTTGAACGTGGCCTACAAGAAGTACTTCATCCCAGGCAGCGCGGCCGCCATCGACGAGAGGAGCATCGCATCCAGGCACAAGCTGTGCCCGATAAGGTGCTTCAACCCGAGCAAGCCTGCCCCCTTCCACGTGAAGCAGTATTGCCTGAACGACTGGCCCACCGGCAACCTCTACCATGCCAACACGTACGACAAGCTGCCCCAGGTCAACCATACCTTTCACGTGGTGAGTGAGCTCGCCAGCACGCTGCCACACGGGGTCAACATGGCCATGGACCGGTTCTACACCGGGCGCGAGGTGATTGAGACGTGCCACCGCATGGGCCACCGTGTGGTGGGCACGGTGCTCCCCAACCGCCGTGGCATCCCCGTCGCCGAGGTCAAGCGCCGCATGCCCCGCAGGCCAGTCCAGGGGGACTACGCATGGGCTGTCAACCGTGATGGGCTGACCCTGTGCGCGTGGCAGGACCGCAAGCTCGTGTGGGTGCTGGCCAAGGGCATCCCCCTTGAGGAGGAGATGGTCAGCCGCCATGGCGGCCGCGACGAGCGCGTCATGCCAGGTCACTGCCCCCTCGCTCATTCCTGCGTACTGGAGCTGCTACAAGGCAGTGGACAAGTTTGACCAGCTCGCCAGCAACTACGACCTGCAGAAGGCCCTTGTCTCGCGGGTGTGGTGGCACCGGGTCGCCACAGGGCACCTGGCCAACGCGGTCGGCAACGCCTACATCCTGCAGACTCTCACCCGCGCCAACCGCCCTGACTGCCTCTCCCACGTGGGGTTCCTAAGCTTGCTCTCACAGCAGCTGGTGAACAATCAGTGGCATGGCGCCCGGCTGGACATCGACCGCATCGCGGAGGCCCACCAGCCTGGGCTGGACGGGCGGTTCAGCGGCACCCACCTCGTGCCCGAGCGCATCTCGTGGACGGAGGCGGCGCAGTGTGTGGTGTGCGCCACGATCCCCGAGCGCAAGCGCACCAACTTCTGGTGCAAGGACTGCGACCAGGCACTGTGCATGGGCGCGTGCTGGAACGTGTTCCACGCAGGGCCACTGGCTGGCCTCGACGGCGACGACCGCCGCCAGCGTGCCATGCAGCCCCTGTCAGCCCGCAGCCCGGCTGGCCGCGCGTGGGCTGAGGCCAATGGCCGCACGACCCGTGCGCTGGCAGCTGGCACCCAGCTGACAGGGCCTCGTAGGAGGCAGTTTCTGCGCATCCAGAGGCACAATCTGACTTAGTTTGGCACATAGCCAGGTAGCCTTGACAGTTAGCTACTACACCCTTGGGTAGTCATGCGCTACCACGCGTGCGCTAGTGACATTTTGGCCCCTAGCTTGCGGCATGTTGGCATGTGTTATATGGCATGGTCTCTTGTTTTATTGCATGATTATGGTGTTTTATGCCCATTTGGGCATCCCTTGCTATTTTATGCCATTTGGCATCCTGTTTTGTGTTGTTATGCTACCATATTAACCCCTGTCAGCTGGCACCGTTATAACGGTGCCAGCTGCCTTGGGCCATTTGGTTAGTAGCGTTCACAGTTTTGTGACATTTCATGTTGTGAATGCATTGATGGCATGCCTGTGAATAATTTTAACTCGATCCCTTCAAAGGGCCAGGGCCAGCAGATTTGAATAAATGGTCCATAATGCAATATATGTGTCTCGAACCCCATGTGCGCTGTACCCCCCTGAGGGGGGTGCTATTTATAGCAGGTGTAGGGCATAGATATGTGACCAACCAAATTTCCCAAACATTATTTGATATAAAAGCATGCTTGGTTCCAAGGGTGGGCCAGAAAATGTTATTTGGCTAGTTACTGCCAGGCGCACAAAGATACCCAAACTCAGTCCGTTTCGGTGGTTCCAGTTGACACCATTTAAGGGTTAATGATGTGTGTCTACTGCAGGAAGCCCCTCCGGCTATGACAAGCGATGCCAAGTCCCTTCTTCAACATCGCCTACGAACCATTGTCCAACAGCGCAGGGCTAAACGACTAGGCATCGAGTTAGGTGAAATAGTGCCGGAACCTTTTTGCCGTTGGGGCAAATCGGGCCGGAACACTATTGTGCCCGGATTCACCACTTCCGAGCACCCAAGTTGATTCGGCCGCATTAACTTGGGTGCTCGGAAGTGGTGAATCCGGGCAAAATAGTGTTCCGGCCCGATTTGCCCCAACGGCAAAAAGGTTCCGGCACTATTTCACCTAACTAAAACCTGGCCCCGTGGAGGGGGAGTCGAATAGACCTGGAGACAACCGCCTAGGCTAGTGCACGCAAATGATATTGCGTCGGAACTGTCTCTGGCAGGTTTCGAACCCCTGACCTCCAAGGTGCACAGGTTTTAGTTAGGTGAAATAGTGCCGGAACCTTTTTGCCGTTGGGGCAAATCGGGCCGGAACACTATTTTGCCCGGATTCACCACTTCCGAGCACCCAAGTTAATTCGGCCGAATTAACTTGGGTGCTCGGAAGTGGTGAATCCGGGCAAAATAGTGTTCCGGCCCGATCGTTTGCCCCAACGGCAAAAAGGTTCCGGCACTATTTCACCTACCTCATCGAGATCAACAATGGATGTCTGTATGAAAGCTGCCCTTTCCATGCTTGTGACAAGGTGAACCGGTGCAACACCGCGAGGAAACTAAAAGGAGATTGGGTGCGCAACGTCACGGAAGAAGGGGTAGAACCAAATCCTGGCCCATCGTCACCAAAGGATGGTAAGGATTGTCGTGTTGGTTGGATCTTCATTAGCCATATGGTTGCAATGCATATTAAGAAGAATGTTTCCCCTGGCTTTTGTATCTTCAAATGGTACCCATACCTCTCTTACACTAGTCCCTTTTCTTTGGCTACGGGTCCCATGCCATCACGCCTTTCCTATAGGAACTTGGGGCCACGGCGCGCGCCAAGAGATTGGCGATGGCATGGCACGGGATGTGGGTGGCTTAGCACGGCACCAGTTCCCATGGGGCATGCCCACGGCGGCGGAGACATCGCAGAACTACTCTGCACAAGGTATGCATTTCTTGTGGTATTCCATTTTCCAAGCAACATCCATTTATTGATCCGCATGTTTATCTGTCTAGCCGTACTTCCTCCCATCCTTGTACCTGTGCACCCTACATTTTTAGCGTGCGTGGTGAACATTGCATGACAAACGCTGTCCCTTTTCTTTGGCTGCGGGTCCCATGCCTTCACGCCCTTCCTGCAGGAACTTGGGGCCACACCGCGCGCCAACAGCGTGGCGGTGGCATGGCACAGGATGCGGGTGGCTTAGTAGGGCACCAGTTCCCACGGGGCATGCCCACGGCGGCGAAGACATCACTTAACTACTCCGCACAAGGTATGCATTTCTTGTGGTATTCCATTTTGCAAGCAACATCCATTTATTCATCCGCATGTTTATCTGTCTAGCCGTACTTCCTACCATCCTTGTACCTGTGCTCCCTACATTTTTAGCGTGCATAGTGTTGCCTGACAAACGCTGTCCCTTTTCTTTGGCTGCGGGTCCCATGCCGTCCCGCTTTTCCTGCAGGAACTTGGGGCCACACCGCGCGCCAACAGCGTGGCGGTGGCATGGCACGGGATGCGGGTGGCTTAGCAGGGCACCAGTTCCCACGGGGCATGCCCATGGCGGCATCGCTTAACCACTCTGCACCAGGTATGCATTTGTTGTGGTATTCCGTTCTTCAATAGTATCTCCGGGCCATTACAATATATACGAAGGTGGGCCATGAAAATATCGACATATTGGTTGGACACATGGTGTACAAGGCGCTCCCACGGTAATGTTTGTGGGAAATTTCAATTCTCTATCATGACATCATACAGGTCTATTCGAGGTACATGTAGCAACGACCTATGGAAAAGTATTTGGGATTATTTGACATTATCTACAGGAACCACAAACAAACTCCTAGGGGGGTTCACCTGGCCCTTGGTTTTGGCACACTGATGGCCGCGCTAATTTAGTGCAAATGAAAAATAGCGACTAGTTGTCGGTTTCGACATCAAATCCATGCTGGTGGCATACTTGGGTATGGGCGGATCGATTTAGGGGTCAAGCGTTTGCGCGTTTGCTGGACCATTATTATACTTGCATCCAGTGCACATGGATGTATTTTTTCAGGGACATTGAACTAATTATATTTTGCATTGCACTAGAAGTCACATGCTGACAAGAGATCACTTGGAACAGATCTGTGGGATCCCTTACAATGGAGTATCCACATGCTTGCATACAAAAGTTGGCATCGTTAGGAACCCATTACATAAACCAGACATATAAAATAAAGCTTACAAAAGCATCGCGAAAAAGTAGCTCACCGTGCCTTATTAACTTGTCAAGAATCTGGACATGAAGTCATGATGTACATAAATGGCAATGGGAGGGGCTGCCTAACATAAACATTAACAGGTAGTCGTTTGATACTCAACCACGGGCATCCATACGTATTTTACTCATACCTACGTAGACCTATCCGTCTCGACAGCCGTCGATCTCCCCATCCTTCTACGTGTAAGTTACGTGCTACCGTACATTATTGGCACATGCGTCTGCTTGACACATAAGGGCGGTGTCTTCATCTGCCTTTGAACCCTCAAATATGAAACTTGAACGTCATTTACCAGGAAATCAAATCAGCACTGCTGGCTGCGTTGCGCGAGGAGAACGTTATCAACTCCCCATGCAGAGTTGATTCAAGAAAGCAAGCTGTTCTTGGAGTACGGTAGTGTTCTAACCCCGAGTCGTGTCGGTGACTTGAGAGGTTTGAGACATGCTTATGATGCAAGGGTAATTTCTACTCCAGAATTTGAACTCCAAAAGACCCTAACCAGGTTTTCGCAACCAAGGGTGCTGCCAAGGTGTCTTTTCCCAGAATTGCGTGAAGTTCTGGACAAAGGTAGGGTAATGCTACCCTCAGGCCCTCCGTCCTCATTGTCCGCAGTTGCAACGCATTGTAGGGCTACGGGTTCCGAATCCAGAGCTTGTTTGCAACCTGTGCCCAGGCAAGCAATGAATGACGTGGGTAGTGCATCAGCTGTGCCGCAACAACTAGCATTACGTGCTGCCCCTGACCCTTTGGCCATCGACACACCTTGGCAACTTTGTGGGCGAGGTAGTGGGAAGCGGCAACGTGTGAGTGTGAAGTGGAGCACTACCCTAAAGGTGTTTGCAACAAAGGCGGAGGGGGTTAAAGCCATAAGAGAGAGAACAAACAACCTGATCGTGCATGCATCGTGGCTTGAACGGAGGTTGGGAAGATAAGGGTGCTGGTGGGTCATGTACCACACTCCCATGCCCCCAAGCAGGTTGTCCCTTTCAGTATAGACTGCTGCAACCAAAGCGTGATTCCAAGGTGGAGCTGCAGAGTACGATGGATTATCATAATCATGATCCATTTTTTGAAAAAGCGTCTGCAGACTAAACCCGGGCAGGTGTTCCCCTCGCCTTGGCAAGGGACGTCGACATGTTGTTTGCAACCCGTTGTAGCGCACGGCGGATAACTGATACTCTTCTTACCCGCGTCCGTCAGCAGGGAATGGAGGATACTCTCATTGTTGATGCTAGAGCCCTAGTCAAATAGGTTCGCAATCGGCAGCGCAACAAGATGAAGGAGCGTCGGCGCTTGATTTTGACCCCGGGAGAGGTCCTTGAGTACCTTAATGGGTCAAAGTCTTGCCCAAACTCCCTTGAGGGCATGACAAACCTTGATGACATGGTCGTACTGCCAAATGGGTTTGGTAGCAAAGGGTGCTTTGTGTTCAGCTCCCCCAACATGCTATTGAACATGAAGAGAGCACACGCTTCCTTGCATGAAAACGGTGGAATTGTTGCCCAGGTAGACGGGACCTTTCGATTGGCATTTGGCCAATGGGTGCTTATTATTTTCGGCACTCACACGGTTAAATACACGGAATCCACCCGAGGGAGCCGTACATTCATTTGTACCTTTCTCTTTTATGTTGGCTCCAAGTGAGTCACGATCTGCTTTTATTCGCCTGTTCCAATGCACAAGGGATGTTTGTAACAAGCTTTTTGGGTTTGATTTATGCCCAGTGGCTGGAATAGCTGACCGGTCTACCAAAGCACGAGGTGCTTATCAAGCTGTGTGGCCAGAGTTAACGTTTGCTACATGTTGGCCGCACGTCAAGCGCAAAGCTACGAACGAGAAAAAGGCATTGCTACGTGACAAGGATTACCTGGAGGTAATCGCACATCACTTGGACGTGTTACATTTGTGTCGTGCTCAACCGCAATTCGATGCGCTGTTGCATATTTGCATCGAAGCTTGGAAGTTGCATGGCGAGCAGGTCTATGCTAATTGGTTCAAGAAGGTCTACGGGACGTCGCCTTGGAATTCGTGGTTCATGGCGGGTACTGGTGTACCAGGTGAGTTGTTTTCTTATCGTTCTGTCAATAGATTTGCTTAGTACTAGTCAAGTGTCATGCGTCTTTCGCTGATGGGTAGTGCCTAACGCACATGTTTTCATTAGGGGTACAACTGTTCAATTTTGTAAATGAGGGCAATTGCATCGATTGTTCGTGTGTACTCCAGTTAAGTAATGCAATACGCATTACTTTTGCATACTTGCAAGTATGCAAAAGTAATGCGTATTGCATTACTTAACTAAGATTGGCGTTCGCTCCTGGGGTACCGGGTTCGAATCCTCTCGGAGGCACGGAAATATTTGCGGCGGGTAGGCCTGGGAGGCCGAGTCGAAATATTTGTGGATTTCTATGTTTGGCGGAGGCCGGGTAGGCCAAGTCGAAATAGGAATTACGGCGTGAGGCTGGGAATAGCCGAGTCGTAATTAATCGAGTCACCTCGGTAACGAGCGGTGTGTGCGGAACGCCGGATTTCCCCACGCGGCCCAATTTTAGTTAAGGGGACGTGGCGCGCCGAATATTTTCCGCGCCAAAAAATTCGCGGTACCGTCCGTACGGTGTATAATGTGTGCCCGGACCGCTCAACCCTCGCGGAGGTGGCCATGGCGGCTTGCCTTCAGGCAATATCAATCGATATGGCATCTAAAAAGCTAGAAAAAATGCATGAATTTCGCAGAATATTAGTCGATGACCTCATTTCATGGCGGAAAGTTTACGGTTTGCAATATCGCTAATTTCTCGAACGGCTACGGGCGCGGGGGTCCAGGATATAATTTCTCTTGCGGATCATGAAATTTAATGCAGTTTTACGGCAGCGATTGTGAGGCAACGTAGGCTCTAAAGAGCGATTATGAGGCTAAATTAATGGTGTTGTCGAGTTTGTGCCGAAGCTTCCCGGTTTCTTTTACATTTCCGGCATTCAAGGTAAGAACCTACGCAGGTCTGCGCATGTCGCCTTCGACGTATTCACGGAAGGCGCACCTTCCTTGATCGCCTGATCAATGGATGATGTCTTTTATTGTTCGAGCTTGCGTGCCAGTTTATGCATGAAACATTTCCACGCAGGCAGGTGCATTAACGTCGGCCTTTCGCCCTTTTTTCGGGCAGTTTCCCTGCAGGAAGCGCTCCATTTCTTTCGGTTGCATCGTCAGATTCCTAGCAATTTCGTACAATTTCGTGTAGTTTGTGGCTGGCATGCTTCAGGCGCCGAGGTCAAGTTGTTGGTAATGTGTTGACATTTGTTTTCCATCATCCTTTGGACATGAGCTTGCTCAGACGCTTTGTTATGTGCCGGATCTGACACGCCTGTTTTAGTAACGACATCCGGCATGTGCCTAGAGGCTAACAAGCTGGCATCAGCTTCTTAGCAAATTGCCATATTGGAAAGGAAGGTGAGAGTGGTTCTTTTGCTGGCCATACTGCATGAGTGGCATTGCATTAGATAGGTGTTTCCATTTTTTTCCTTGAGCTATAACCATTAAGACTTCACTGCTATGTGTGCAGCAAGGCAAGCTGGATAGGATGTGAATGCTTGGCAGACAGCATGTATGATTTGCTGCCAAGTTTGCAGGCTGCAGTTGCCTCTATTGCTTGGGCATTCTTTCTAAGGTTTTTACACGTATACTTGCTGAGTTCTTGGCATAAATTTACATGGTAACCTTGGGCTGAGCATAGTGTATGCTCTCTTGGTGCGTGTATGCCTAGCGATGGTGTTGCTATGCCCACGCTGGCAAGGCTGGCCATGCTGAGGGCAGGGGAGGGCAGATGAGGTGCCTAGCCTTTTCTTATGTTGTGTGATCGAGTTGGGCATGTTTTTTGGCTTCTTGGATGGAAAACATCATGTCTAGGTGACCTTATACACAGAAAAACCTCATTTAGCGTATGTTCAGGATTTAGCACGCAAAACCTTATAACTTGAGCTAGACTTGTCGGAATGACCTGGGACTTGGAACACAGTTGTCCCCCTGTTAGACGGATTTTCGCTGCAGGAAAAAGTATTTTTTTGACGTGTTTATAAAAAGTTATTCCCAATGTCCGGTAAAAAAAGGGTCATTTTGCGGGGAAATTAATAACTGTTCGAGGTTTTGCCCTTTTCATGATGTAAATAGCTCAGCAAGCTACAAACTCAGGGAACTAAAAACGCTGCAGGCAGTTTTGTAAATAAATGTGTGCATTGGCTGGGGCATACCCAGCCCTAATTAGCGTCTTTTGCTATTTATAGCGCATTATTGGCGTATATATGGGGGTAGTACCCCCAACAAGTGCATGGACAACTCACTAGAGATGTTATTTAGTGCCCCCAATCATAACTTTGGGTTGTGCAAATGGATTTCAAGTGATATTACCATATGTCAATTTTTAAGGGTTTTGGGGTGCCACCTCCCCTTAAGTAATGCAATACGCATTACTTTTGCATACTTGCAAGTATGCAAAAGTAATGCGTATTGCATTACTTAACTACTCCATGTGGACATCTTACTTCAATTCTCCTTGGTTGCATTTAATGTTACGTTCTCCTGTAATGCATACATCGCGCAGGTTCTTTCCCAAACCAAAATCCGATTGAAAGCCACAATCTCACCATAAAGAAGCACTATGGGCTTGACATGAAAGCTAATATGTCGCACATAGTGAGTACCTTAATACCTAGTAGTATGCTTCAGAAAGGTGCTCTTTATCACTGTGGGGACATCCGGCGTAACCCTATCTACACACATGAGATGTTTATCAAGGCACATGGTTATCAAGTAGCTCGTGATTTGGGAGAATATCCATCAAGCACACGCGATTGCCAGGTCTATTATGTAAACAGTGGGGAAAGCAAAAGTGAAGCCATTCCTGTGACGCAAGATAGAATAGACTTGTTGTCTCAGTGTCCAGAGGCCTCAATTGAGGCCTTTTGGCTCAATTGAGGCCTTTTTTACCAAGATCTCACAAAGTACGGTATTTTGGCGGGAAGGACCGGTCCTATGGGTCGTCCGGCCCCAGTGGCGCGAATCTGGTACATGTGCTGAGCGTCCTGACCCGTTGGGGTCGACAGGGGTCAACGGTTACTGAAAAATACGTGAGGTGGAAAAGTACCTATTTTGGCCACTTTCGTGCAACGGGACGAGGAATTTTCACGAATGCACGACCATGGCGGCCTCGAGTAAAATGGAGCGTATGGCCACGTTCGTGCATCATTTCGAGCAGTATGGAGCGCGTTGGGCAGATAAATTATCCTTGAAGCTAGCCCGACCGCTAAATGTGTCAAAAGTCGATTTATAAATTCGTGGGGTCGTTATTTGTGTGCTGAATGCCAGGTTAGTGAAGTTCAGATGGGGCGTAGATGGCGTTGATAGTGCGCCTGCCAGCAGGACGATGCTTCGAAATGTTGGGAAGGAGACTAGCGGATCGGCGGGGGGGGATGTTGGGGCAGCCGTGACTAAAGGGGCGCTGGTTAATATATTTGAGCCTTTTGTCGTGAATCCATAATAGGTAGAGGAAGGGGTGTTTTTAGCTATGAAAAACTGGGTTGCGGACAATAAACGCGCGCGCGCCCCCAGATATGGGAGCGCAATTATGCGAACAGCGCTGGCGAGGCCGCTGCAGCCGCTTTCATACGTCAATGGACGACGCATGGAGCGTCTGTCCGGCCAGATTAGCGGGCTGCATCGCTTCCGGACAACTTGAAAACGCCGAGCTTGAACAGCTTTTCTGATGCAGCCACGTTCAGCGCCAACGCATATGCGTGCTTAGTGATCCCGGGTGTGAGGGGTGTGAAAGGTAAGTGCGTCGTGGTGGTAGAAAGGGAATGGCATCGATTTGCTTGTGATATCGCCAGTTTTTAGCTGCCTATCGCGGCGCCTAGTGCCGAGGTGACGTAAGGCAGGCTATATTACTTCGTGCAGTGCTCTGCGGCTGGCCCCCACCGTGTAGACGTGTTTGCTTTCCATAAGAAGCATGGCAGTTCCTGCCATGCTGGCCATGTCTTAGGCAACCCTTGCAAAGCTTAAAATCAAGCTAGAGGTCTAGAAGACAGTGCAAATGGTGTCCAGTTATGCTTGTATATCTTGCCATGTGCTGTTCATCTGCTGCCACGGCAGCAAACCCCTGTCAGAATATACCGTAACAACGTAGATATTGGGGCTATGTGAGTGAAGCTTAGCGCTTGGAAGGTCACACCTATCATTATAATGCATGATGATCCTTGTGCATGTTTGTAATAGAGGCTTTGGATTCCTCATGGTTACATGCAATACCCATGGCAGGCTGTTGCTGCCTGCAGTGCTGCGCGACAGCCCCGGCCGTGCAATTGTGTATGAGGCGTCAGTTAGGTTAATATTGTGCGGAAACCTTTTTGCCACTTGGGCTTCTCAGGTTCCGCACAATATTACCGGCGATAACCACTCGCCGGACACTCAAGTTCACGCCGGCGTGAACTTGAGTGTCCGGCGAGTGGTTATCGCCGGTAATATTGTGCGGAACCTGAGAAGCCCAAGTGGCAAAAAGGTTTCCGCACAATATTAACCTAACTAAAACCTAGCCTCTTGGGGCGAGGACGAATCACTAGGCTCGGAACACCCGTAGATATGAATATGATCGAATATGAGCGCCGGTTCGCGCAAATATCGATATGAATATGATCGAATATGAGCATCTCCTTGGTGCGCATATGATTAGAGCCGGGTGCCAAATCGGAACGAATTATTCCCCCAAATAATCCGCTTCCGAGTGGATTCGAACCTGCGCCCCGCAAGGGTCAAGGTCTTAGTTAGGTTAATATTGTGCGGAAACCTTTTTGCCACTTGGGCTTCTCAGGTTCCGCACTATATTACCGGCGATAACCACTCGCCGGACACTCAAGTTCAAGCCGGCGTGGTTATCGCCAGTAATATTGTGCGGAACCTGAGAAGCCCAAGTGGCAAAAAGGTTTCCGCACAATATTAACCTAACTGCGTCCCTTGGGGAGCATGCCATGTCATGCCATGCTTACCGTGTTGTGGGGAAACCTCGTAAGGTCCAAAAGACACCTAAGAGGCAGAGGGAACTGAGTACTAGCGCCTTTTTTCTGCTTGCATCTATGGTCATGCTGTGTTTATGGTGCAACCGCAGCGACACCCTGTTTTGTTAAATCATAATTAAATAGGTATTGGGGCTATATGACTGATGTTAAGTGCTGGCAACCCCAAAACAATCATAATAATGCATGGCCTATGCTCATATTTGGAAAAAAGTTGTTTGGCTGCATGCAACACCCATTATAAAAAAGGCCTCAATTGAGGCCTTTTCCTGGACATTGGGACATTGTCCAAAAGAACCCTGGCTGGAGAACTAGTTTCACACACGGTTGATTGAGGGCTTTATGGCAGTATCCCATTCTCTCTACTGTGTCATGCGGAGAGAGGGGAAATGGTCTTGTGAGTGCAAATCATTTTGGCGGAGCTTGGTGTGCAAGCATATATTTTTTATCATGGGCGCCAAGGGGCTCATCGATTTGAAGGAGATGACGGAGCCTTTTCATCGGAATAAAAACCCGGGACAGAAAAAACGTTGCAAGAAGGCTTTGGAGCGGGAAACCGAAGGCAAGCCCCACGGGTAAGTCCTTTGAAATCCCTTTCTTCCAAAGGCCGTAATTATGTCCTTGTCCATTTAGTTTTGATGCACGTTGCTTTTGGCCTACCTACCGCATGGCAATGTTCTGGTGCCTACAAATCGTTTGTTGTTTATGATGTCAAGAAATGAACACACATTTGTTGTATGCTTAAGCTTGTACTGTCTACCTTTCTTTCTCGCAGAGGATTTTGGAGAGGAAGAAGACGTGGGCGATAACGCCAATGGCCCTAAGGGAAAACCTCTTGCAACAGGTAATCGTTGGTCTCCCTGTATCAAAGTGTGTATATTGCCGCATATTATTTTTTTTCTTGCATGTGCATTATGCAGATATGACACTGATGTAAGTTAAGTTGTACACGTCGTGCGCTTACAAGTGGTCACTGCTCGTGGTACAGACCCTTTGGACAACTTCAAAGTGGATTACACGGTCTTCAGATTGCCAAACCGTGGAGAGCCTATGCCCGAGGCAACGTTGCCGCCAGCCCTAGTGGAGGCATGTGTGTCGCAACTGGCAATGACAGTTAGTCTCCATGCTTTGCTGCAGACTAAGTCTCAAAGGCATTGTGAAATGTGAATACAACGTATGAATAAGCCTTGTAAACCTACGTTGGTATGTGAATATAAATACCACGTGGGCTATGCAGATAGGAATGCTAGTCGAGTCGCATACGTTTCCCTAGATAGGTACTTTGGGTACTGGGGTATGTGACAGATGTTAGTACCCAGTATACATAGTGTCCTGTCATTGGACGGTACTAGAGTATCCTAGATAGGGACCGTACTGCAGCGTGCATTGATCTGTGATCACACGATGCAGTGGCTAGACTGCGACCTGTCATCGTGCGGCCTCGGGCCAACGGTCTGCACCCAACGGTCACTGGCGGCGCAGCCAGTGAGAGGAACGTTGATAAAGGGTAAACCTATTTTCTAATGAACCAAGCAATTCATTGCTCTCAGCTCACAGTGCTCTCAAGCAATATACCAAGTCGCTCTTTCCATTTACTAACTTGAATTTTATCTGCTACCAATGGCTATCAACAACAAGAACGTTGCGAAGAAGTTGGACTTTAACGATGGTGATGATGGGCAGGATAGGCGGATGCCCAAGGACAGCAACAAGAAGCCGGCTGGGGATGCGGCTATTTCTAAGAAAAAAAAGAAAAACAAGAAGAACAACAATGTCTGCCAGGAGGAGGGGACGGTGCATGGCCGCAAGGCCGACCGACCTACCCCCCTCCCCTGAGAAGCCGGAGGACGAGACGGCTCCCCCCCGGGGGACCGACTTACCCTCGACTCCGGCGGCTGCGACAGCCGAAACCACGGCTGGAGCAGCCATGGCTGCGGAGCCCTCGGCGGTCAACCCCCCCGAGGCTCCCCAGTTCGGCCCTCAGTTGCCGACCATTCGGGAGCTCCTGCCCCGCCAGACGGCATCTGTGGCGCCGGACGGGGCGATCACTTTTCGCCCCGCCACGTCCGATCTTCGTGTCCCCTTCGCCCAGGGGCACAATCATATCGAGCTTCAGTTTGGGCGGCCCTCCACCCTTCTTCGAAAGAAGAAGGAGATGGAGAGCGTAAAGCTCGCGAGGGTGTTGCGTCGGCCCGTTGAGCCCATCGGAGGACAACCCATGTCCGATGATGAGGTCTCGGACACGGCCAGTCTCCCCGACGGGGAGCAAGAGATAACCCTCACCCCAGCGCTCCTGGCGGTGGAGCAGGCCGCGCTGGTGGCCAACGAGGAACGTCGCGCGCGGCAGCGCGACCGGGAGGTCCGTCGCGAGACGGCCTTTCGGCTCGCCGCCAAGCGGCAGGAATATGAGGAGGAGGCTGCCCGTCGCCTGGCTACCCACCAGGCGATGGCGGCGGCGTACCGTGAGGCAACTCAACGGCTACGCGACCTTCTACAAAATGCTGACTATCCGATGGAATACTCGGATGGTCAAGACCTGGCCGCGCTTGCGCGGTCAGCCCATTTTAAGGCCATGAGGTCCGTAACCCAATCCAGGGTAACGGAGGCCATATTGGCTAAGCATGGGGTGGTGGCTGAAGATGCCCCCCCGCTGGAAGCCACCAAGGGTCCCTCCCCCCCCCAACCCTGTCAGTCCAAGGTGGGCCTTCTGGTCCTGGACCAGGGGAAGGGAAAGAGGAAGGACTTTGATGTCCGGGATGCTCTGGTGGTGGGTGACCCCCTGCCTGACATCCCCTCTGATGAGGCGGCCTTTCAGGCTAGCTGCCCTAAGAGAACATGAAATTCGCAAGGAGATGCATGAAAAGGCTCCAAAAGGAAGAGGCAGCGAGGAGGGCAGCGGCAGACACCCCTGCCCGCCCCTCCTCCGCTGGGGCTGGCCCTAGCGGGGTCACACGGACCCCCCCGGCCTCACCCCGGGCCCCCAGGGCCCCCTCTCCCCCTCCCCCACCACCCCAGGTTCGCCCTGTGGGCTGGGGCCCCCTTCCCACCCAGGGGGGGGTGCCAGGACCCCAGGAGGCCCTGGGGGGAGGTCCAGAGGTGCCCAGGGCACCCACCAACCCACCTGCTGAGGCCCCCCCACGTCAAGGGGATATTCAAGAACAGCTGGCCATCCTTCAGGCCCAGCTGGCCTCTCTGCAGGACCAACAATTGTCAGCCAACCAGCTGCAAACAGTGGATGGCCTTCGGGCCCTGATGTCCAGGTACGAGCGTGGCACCATAAACCTGGACCCCGCTCGACTCCAGCATGCCACCGATGTCTTCCTGAGGGCGAACCCCCCTCCTACAGGTGTGTACAACCCCCACAAGAAGGAATCAAAGATCAATATTGCTGGTTTACCTGAGGGACATACCATTGAACAAGCCAAACAGTTTGTCTTTGCTCTGGAGTATGGGATGGAAGGCCTAAACCTTAGGCATCAGTTTAAGGCTCTCAGGGCCTCCTCCACCTTTCACCAATCATCTCCTGCAATTAGAGCACTGATTCAGTCAAACCTATCAGGAACGCACCCTCACACCTGAGGCAGCCATTGAACAGTGGCCTACCTTTATCACTGATCTGAAACAGCTAGTGCTTACCAACAACCACATGGAAGCAGTAGAACGTTTCAACTGGCTGGCTGCTTATAAGGTTAACAAAAATAACCTCTCTGGGGATGCAAAAACATACAGGGTAATGATAGAGAAAGACCTTGAGCTTCTAAAGCTCCAACCAAGGTATCTCATCCACACCTGGCTAACAAAAGCTGGTTTGCAACCCTCTGTCTTGGCTACCCTGCTTACAGGCCTCAAGGCCCTCTGGGATAACTTCAGGGCTGCCATGCTCTACATCGAGGAAGCGGTGGACCCCCTGGGAACTGGAAACCCCCAGGCCCAGGACCCCAAGGTCCAGGGCATCCAAGGCCACAAGCGCAAGGGGGGGGCAGCCAGGGGGGGGCACCAAAGACCCACAAGTCCTCCCACCAAGGGGGCAGTGGCTCTCAGGGGCGTGGCAACACGTGGCACCGTGTGCCCCTGCATGGCAACCCCAACAACAACAACAACAATAACAACAACAGGTCCCAGCAGGGCAATAACAACAACAACAGGCCCCAGCAGGGCAACAACAACAACAACAACAGGCCCCAGCAGGGCCATAACCACAATAACAATCGGTCCCAGCAGGGCAACAACAACAACAACAACAACAACAACAACAACAACAACAACAACAACAACAACAACAACAACAACAACAACAACAACAACAACAACAACAACAACAACAACAACAACAACAACAACAACAACAACAACAACAACAACAACAACAACAACAACAACAACAACAACAACAACAACCAACCTGGAAACCCTGGCATACGGTGCCTGAGGTGCTTCCAGAGGGGGCATGACAGGAACCACTGCCCCCACAACGACTCCCTGCACACCGACGTGGATCTCTGCCCGGGTTGCTGGCACGCACGTCATCCCCTGGGGCCTCCAGGCAGCCGGTGCAACAGGCCTCGCTACCCAAACAAATGTGAGTTCTCTCACCTTGCTTACTCTGAGGATGATGATCTCATTCCCATTGGGGATGGCAGCCAGGGCATAATTGATTTTGAGGCAGCAACCTTACTGTCCTCCCAACACCCTGTACTGGAACCCTACATAAAAGCACTAACCCCTACTGTTGACAACTCCATAGATATCAAGGAGCTTGCTCATCAGCTGCACCTAGCCATGGGTCATGAAACAGTGGCTGAGGAACTGGCCAGACGGCTGGGGGGTAGTAGCATGGGAAAACCACTCAGGAATGCAGTAAAACTGGCTAGACAACACTGTCAAGAATGTCAGTTTAACAGCCCCAAACCTCAAAAATGGCATACTGCAACTCCTTCCACCACTAGAGGCATGATAGTGGGGGATGTGATGCACATCAACAAAGATGTCCAACCCTACCTGATCCTAAAAGATTCATGGTCCAGGTTCACAGTAATGGAACCCCTACACTAGGAAGAGGGGGTTGAGAAATTTCTCACTTTTTTCTCAGTTTTTCTCAATTTGGGCGTTTTTCTGAGAATTTTCTCAGCAAATTGAGAAGAACTGAGAAAAATCTCAGTTTTTCTCAGGACGATTGAGAAGAACTGAGAAAATTCTCAGATTGGTCTCAGTTTTTGAGAAAATTTTCACGAAACCTGAGAAATGGCCTGAGAAGTGCTGAGAAGAATTGAGAATCATTCTCAATTTTCTCAAACAAGTCCAACGCCGCAACTGAGAAAACCACAAGAACTGAGAAAGCAGAAAAAACCACAAGGACTGAGAACGAGGAGATTCACACACTTGATACAAACGCATCACATTGCAAGCGGTGAGCATGGTAGAGATGGAATGTGAAAAATATAGGGTTATCATACAATATAGCCAATGTACCATCCAAGCCACGAGCCACGAGGTAGCCATGGCTGACAGCGGAGCTCATAACTTTCACGTTCGGGCACCCAATTCGGCTGTGAATATCACAATCACTTCGTCTTTCTAAGACGCACACGCTGATATACTTTTCCGAAGCTATTGCGCAATATATGACGAGCAAACGCTCCTCGACGCAACGCAGCCTGGCGGCTGCGCTAAGCCCTGACAGTACGTCTGCAGCTCCGGCTGCAGCCTCGCCCTCAGGTCCGGAAAGAAGTGGCGACACTAGTCGCGCACTGGTGGTCGCCCAGATCCCTCATTTGATGCCCAGCACGTTGAACGCGTTGTGTCGGCACAGCGACCCCCCTGCATTCAAACAAAGGCACACCGATAACCAAGAAAAGCGTATGCAAATGTGTAGCCTTGTTCCTTGAAATTATGGCTGGCTTACGCAAAGAGCGACTGTAAGATGACCTGTACAGTGGGGCCGGAAACAGCTTGCTTGATCAGGGCGTGTTTTTCGAGCTTCACTGGCCGGGAGTGTCTAGTGGTGAGAACCATTGCTGCGATCGCTTTCCCACCATTTACGAGGAAATACCCGCAAATGAAAAACCACTGAAACGGTCTAGCTAGTCAGTCATTACATTAGCCATATGCCATGCATGTTTCCAAACGTCCAAGAACGCACACGGTGCAAATGCAAAAATCCGGAGGACACGACTTCATTGCTTCATTGTCGTCAGAAAGCAACAAACGTGAAAACGCTAGCTGCCCAAATCTGAGATTCCGCGGAGCACAGAAAGTAAGAAAGCCTAGAAGCTACCAGCAAGGAATCGAACATAGGACTTCATTGCTTCATATTTGTATGCACAAGAATAAATAAGTGACATGCATTAAGGGCCCGCCAGCATAAAGGGCCTGCAGTCTGATGCGGGCCCAACGGCAGCACCGCCATAGCAGATAAGGGCCCCCAGTCTGATGCGGGCCCCACAGCACCACCGCCATAGCAGAGCTCAAAGGGGTCGTGGTGCGCATGAAACGTATGTATTTGTCGGTAGGTGCCGTTGGGGTCAAATTGGGTGCCGCCAAAATCGGGCCGACGCGTCAATAGACTGAGGCCGTCGATGAGTGCCATCATGCGGCTTGGGTCATTTCTGTTGGAGAACTTCAGGTAAGTTAACTTAATGCAAACCACTGGTCGCCCGCGTCGGGAACCGGCCCAACGGCTCTTCCGCAACAGAAAATTACGCGGCATACTGCAGAAGTCGTCGGATCGTTACATTTCGACGGTCAAAAATTCAAGATGAGGCTTGCGTTCAATTTGCCGCAGTTTGCCGCCCAGAGAAAGTAGTCGTTGGACTCGTTCCCCACGAGAAACACAATCAAGCAAGCTGTTTCCGGCCCCACCGTCTAGGTCATCTCGTCGCTCTACACGTCAGCCAGCCATAATTTCAATGCACAAGGCTACACATTTCCATCTCCATTCATATTCATAATCCTGCACGACTCGAAAACGCGGACAAGATAACGGCAGGCTCGAGCTACCATGGTCCGGATTCTCCCGATTTCTGGCCTGCGCTGGTTGTCTCCTTGATATTGGCGACTCCCTCCGGTAAGAGGTTTTTCGCAGTTTGGCTGTTTCGAAACGTTAATTAAGTGAGATGCCTTCGGATCTGGAGACTCACACAGCCGCGAAATCATGCCAAAGGTCCTATGTTCGATCCCTTGCTGGTAGCTTCTGAGCTTTCTTATTTTCTGTGTTCCGCGGAATCTCAGATTTGGGCCGCTATCGTTTTCACGTTTATTGCTTTCTTATCCGACGACCATGTCGTGGCTTGCTCGTGTGACATCTGGGGCATGGTGTGATTCATGGGTATGGGTTGCTCTGCCATAAGAGTGAGTGTTGGGTCATAAATCGTGTTCTACACATTCGCTGCATGCAATCATGCCAAAGGTCCTATGTTCGATCCCTTGCTGGTAGCTTCTGAGCTTTCTTATTTTCTGTGTTCCGCGGAATCTCAGATTTGGGCCGCTATCGTTTTCACGTTTATTGCTTTCTTATCCGACGACCATGTCGTGGCTTGCTCGTGTGACATCTGGGGCATGGTGTGATTCATGGGTATGGGTTGCTCTGCCATAAGAGTGAGTGTTGGGTCATAAATCGTGTTCTACACATTCGCTGCATGCAATCATGCCTAAGGTCCTATGTTCTATCCCTTGCTGGTAGCTTCTGAGCTTTCTTATTTTCTGTGTTCCGCGGAATCTCAGATTTGGGCCGCTATCGTTTTCACGTTTATTGCTTTCTGATCCGACGACAATGTCGTGGCTTGCTCGTGTGACATCTGGTGCATGGTGTGATTCATGTGTATGGGCTGCTTTGCCATAAGAGTGACTGTTGGGTCATAAATCGTGTTCTACACATTTGCTGCATGAAATCATGCCTAAGGTCCTATGTTCGATCCCTTGCTGGTAGCTTCTGAGCCTTCTTATTTTCTGTGTTCGGCGGAATCTCAGATTTGGGCCGCTATCGTTTTCACGTTTATTGCTTTCTGATCCGACGACAATGTCGTGGCTTGCTCGTGTGACATCTGGTGCATGGTGTGATTCATGTGTATGGCTGCTTTGCCATAAAAGTGAGTATTGGGTCATGAATCGTGTTCTACACGTGCTGATTTTCCATTCCTGTGTTCTGCTTTTGTTTTGCATTCTTTTCAGTTTGTGGCGCATACAAACGGCACCGACATCTTCAATTCGGGGCATCAAGCTATGCAAGCGGCCTTGTGAAAGACAGCCATGGCAACATAGTTGTAGTCATCTTCTTTGAAAAAATTGCAGCAAGCTAGAGAATTAGACGAGTTTATGGCAGGGCCATGTCAAGAAATCAATGCACAAAAGGACGGCTTTCATACGTACATAAATTATTTTTTAATTAAAAAAAAACTGTTTCCTTGATTGCCTTGCTGAAATTATGTTGGCAGTGCTTGCTGCTCTCATAATCTGTTTTTCACTCTCTTGTGGTTTTTCATTTTTCTCAGTTCTCGTGATTTCTCACTTTTCTCAGTCCGAGTGAAGTCTCACTTTTCTCAGATTTTCAAATTCTCAATTTCTTCTCAGCTCTTCTCAATTTTTCTCACCCCCTTTTCTCAGGTGATTCTCAGTTTTTCTCAGCTCTTCTCAGTTACTTCTCAGCTCTTCTCAGTTACTTCTCAGTTTTTCTCGGCTCTTCTCAGGTTTTTCTCAATTTTTCTCAGGGTTTCTCAGTTTTCTCAATCCTGACTTCCTAGTGTACCTGGCATGTCTGCAGGGCAGCTACGTGTTGCACTCATGATTGCTTTACCCAGATTCTACCCAGTTGACAGAATTTTGCTTGATCAACAATTTTCTTGTCTGACTGACCTGGAAGGGTGTGAAGCAATAGAGATTGCTGGGCTGGAAGATCATGAGGGTCAGGGGGTCATTGAAAGAACCATCAGATCTGTCAAAACCCTACTAGCCAAAAATCCCTCCAAGGATGCTACTTCAGGGGTCTATTGTGACAGGGCACTCTGGTGTTATGAAATGTGCACAACCCTAAACATGAGACCTGTCCTGCATGCCAAGCGGGGTGAGGTAATCCCAGCAGGACTGCAGGCAGGTGTATATCCCCGGCCCAGAGGTGATAGCACTGTACAACACTGCACGTGCACAAACCTCAGCAAAACTGGCAGAAAAAGATAAAACACATCCCAGGCCAGTATTCCAAAAAGGTGATCAAGTCCTCTCAAAATTTTTGCAGAGTGACCCCGTTTTCCTGGGGAATGGCCAGGCAGACATTAATAATAATATGAATTACCCTAATTCCTAATGGACCTATGGAGAACTCATTGTCATGGAGAACATCATGCCTTTATTAATTCAATTGCCATGGTAGGTCATTATCATGGCTATCAATTAGCCACTTATGTCACCAGCCAGCAAACATGGCATTGAAATCCAGGGGGGTGCTGGGGTTAAACAACATTCCCTGCATCGTCCCGTGGCCAATTATGGGAGGAGGGCAGACGGCCTCCATCACCCCGTGCAAACGAAGGTGCATTGACCACAGCTCCAGCATTTCCTCTCGCGTCACGGGAACGTGCCCTCCCGCTGGTAGGTTGCGGGTAGACGAAAACGTGGCAGCCATCGCCTTGACCGCATCGTCGCAGCCCGTGTTCAGACTGGTCACCTCGACGAGCTCCTGTTCGCCGCTGTCCCACGTGATGTGAAACAGCAGGACGCGTCCGCCATCCTCTGTCACGGGGCCGAGGCACGCGTCGTGGATCGCGCGAACGGGGGATTCGTTGTCGACGTCGCTCAGACGCTGTTCGAATTCGCCATGCTCGCGACAGACGCGCCTCAGCGACGTCCTGGCATCGCGCAGTCGATTCGCGAGCTGGCTGCACGCGACGTGCAAGCTTTCAACCATCGCCATCGCCTCGGCCCCTGCGTTGGTGGGCCTGGGATTCATGGCGTCGTCGTCGGATATTGCGTGAGTTTCGTCGACGAAAATGGAAAGGGGAGACGATGGCAATGCGTGGGAAGACGTCGACGCAATATAAACGCGTTCCAGACGCTGGCGTTACGTCCTAACCGTCTCCTGTCCGCTGGCATTTCCCTAAATGACCTGGAAATGCATCGGTTGACAGACAACAATGCCGAACGCTGCTCGCTTTTTAGACCTCAAAATTTAGTATCTACGCGTTTAGGGCGATGCCCCGGATCGCATGCATCTATAGATCGATAAATATCGTTAAATATCCGATTCGTGTGCCCCTTCTTCGTGCCAGGCGACCATCGCTTTCGTTAGATATCCATTTGCTGCACTGGCGAGCTTCGCGCATCTCGTCTATTGTGCCGTCGCCACATGGCACGAAATGTACTATACATGCGTCCTGGTACAGTGATATCGCCTGTCGTCGCGCACCTTTTTGTCTCTAGGCCTTTTCGAGTCGAAATCGCCCAAGTCCTTGGCCTCGGCGGGCAGTCCGAGGGCCTAGGGCGCGTGCGACGCGTCGTGGGGCGTCGATACTACATGCGTGGTACGGCGGGCACGGGAACTAAGCGTACCACGTCGTACCGTCCACCAACGTGACCAGCCTGCGCGGGGCGCGGGGAATTAACGGGGCGTACATGGAATTTTACTTCAGACGCTACGGATCTACTTCAAAGTACTCCAAACTAGCCGACGTACGTTTGAAGTACGGAAACCCACGTTGTACTAGTTTGTACTACCCAACTGGCCAGTGACGTAAGTTTGAAGTACGGAAACCCATGTTGTACTAGTTTGTACTACGCCATACGTGTCCCAGCCATCGCGCGAGTCATCTGCCACGTGTCAGTCATCGACGGTGTCACGTGTCAGTCATCGACGGTGCCACGTGTCGGTCATCGACGGTGCCACGTGTCAGTCATCGACGTGCCACGTGTCAGTCATCGACGGTGCCACGTGTCAGTCATCACCGGTGCCACGTGTCAGTCATCGACGGTGCCACGTGTCGGTCATCGACGGTGCCACGTGTCGGTCATCGACGGTGCCACGTGTCGGTCATCGACGGTGCCACGTGTCGGTCATCGACGGTGCCACGTGTCGGTCATCGACGGTGCCACGTGTCGGTCATCGACGGTGCCACGTGCGATGATCCTACTGTGTCATGTGTAAATCTTTAATGGGGTTCTATCTACTAATCATTTATCTAGGAGAGTCGGTTAGGTGTAACGATATCATGTTTCTATTATGAACCGTTGTTATAAAGCAGTCTATTACGCGTCCGCGACCAACGGGACGATGGTGCGCCACTCGGGGGACGTTTCCGTCCATCCGTCATAGTACAGGTACACGGCCCGGACGAACGCCCCGTGGCTGCCGGGGCAGGACTCGGGCCTCGCGCACCATCGGAGGTACGACTTCAGCGTCTCCATGCGCTTTAGGAGCGACACCGACCGGTTCCGCGCGCGCCCCCCGTCGTCGACGCGGAAGCCGTCGGGGTTGTATCGAATGAACAGCGTCGGCATGCCCATCGCCTGGCCCACGTTCACCATCCTGGTCTGCTCGCACTCGCAAGCATAATGCATGTGCTGGTGCTCGTCCACCTCGAGCACCAGCACGTGGGTCCCCGCGTCCCACACGAAATCCGGACGGACGCGGACGCACGCGCCGCCGTCGATCATGCGGTCGTGCGTCTCGTAGGGGGGCAAGGACCCCGCCGCGATCTCCGCGTCCAGGAACGCCTTGACCTGCATCTCGTGTCGTCTGGCAATTTTGGCGGCGCGGTCCGGGTCGCACGTGGGACAGCGGCCCGACGCGTCGAGGATGTCGTCCAGGCCGCATACGCTGCACGGATGGAGCGCGACATTACGACTGTCCGCGGGGGCGTGACACTCGCAATAACGGACGCCCTCCAGGTCGTGGGTCCCGAGCTCATTACACTCGGAGCACCGCATGCGGGGGTATCTGACATCCCCCCTGCGCTTATGGGACGCGCATCGACTCGCGGAGTGACCGGGCAAGCCGTACCACGCGAAGACGCCGCACCCCGGCTCAGTGCATCGTCTGGACACGACGTTGACCGTGTCGGGCGTTCTGTGTACGGCGCACCGAGATGGACGTTGGTCGCCAGCGTAGCCGTACGACGGGTGCCGGCCGCATCCCGGCTCCTCGCACCGTTTGTTCATTATGTCGAACATGCCCGGCGTTTTGTGTACGGCGCACCGAGATGGACGTTGGTCGCCAGCGTGGCCGTAGACTGGTTGTCGATCGCACCCCGGCTCAGTGCATCGTTTGTTCTTTATGTCGAACATGCCCGGCGTTTTGTGTACGGCGCACCTAATCGGACGCCTATCGCCCACGCGGCCGTACGTGGGTAGTGTATCGCATCCCGGCTCCTCACATCGTTTGTTCTTTATGTCGAACATGCCCGGCGTTTTGTGTACGGCGCACCTAATCGGACGCCTATCGCCCACGCGGCCGTACGCGGGTATTGTATTGCATCCCGGCTCCTCGCATCGTCTGGACACGACGTTAAGCATGTCGGGCGTTTTGTGTACGGCGCACCGAGACGCTCGTCTATCCCCGGCGAGTCCGTACACCGGAATTCTCAGGCACCCCAATTCCGTACATCGCTTGGACACGACGTTGATCATTCCGGGAGCCTTGTGTTTAGCGCATCGGGACGGACGTCGATCACCCACGTGGCCGTACGACGGCTGTCGTTCGCATCCCTCTTCGACGCATCGGCGGTTCACGATGTCGATCATGCCGGGCGACTTGTGTTTAGCGCATCGGGTCGCTCGTCGATCCCCCGCGAGGCCGTAGGTAGCCCACGTCGTGCAGTCCCCTTCCTCGCACATCCCCCGTTTCTTCGCCGACATCCCGGACGTCCGCCGCGCGCGATCGCGTCCCGCGCGGTCCGAGGTCTCCTCGTCTCCGTCGACCCTCTCCGCGAAAATTTATCGGCCCGGCGGAGCGAACGTGTCGTCCGGCGCCGCGCCGACCGATCCGATCGGACGCTCGCTCGTATCCTATTGGTGGATACTCCGAGCGCCGCGTCGAGAAAATAATCTCCCGCGATCTTATCAGAAACACAATGCCCACCAAATCCACCTCCGCAGGCCGCGAGCGCGAGATACGCAACCTTGCAGCATCATTCAACCGCCTGATCCGGGGCATATACAGGGAGACGGAGGCCGTGAAACGGTACACCAACAACGTGGCCTACACGAGAGCGCTCACAAAACTATCGGACAAGTACAGGAGAGATGTCGACAGATTGTTTGATTCCAAGATCATGAGGAAGCGTTAGTAGACCCGACCCAATACGCCGCGCGCCGCGCCAACCGATCCGATCGGACGCTCGCTCGTATCCTATTGGTGGATACTCCAAGCGCCGCGCCAGAGACGGGTGTACCCTCCGTTCCACCTCCCCTTTCCGCCCTCTTAACCCCTTTTTTGACCCCCGAAAACCCCCTTCCCGACCCCCAAAAAGGCCCTGTTCCGGTGTTCCGGCTCCCCCCCCCTGGGCCGGTATCATCTGAAAAAAAAAATTTTCTGGGACCAAAATCCTTCGTTTTGGACTTAGCCGATTTCGGCCTCCTCCTCTCTCTTCCCTCTTCCCTCTCCCTCTCTCTCCTCTCCCTTCCCGTCCTTATATATCCAGGGTATAGGGGTCTATCTATTTTTTTCCTAATAAATCACTTTTTTATATGATACCAGCACGCCCCCTCCGGGAATAGGAACGGTATATATAAGCGGCTATTCGTCCTATTTAACCGTGGGGCGTGAATAGGACACCGTCTCATATATCCTATTTCCGGGATGGCGTGCCGGTATCATCTAGAAAAGTGATTTATTAGGAAAAAATAGATAGAACCCTATGCCCTGGATATATGGGGACGGGAAGAGAGGGGAGAAGAAAGAGGGAGAGGAGAGAGAAAGGAGAGGGAGAGAGAAAGGAGAGGGAGGGAGAGAAAGGGGAAGAGGAGAGGCCGAAAACGGCTAAGTCCAAAACGAAGGATTTCGGTCCCAGGAAAATTTTTTTTTCAGAATGATACCGGCCCAGGGGGGGTGGGCCGGAACACCGGAACAGGCCTTTTTCAGGGGTCGGGAAGGGGGTTGTCGGGGGTCAAAAAAGGGGGTGAAGAAGGCGAAAAGAGGGGTGGAACGGGCTGCGCCTCCCTTTCGGGCCGAATCGGCGCGGCGCTCCGAGTATCCTCCAATCGGATCGCTCCGTTCGGCGGGAGATCCACGGGGCGGATGTGAACCGCACCTCTCTTATGGCGCCGTACTCCTAGTATCCACCAATGAAAGGCGCGCGTACTACCGAGTGACCGGGACGGACCTAGACGGTGACGGATGTAAGCATAAGGTACATGGCGTTAACGCGCACGGACGCGCCCGGATAGCGGGCTTGGGACTTGGCCGAATTCGCGGGTCCGCGGTCCTAGCTATGCGCATCTAGCTACCGTGGGAACATGATGGACTCATTGAATAGGGTTCATACACTCTTTTATTCATAAATAGGCGGGGTTAAAGCACGTATCTCCTATCTACCCTGGCTATCTACCTCACGCGGCGCGCGCGTCGGCGAGGACGCGGGCCGGGGACACGCCGTCCTCGTGGTACACGGCGGGTACGCCGCGGCTGGGCGGGATGGAGCTGATGCACACGGCGCGCACCCAGGTGGACCCGTCCGTCATCCGCTCGTACTCCATAATGATGTTGGCATGTGGTCTCTTGGCAAGGCCGGCCCGACGCGCCTCGTGCGAGGACAGGATCGCAGCGAGCGGGCTGCGAGCGAAGTCCCTCAGTGGGACAAGTCCGATCGTGCGCCCCGGCCGGCCGGCGTGGCGGAAGACGCTGTACACAGTGCCGTCCGACGCGGTCGCCGGCTCGCTCAGCCAGTAGTCGGCCCCGACGCCGACTTCGTACGACGGAATCACTTCCACGAACTTCCCCGCGGAGTCGACCCAGCGCGTGCGGCCCTTGGCGTCGTCTTGCCTTCGCACGGTCGGGTCGCGCGCCACGTGCGCGAACACGGACGAGGCCAGGTGTCGCTTGGTCAGGGGGCCGAATGCGGGCCAGTCCTTGACGCGGTCGGAGAAGTCCGGAAACTCGCTGCCGTCCGCCGTCATCTCGGCGGCGGGCCGCTTCTTGGTCGCGGGACGAGGGGCGGGCGCGGGACGAGGCGCGGGCGCGGGCGCCGGCGTGGGCGGGAGGACGGTGTCGGAGCCCTGCGCCCACGTGCCCGTTTCGTGGGACGGCGAGGCGGGGAAGCCGTAGGCGTCCGCGAACGAGCTGACCGGCCCGACAATCTGGCTGGAGGAGTCGGTGATGTCCGCCAGCAGGAGGTACGTCCACGGCCCCACTCGCGCGCCTTCGGGGGGCGGGGGAGGCGCGGCGACGAGCGCGGTGTCCGCGGGGCTGTCCGGGGTCGATTCGCCGCCGGACGCCGCCCCGGCGCAGTCCGGGTCGATCTCGTCGAGCGTCGGGAAGCTTCCCCATCCCAGGCCCTCCATGATGTCCACGTCCTGCATGGTGCGGATGCGAGCATAAGATGCGCGAGTGTGTTAGAGGGAAGAATTCGAGGGGCCAGACATGCGCGAGGATGGCTAGATGGGGGAAGAATGTGGGTCTCACCTTTTCGGGGAACATACGCAGGATGTCGAAGGACAGTTCGGAGAGGCAGCGCAGGTCGGGCGTCTGTGCGGAATCCATGGAGGAAGAATTGGTGGGGAGAGAGTTGGAGAGTCGGAGAGAGCTGGAGAGCTGTACTCGAGAGAGCTGGAGAGCAGGATGCCCGGACAGTCCGGTTGTCCTCCTCTTTATGCGTTTTTCGTGGGCGAACGGACGCTCCGGATTCGCCGCGATCGGAGGGTTGCCAATCACCCTCCGTGGATAACGCCGATCGTGTGCCAATCACGGCCGACCGTCGGATGGGCCGGGCATCTCCCGCGCCGCGCCATCGTTACCGTGGAGATGCGCTAGTATCCACCAATGTATGTTAGTATCCACCAATGGGACGCCGGCGAGCCATACCGCGGCCTGGACTTAGCGATTTCGGGACTTAGCCATTTTCGGGACTTTGCGACATTGGGACTGTCCCGGCGTCCTGCTACTCTAACGTCATCGCGCGCGGCCGCGGTCGGGACTGCCTACTTGGGACTTAGCGTCCTACGTGTGCATGATGTTGAGACTTGAGACGGGAACATGCAGGCAAGGCTTTATTAATCAATAAAATGGTGTTAATCACAAGTCGCTATCTACATGTACACATGATAGCCCCCGGGGCTATTCGATAGGATCGTCGCCGCTCAGCAGGAGCGGGCGGCGAGCAAGAGCTGGGCGGGCGTCAGCCCGCGCGCGTGGTACGACGCGACAGTGGGCCGGGCAATGGTTGTCTTCACGAGGGCCACGGCGCGAACCCACTGCGAACCGTCCGCGGCCGTTTCGGTCTCCAGGATGACGGAGCCGTGCCTCGCCCGGCCGAGTCCGCACTCGTTGAGGTCGTCGACGGACGGCATATAGGCCAGCGGGGTGGACGGAAAGTCCCGCAGGGGCACCAATCCGATCGTACGGCCGATGGCGACGCAGCGGGTGAAGACGGGCGCCGAAGTCGGCCCGTCGGGCTGGGCCAGCCACTCCTCTGGCCGGCCCAGGCGGGGCTTGAGCTCCGGGATCTTCTCGATGCACGGCCTTCCGAGTCCTCGTAACGCTTACCGACGAGGACGCACGCGGTGTCCTTCACGAGCGCCGCCACGACGCGCTGGGTCTGCGGCCCGAACGCGCGCCAGTCGCCTATGCGGGCCGAGAAGTCCGGCAGGGCGGACGGTGCGGGCAGGGCGGACGGAACGGACTGGACGGGCAGGGCGTACGGGACGGAGGAGGACGGGACGGATACTCGGGCGGTCTGGACGGACGTCGGCGCGCTCGACGCGCTGGACTCCTGGCGCCGCGCCGTGCGAGGCCTCTTGGGCACGGGGGGCTGCGCGGGCGCGTCGACCGTATCCGGCGCCTGGTTGAAGTAGCTGTCGCCGTAGTTGATGAGGAGTTCCTCCCCCTCGCGGATGTCCCTCAAGGCGTACACGCGGGAGGACAGCAACGCGTCGTTGGGAGTCTTGAACTCGCAGTTCTGAATGCCCGGCCCTCGTGGTTGATGAAGGCCGTTTCGTTGCAGTACGTGTCCGCCTCCAGGCACACCGCGTACGTCCGTCCGTCGAAGAGCGTCAGACGGTAGCATCCGTCCGTCTTCACCTGGGCGGACGACGTGTCCAGATCTCCGTCTGGCAGCCTGTAGTACCGCACCAGGGCGCCGCCGTACACCCCGATCTCGTCTCCCGCCTTGAAGTCCCGGCCGGCGAACGCGCCGAACGGGCCGTGCGGGTCGTTAGCCGGGAGCGCCCTGACGCGGATCCGGTCGTTGAGGGAAGATTCGAGCATCCCGAGCTGGGCGCCCACTTCGAGCGTCGGGCACCCCGGGGTCACGGGGGCCGACACGTACATTTTTAGCTGGCCGTTGCACCCGGTCATGGGGCCAGGTGCAGCTCACGGGACAGGAACATCCGCCGGAACAGCTTTGCGCGGCGCGCTCGTTCTTCTCGAATTCTTCTTCGTGTCGGGGGCGCTTGGCCTGCGTCGGGGAAGAAACGGGCGATCAGGCGCACGGGCAAACAGGTGAGGGAAGAAACGGTGGGTCAGATCGTGTGTGATAACCAGGGAGGCGGGGCGAAGGAAGCCGCGGTTCGAAGGGGAAGAATCGCTTACCGCGCGGACCTTGGCGGCGGTGCAGGGGTTGGGGGAAGAAACGGTAGCAGCCGATGCCATGGCAAAATAGAGAAGTGTGGGAGGCTAGCTGGGAGCTGGTTTGCTGGAGTGATGGTCGAAGGAATGACAAGACCCGGGTCCTGTGCCCACTATGTAGTCCTCGGGTGTCCGGCGGTTACGGGATCGACGCACGGGAGCGATTGGCGAGATCGACGGTGGGTGATTGGCCGGCGCGGACGGGCCTGGACGGACGTATCCACGGCACGCCAATCACGGGCACGCCAATCGGGCGAGCCAGTCCCGATCGGACGGCTGCCTCCCCCGGCCGCCAATCGGACGAGCCAATCCCGTCCGGTGATTGGCCCTCTTCTGGACGGACCTGGACGGGCGTATCCACGGCACGCCAATCGCGGATCCGCCAATCGGACGGGCCAATCTCGCCCGAGTGACGGCCGCGATCGGGTCCCACAAGAGATCCGATTCGGATGCGCCACACAAATTGATTGGCTGGCGTGTTCGCCCATCGCGCCATCCCGTCCGATGTGAGGAGTTCTTGGGGGGTGCGGATCTCTCACCCCGTCCGGCCGCGTGGGCGCAGGCGTCCGATTAGGTGCGCCGTACACAAAACGCCGGGCATGTTCGACATAAAGAACAAAAATGCACTGAGCCGGGGTGCGATCGACAACCAGTCTACGGCCACGCTGGCGACCAACGTCCATCTCGGTGCGCCGTACACAAAACGCCGGGCATGTTCGACATAATGAACAAACGGTGCGAGGAGCCGGGATGCGGCCGGCACCCGTCGTACGGCTACGCTGGCGACCAACGTCCATCTCGGTGCGCCGTACACAGAACGCCCGACACGGTCAACGTCGTGTCCAGACGATGCACTGAGCCGGGGTGCGGCGTCTTCGCGTGGTACGGCTTGCCCGGTCACTCCGCGAGTCGATGCGCGTCCCATAAGCGCAGGGGGGATGTCAGATACCCCCGCATGCGGTGCTCCGAGTGTAATGAGCTCGGGACCCACGACCTGGAGGGCGTCCGTTATTGCGAGTGTCACGCCCCCGCGGACAGTCGTAATGTCGCGCTCCATCCGTGCAGCGTATGCGGCCTGGACGACATCCTCGACGCGTCGGGCCGCTGTCCCACGTGCGACCCGGACCGCGCCGCCAAAATTGCCAGACGACACGAGATGCAGGTCAAGGCGTTCCTGGACGCGGAGATCGCGGCGGGGTCCTTGCCCCCCTACGAGACGCACGACCGCATGATCGACGGCGGCGCGTGCGTCCGCGTCCGTCCGGATTTCGTGTGGGACGCGGGGACCCACGTGCTGGTGCTCGAGGTGGACGAGCACCAGCACATGCATTATGCTTGCGAGTGCGAGCAGACCAGGATGGTGAACGTGGGCCAGGCGATGGGCATGCCGACGCTGTTCATTCGATACAACCCCGACGGCTTCCGCGTCGACGACGGGGGGCGCGCGCGGAACCGGTCGGTGTCGCTCCTAAAGCGCATGGAGACGCTGAAGTCGTACCTCCGATGGTGCGCGAGGCCCGAGTCCTGCCCCGGCAGCCACGGGGCGTTCGTCCGGGCCGTGTACCTGTACTATGACGGATGGACGGAAACGTCCCCCGAGTGGCGCACCATCGTCCCGTTGGTCGCGGACGCGTAATAGACTGCTTTATAACAACGGTTCATAATAGAAACATGATATCGTTACACCTAACCGACTCTCCTAGATAAATGATTAGATAGAACCCCATTAAAGATTTACACATGACACAGTAGGATCATCGCACGTGGCACCGTCGATGACCGACACGTGGCACCGTCGATGACCGACACGTGGCACCGTCGATGACCGACACGTGGCACCGTCGATGACCGACACGTGGCACCGTCGATGACCGACACGTGGCACCGTCGATGACCGACACGTGGCACCGTCGATGACTGACACGTGGCACCGGTGATGACTGACACGTGGCACCGTCGATGACTGACACGTGGCACGTCGATGACTGACACGTGGCACCGTCGATGACCGACACGTGGCACCGTCGATGACTGACACGTGACACCGTCGATGACTGACACGTGGCAGATGACTCGCGCGATGGCTGGGACACGTATGGCGTAGTACAAACTAGTACAACATGGGTTTCCGTACTTCAAACTTACGTCACTGGCCAGTTGGGTAGTACAAACTAGTACAACGTGGGTTTCCGTACTTCAAACGTACGTCGGCTAGTTTGGAGTACTTTGAAGTAGATCCGTAGCGTCTGAAGTAAAATTCCATGTACGCCCCGTTAATTCCCCGCGCCCCGCGCAGGCTGGTCACGTTGGTGGACGGTACGACGTGGTACGCTTAGTTCCCGTGCCCGCCGTACCACGCATGTAGTATCGACGCCCCACGACGCGTCGCACGCGCCCTAGGCCCTCGGACTGCCCGCCGAGGCCAAGGACTTGGGCGATTTCGACTCGAAAAGGCCTAGAGACAAAAAGGTGCGCGACGACAGGCGATATCACTGTACCAGGACGCATGTATAGTACATTTCGTGCCATGTGGCGACGGCACAATAGACGAGATGCGCGAAGCTCGCCAGTGCAGCAAATGGATATCTAACGAAAGCGATGGTCGCCTGGCACGAAGAAGGGGCACACGAATCGGATATTTAACGATATTTAACGATCTATAGATGCATGCGATCCGGGGCATCGCCCTAAACGCGTAGATACTAAATTTTGAGGTCTAAAAAGCGAGCAGCGTTCGGCATTGTTGTCTGTCAACCGATGCATTTCCAGGTCATTTAGGGAAATGCCAGCGGACAGGAGACGGTTAGGACGTAACGCCAGCGTCTGGAACGCGTTTATATTGCGTCGACGTCTTCCCACGCATTGCCATCGTCTCCCCTTTCCATTTTCGTCGACGAAACTCACGCAATATCCGACGACGACGCCATGAATCCCAGGCCCACCAACGCAGGGGCCGAGGCGATGGCGATGGTTGAAAGCTTGCACGTCGCGTGCAGCCAGCTCGCGAATCGACTGCGCGATGCCAGGACGTCGCTGAGGCGCGTCTGTCGCGAGCATGGCGAATTCGAACAGCGTCTGAGCGACGTCGACAACGAATCCCCCGTTCGCGCGATCCACGACGCGTGCCTCGGCCCCGTGACAGAGGATGGCGGACGCGTCCTGCTGTTTCACATCACGTGGGACAGCGGCGAACAGGAGCTCGTCGAGGTGACCAGTCTGAACACGGGCTGCGACGATGCGGTCAAGGCGATGGCTGCCACGTTTTCGTCTACCCGCAACCTACCAGCGGGAGGGCACGTTCCCGTGACGCGAGAGGAAATGCTGGAGCTGTGGTCAATGCACCTTCGTTTGCACGGGGTGATGGAGGCCGTCTGCCCTCCTCCCATAATTGGCCACGGGACGATGCAGGGAATGTTGTTTAACCCCAGCACCCCCCTGGATTTCAATGCCATGTTTGCTGGCTGGTGACATAAGTGGCTAATTGATAGCCATGATAATGACCTACCATGGCAATTGAATTAATAAAGGCATGATGTTCTCCATGACAATGAGTTCTCCATAGGTCCATTAGGAATTAGGGTAATTCATATTATTATTAATGTCTGCCTGGCCATTCCCCAGGAAAACGGGGTCACTCTGCAAAAATTTTGACCGCGCAGAAGGACTCGCCGTCGAGGATGTCCCCTCCCGGGCACTCTCAACCGCTTCGCGACGTGACCCCCAAGGGACTTTCGCGTACGCTTCCCGTACGCTTCCCGGTAGTTCGCGGTAGTTCCTACTAGTTGCTGGTTAGTTCCCAGGGGGTTGCGGATAGTTCCCAGGGTCTATGGATTTCCCAGGAAATCCCAGGATATCTAGGGATTCCCAGGGAGGCCAAGGAAGACAGGGACTCTCCAGGGGCCCAAGGGTACGCAACAGGGTCCAGGACATTCCAGATGTCCAGGGGCCAGAGGACATACCAGGTGTCCGGGGACCCAGGGACAGTCCGGATGTCCGCTGGACCGGAGGACATAGCAGATGTCCGCAGGATTGAGGGACATACCAGATGTCCGGGGACCCAGGGACAGCGCGGATGTCCAGGGACCGGAGGACATTCCAGACGTCCGCGGGACCGAGGGACATTCCAGATGTCCGCGGGACCGAGGGACATTCCAGATGTCCGCAGGACCGAGGGACATTCCAGATGTCCGCAGGACCGAGGGACATTCCAGACGTCCGCGGGACCGAGGGACATTCCAGACGTCCGCAGGACCGAGGGACATTCAAGACGTCCGCGGGCGGGCAGGCGGATATCCAGGGAGGTGTTGGGGGGGGTCGTAACCGCAATTCGGACGATGTCACTTGGCGCGTCCTGTGCCTGCCACGTGGCGTGTATGGATTGGAGGGAAGTACGCGGAGGTTGGGGGAATGCGGGGGAGTACGGGGAAAAATGTGTACGGGGGAAGTATCTCCGAACTCCCACATGACCGTCGCGTCGCCGTACCACAGGCGGGAGGGTGCCGCGCCCGACGCCCGCCGAAAGCGAATGCTGCAGCTCGCCGCCGCGCAGGGGATCCCGCCGGCCGTGCAGCAGCCATCCGGGTTCCTCCAGACCGCGTTCAATGGCGTGCTCAAGCTGCTGTTCCGGAAAGTGGGCTCGCGGATCATTAAGGAGGCCATCAAGCGGGAGGGGGGGCTGCAGGCCCTCCTGAAGTTCAATTCGCCCCTTAAAGCTTTTAACATGGGCGGGCTGCAGAGCTACCTGGGCACCAAGGGGGCGCGCGTGGCCAGGGCGGTGCGGATCGGCATCCGCGTCGTACGGATTGTCATGGCGGTAGCCTACGTCATACCCAAGGGACTCGAGGAGTTCGACGTCATGGAGCTCGCGGCCGGGACCGCGGCCGACGGGTACGACCGCACGCACGACGCGATCGTCGGGATCGAGGGGGACGAGGACGAGGAGCTGGCGGCGCTCGCGGCGGCGGGCGCGGTCGAGGAGGAGCTGTCCGTGGACGACGAGATCGTCTATTTTTAGCCGACGGGCCCGGCGGCGGCCGGCGAAATCTTCTGCGCGAATCGTATCCGGATCCGGACCCGAACCATGTCCGACGTGCGCGTGCTGACGATCCACTCCGACGCGGCCAACGTGACCGACGCGACCACGAGTGCGGCCAACGAGTGGGTCGTGACCGTGTCGGCCGACGAGTCCGCGCCTTTGCTCGGCCCGCGGTGGAAGATGCATCTGCTCTACGCGTGTGTGAAGGGCTTCGTGCCCGCGGGCACCAGCCGGGTCGTGGGGATCTACTCGGACGGGTTCCTCGGGGCGGCGGACGGGGGGATGACGCTGTTGGCGGCCGAGACGGCGCTCTCGAACCTCGCGTCCGACGTCACCGTGGTCAACCAGCAGAATTACTTGCCCGTCGCGAACCCGCGGCTGCTCAGGGACGGGGGCTCGTTCCGCGTGCGCGTGTGCCACCTGGACGCGGCCAGCCCGCTGACCGCTGGCGCGCGGCCCGTCGTGGGCGACTGGACGCTCGTGCTGCGGCTCGAGATGCTGGGCAGCAAGCCGCGGACGTGAGCGCGCGCGGGCGCCGGCGGAGGCAGGGGGCGGAGGGCGGACTCGGCTTGAAACCGAGCTTACTCTGGCCGATTCCTCTGGGGAGAGGTGTGTGATGCCTGATTCCTCTGGAAGGAAGAGATCACAGTGTGAATCCTCTCTGATGTGAGACGATTCGGGCTGATTCCTCTGGACACGAGGTGTGTGATGCCTGATTCCTCTGGACACGAGGTTGCTTCATCTGCAGAGGAAGACGTAACAGGGGTGATTCCTCTGGAGACGAGGTCCTGCAGAGGAAGACGTCGCCGGGCTGATTCCTCTGGACACGAGGTTGCTTCATCTGCAGAGGAAGTCGTCACAGATTCCTCTGGAGACGAGGTCCTGCAGAGGAAGACGTCGCCGGGCGATTCCTCTGGACGAAGGGAGATTCGGCGCGGCCGGTGTGGAGTGCCACGTGGCGAGGTTCTATTGGACGGGAGATTTGGCGCGGCCGGTGTGGAGCGTGGCCGTAGAGGAGTCGAAGGGACGCGGGGAGGCCACGGGGAAGGCGGGGGGCCACGGGGAGGGCGGGGAAGGCGGGGGAGGCGGAGGCGTAACCGAAATTCGGCGAATCCGATTGGACGCGAGAATTGGCGTCGTTGACATAGAGAGTGCCACGTGGCGTCGGCGGATTTGACGGAACTATAAGCGCCGCGCCAGAGACGGGTGCACCCTCTGTTCCACCCTCCTTTTTGCCCTCTTCACCCCCTTTTTTGACCCCCGAAAACCCCCTTCCCGACCCCCGAGAAAGCCCTGTTCCGGTGTTCCGGCCCACCCCCCTGGGCCGGTATCATTTGGAAAAAAAATTTTTCTGGGACCAAAATCCTCCGTTTCGGACTTAGCCGATTTCGGCCTCTCCTCTTCCCCTTTCTCTCCCTCCCTTCCTTCCTCTCTCTCCCTCTCCTTTCTCTCTCCCTCTCCTTTCTCTCTCCCTCTCCTTTCTCTCTCCTCTCCCTCTCTCTTCTCCCCTCTCTTCCCGTCCCTATATATCCATGGGTATACGGGTTCTATTTATTTATTTTTCCTAGAAATCAGTTTATAGAAAGATACCGGCACGCCATCCCGGAAATAGGATATATGAGACGGCGTCCTATTCACGCCCCACGGTTAAATAGGACGAATAGCCGCCTATATATACCGTTCCTATTCCCGGAGGGGGCGTGCTGGTATCATTTTATAAACTGATTTCTAGGAAAAATAAATAAATAGAACCCTATACCCTGGATATGTAAAGACGGGAAGGGAGAGGAGAGAGAGGGGAGAGGGAAGAGAGAGGGAAGAGAGAGAGAGGAGGCCGAAATCGGCTAAGTCCAAAACGAAGGATTTTGGCCCCAGAAAATTTTTTTTTTCAGATGATACCGGCCCAGGGGGGGTGGGCCGGAACACCGGAACAGGCCTTTTTCGGGGGTCGGGAAGGGGGTTTTCGGGGGTCAAAAAAGGGGGTTCAGAGGGCGGAAAGGAGGGTGGAACGGAGGGATGCACATCCCGTTTCGGGCCGAATCGGCGCGGCGCTCCAAGTAGCGACCAATCGGATCGCTCGGTTTCGCCGATGTGACGGGTGGCGCGGCGCTCCAAGTATCGACCAATCGGGTCGCTCGGTTTTGGCGGGAATTTGGGGGAAATCGGCGCGGCGCTCTCCGTGGAGATCTCGGGCTGACTCGGGGAGTTTCGGGTCGATCGGGGACTCTCGGGTCGGATCGGGGACTCTCGGGCCGACTCGGGTCGAATCGGGCCGAATCGGGTCGAATCGGAGGGAGAGGGGAGAGGGAAGAGAGAGGGAAGAGAGAGAGAGGAGGCCGAAATCGGCTAAGTCCGAAACGGAGGATTTCGGTCCCAAAAAATTTTTTTTTTCAAATGATACCGGCCCAGGGGGGGTGGGCCGGAACACCGGAACAGGCCTTTTTCGGGGGTCGGGAAGGGGGTTTTCGGGGGTCAAAAAAGGGGGTGAAGAGGGCAAAAAGGGAGGGTGGAACAGAGGAATGCACCCGTTTCGGGCCGAATCGGCGCGGCGCTCCGAGTATCGGCCAATCGGATCGCTCCGTTTCGCCGATGTGACGGATGGCGCGGCGCTTCGAGTAGCGACCAATCGGATCGCTCGGTTTTGGCGGGAAATTCGGGGACGGGTAGGGTCCTGGCACGAGGAGATCCACGGGAAGGTCCACGGGGAGGTCCACGTACGGCGCGCCGGATCCGCGGGACTCCCGTGTCGGTTCGGAGGATCGGAGGATCGGATCGCGTCGGATTGGAGGATCGGGAGGAGTGCGCCTACATAAGCCGCCGAGACCCTCGTCTCCCCTCATCCCTTCCTCTCTCCCTCTCAACGATAGAAGCGCGCGCGGTAGAATGAACGAGACACGGGACGTGTCCGATAGTCTCGCCGGGACGCCGGGCGAGTCCGACGGTCCCGCCGCGGTGCCGGACCCCTCCCCGTCTGTCACCCCCATGGAGGTCGATCCACTCGCGCCCCCCCGTGTCCTGTGGGGCGGTCGAGGACGCGCGGAATGTCCCGAGTGTCCGCGCGCCGATGGACCCCAGGACGCTGTGCCGCGCCATGTGCGCCTGGTTCGACGCCGCGGTCGTCAGGGACCCGAGGCGTCGTGGTCCGCGAGAGCGACGTCGAGTGCGCTGCCGGGAATTAGATCGGGACGCTGTTGGGAATTAGACTAAGTCCTTGCTTCGTGTTTGCATTGTGTTTATGAGACGATAATTTCGTTTATTACGATTTTTTATTCAATACAATCGATTTATAAATGCCGCGTGGCGTCTTTGTTTGTTTGGTAACGCTAGAGTCTCACTCCTAGGACTCTTTCGCGGACTCGCGGACTCGCGAACTCGCGCGTTCGTCCCTTTTTTTGTCAAGTTACGGACGGGTGTGCCAGTCCGGCGACCGCGGTCCTTTCGGGGTCGTTCGCGTACAACCCGTCGAACACCTCGTGCCAGTTTTCGGGCGTCGCGCGTTGGCGCGCCGATTCCAGATCCTCCCTCGTCGCCAGGTCGAACCACCCGCTATGGCCCTTCTCCTCGCGCAGGCGGATTTCTCGGTCCACGTCCGCCAGGAACTGCTCGTACGCCTCTCGGTTCGTGTACCCGCGGTAGAGTTCGTCCGGATCGTCCCGGTGTCCGTGGAGGTACGGGTACGCGCGGACGACGAGACCGTCCACGAGTCCGCGGAGAGTGTCAAGGACGTTGCCCATGTCCGCGTGTCTTTTGTCGGGGAAGGGAGGGGGGGGAGAGACGCGCGCGTCTCGTGCACGAACGGGAGGAGAAAATGTCCCCTCCCTTTATACCGCGGTTTTCGCGCGACTCGACTCGATCGATCCGCTCATGGCGCCCGGATTCCATTCGGCTCGCTCGTTCTTCGGAGCCGGGTTCCGATCGACGCGCGACCGATCGTCCGGGTCCTGGTGGAGAAGCAAGGACGGCAGCGGGACGGTCGGCGGGGACGGCTTCGGGACGGAGGGCGACGAGGACGGGGGCGAGGACGGACGCGGACGTTCCGGTTCCCGGTGTCCGTGGAAAGGCGGTCGCCGCGCGGTCGCCGCCGAGGTGCCAGTCGCCGACTTCGGCCGGGAGGAGGAGAGGTACGCGTGCGTGAACCTGAACGCGCGGGACGCCCCGCCGCCCGTGACCCCGCAGGTGATGCGGTGGGCGGAGGACGTCCGCAGGGAGAGGAGGGAGTCGCGCGTCGTGGGCAAGCTGCGTCTTCCGCCGCCCGTGACGACGGGGGTGTTGAAGTGGGCGGTGGAGGCGAACGAGAGGGGCGAGGGGGCGGTCCTCGGTCCGGGATTATTCCGGGACCTACATTATTATAGGGAGCTGCGCGGTTCGATATGGTACATCGATGCGCGGCCACGACGGTCGCGGGGTTCCGATGCCAAAATCCGGCGGCGCGCCGGTTCTGCTCCGTCCACTCCTCTCGGTCGCGCGCGCGGACGACTGCGGACGGTCCCGGAGGCGTCCAACGAGGAGGAAGGGGGGAGGAGTCGGACGGGACGTCGGCGGGGGGCGTGTCGGACGCGGCGGGGTCCGCTCGGCGGGCCCGTCCTCGCACCGTGTGAGGTCGGACGCGTGCCGCCACGCGGTGGGCTCGGCGATCCTGGTGCGCGGGTACAGCGCTCCGGCGCCCGCCGCGCCGCCCGCCCGCGTCCCGGGGGGATGTTCTTACACGGTCCGATTACGTTCACGGAATTCTGGCGAGGATTGACTGCCGATGAACGGGCGGAATATTTGAAGAAACAAATCGAGGACGAAGCCGCTGCCGGAGGCGGTCGGCCGCGGGATCCGAGAAGGAAGCGTGCTCCTAGTCCAGACCCAGGAGAGCGTAGAGAGGGTTTGGGCGGAACGGGTCCGAGAAGGGAGCGTGCTCCTAGTCCAGACCCCGCGGGGCGCGGAGAAGGAGGAGGAGGAGGAGGAGGCGACGACACGGAAAAAATTAGGAAGTTACACGGACTCGTGAAACGGTTGAACGAGGACGATAAGAAAAAGGCCCTTGAGAAGTTTCACAGTGCGGGTAGTAACGTTGACGAGGTTCTTGCGCAGATAGAGGCCGAGCTGCTGGGAGGTCCGTATGCGCCTGCCGGTTCGGGCACGAGTGGTGGCACCGGACCTGCGAGCGGTCCGGCCACGAGTGGTGGGGGCGATCCGGCCGCAGGTGATCCGGGACCCGCGGCCGGTGGCGACACGTCAGCCGTTGCCGATGGGACCAGTGGTCAAGGCGGTCAACCAAGTAAACCGAATTCCGGTAAGAAAAAAAAGGCCAAAAGTAAGCAGCAGACAAGGGGTAGTAGGTAATATTTAGAGCGCCTCACGGTAGTCTTGGGATACCGGAGTCCCGGCCGCTCTCCCGTCCGAGTCCGCGCGTCGCCCCGGAAAATGATCGCAGGCCATACTAGGCAGCACCGCGCTCGAAGAACGCAATCATCATGGGGCAATTCCCGAGTTCCACGCGAATCCACGCGTCCGGAGTCTCCGACGTCGTCGTCGTCGAGTCGCGGGCCGCGGACATCTCCGACCAATTGGACAAGATCTACGCGCCATGGAAGAGCGCATCCCGGCGGGCCGACGACGACGTAGCCGCGTCCTCGCGTCCGTCCGCGAATCCCGAGCCGAGGCCCACGGGGCAAGGGACCGCCACCGCCTACCTGGACGGCGCCCTGAGAGACATGTACGAGGACGACCACTCGTCCAAGCGGTTCCGCCACGCCGCGCCGTCCGTCCCCGAACAGACCTTCCGAAGCGCCGTGTTCTGACTGAAGTATTTTGACATCGTGGTTTGAACCGATGACAGACGCGCGATGACGCGTGAATTGATGTATTATGAAGGATAATAAAAGGAACGTTTACCGACAAACCCGTTTTGCAACATGTCCCCATAGTGCCAGTACCCGTAGGGTACGATACGATAGTGTCGCGACTCTCTCTCTCTCCCTATCTCTCTCTCTCATTTGCGCGCGCCCGACGACTTGGTCGCCGTCCGCTTCTTCGTGTACCGTCTCGCGCCTCCCGCGTGCGATATCTCGCGGATCTCGTAACGGTCGTCCAGCATCGACGACGCGTTGTCGTGCGCGCCGGAGTACCGGCACGTCAGCGGCCGGCGGCCCGACGCGGTCCGCAGGTTCCTGTCGTTGTGCACGGGGAGCATGTACTTGCAGTCCACCGCGACCTCGCGCAACGTCGTCAGCAGCGTGTCCATGCGCCGGTCGCTCGCGTTGTCCCGCGCGCGGTCGGACACGAGCCCGTCCACCCACCAGATTTCCGACCTCTCCCGCAGCAGTTCGATCTCCGCGTCCGCCACCTTCTTGTACAGCGTCAGCGCCTTCCGCAGATCGCCCGTCACCCGTCTGTCCCGCAGGTCCTCCGCGGCGTTCTGACTCCGCGCCATCGCCTCCTCCTCGGCGCGTCGGAGCCGCCCCGGGTGGTCCCTCTCGATGGCGTCCAGCGCCTTGTGCAATCGGATCGTCTCCGCCGACGGACGCGACATGTACCGGTGGACGGACACCGTCCACGTCCGCGCGTCCTTGTCGAGCTGATCGTGGCTGCAGTACCGCACCGCGCGGGCGATCAGCTGTTTCTCCTTGTTCTTCGTCGGCTGCGGCTCCACGATGTGCACGTGGCGGACGCCCTTCAGGTCCAGACCCTCGTTGTACCTCCCGCTCGCCAGGATCAGGTGGACGCGCTGGCCCGTCCGATTCGAAGGGTGGTTGAACACGCCCGCGACGTCCTTCAGTCCCTGGCGATCGGACGCCTCGTTCGTGCCCAGGACGATGTACCGTCGCTCGCTCCGCTCCGCCCTGTCGTCCTCCAATCGCGCGTACCCCATCGCCTTCAGCACCTTCTCGAGGTCGCCGATCCCGTGCTGCCGGGAAAAGCGCGAGTACACGAAATGCTTCTCGCCCGGCGTCAGCTTGCCGACGATCGCCGAGAATTTGGGCGACAGACGCGACAAGTTGCGGAGGAGGGACTCGCCCTCGTACTGATGAAACGACATGTTGTTCGACGTGCCCTGCAGCGTCGTGTAGTACTGGTCGAGGCTTTCCGGGTCGTGTCGCAGATGGGATTTGTGGACTTGCTCGCGGAACGCCTTCTCTTGTTCGGCGCTCATCGGCGTGAGGTGGTCTTCCGCCGGCATGAGCTCGGGGTACGCGCTCAGGTCGCCCGTGAAGTCCGCGAACGAGACGAGGCCGCGGAAATCCTCGGCGTGCGAGTCGAACGCGATCTTGTGGGACGACGGGTGTCGGATCATGTTCACCAGCGTCAGGATCTCGTCGACATTGTCCCCCGGCGTGGCGCTCAGGATCACGGTGTACAGTCCGGACACGTCGACGGCCGGGTTGTGGACCGGCGCTCGACGGGTCGCCAGGAGCGAGAGGATCGCGGCGTTGTCCTTCTTCTGCATCTCCAGCGGGTGGAAGAGGTTCTGGACCTCGTCCATGATCAGCACCGCGTTGTGGAGGAGTTTCGGGTCCGCGTTCTTGCGGCTGTTGTGGACGTCGACCGCGTGCGCCAATTTCGCGAACGTCAGGATCTCGCCGCCCCACACCCTGGCCTTGACCGCCCTCACGGCCTCGTCCCTGGACATGCGCTTCAGGCGCGGGAACATCGGCGCCCACTCGGCGATCTTCTCGATCGTGTTGTTGCGGCTGTTCTCGATGGACGTCGCCAACAGGATCTTCACCGACCCGCCCGTCTCCGGATCCTGGGCGTCCCAGAACGCGTCGATGGCCGCCATCGTCGTGGCCGTCTTGCCGCTCCCCGTCGAGTGCCACGCCAGGAACCCGCGCGCGGGTCTGCGCGACGGATGGAATCGCGCCATCCGTTCCAGGAACGCGTGGACCGACGTCTGTTGCGGCGACGGGATCTTCTTGGCGTTCGGATCCCTCGCGCAACTGTTGGATCGCGGGTCCGCCAGTTTCTGGCGCGTCTCGGGCGGTTCCGCGTCCGGCCACTCGCCGTCCAGGTACTTCCGCAATTGGGTCTGGAAATCGCTCGTCATCGGGTCCGGGAAGTCGGCGGGCACGCGGCGACTCGCGCGCGGGGCCCGTTCCGCGTTGATGTTCACGCGCGGCTCGTACAGCACCAGAGCCCGCGAGTTGTCCACCGGCGCCGGGGGTGCCGGACGCGCGGTTTGGAAAGGCGCGGAAGGCGCGGAGGGAACGGACGGCGGCGCGATCGGGGGCGCGGTCGGCGCGAAGGTGTTCGTGGCGACGTGCGCGACGCTCGGTCCCGCTGTCCACGGGATGTTCGAACGGGGCGCGGGCGCGTTACCGGACGTCGTGCTCGTGATCGTGGCGCGTTCCATCTCGCGCGCGAGATTGTCGGGCGGTGGGTTGGGAGGAGGCGAGGGGACGGGCGGAGGCGGCGGCGGGGCGGTCGTGGGTGGAGGAGGGACCGGGGCGGAGGGAGCGGCGCCCAGTTGCGGCCACGTCACGGGGGTCCTGCGCTCGTGCGGCGTCCACGCGCTCTGCATCCTGTCCACGAGGTTGTCCAGCAGCCACGGGTAGGCCTTGACGCTTTCGTCCGCGCGCGGGGGCGGGGGAGGAGGACGGACGTCGGACGCTTTCGGTTTCTTCTTGGCGTCTCGGATCGCGAATCTCTCCAGCGCGGCTTCCGCCACCTCCTGTTGCGTCTTCGGGTCCGCGAAATCGCGCGGTTTGTCCGTCGCCGCCGCGGATACGACGGTGGCGATCGCTTCCGCCGCCTTCCGGCTCGCGGAGGCGACACCGCGGGACACCGCGGCGGGGGCGCGTCTCATCCGACCCACTAGGCCGTCCACGAACGACGGACGGGTGGTCGGGGCGGTCGGGACGTCGTTGGCGACGTCCGCGCGCGTCGACGGCGTCTCGGCGGCGACGGGATCGGGCGCGTCCGCGGTCGTCTCCTCCTCCGCCGCTCGCCTCGACGGTTTCTGTCTGGTCCGGTTTTCCGCCCGCGACGGCCTGGCGGACACGGGGACTGTCCGACGTCCGTCGCGATTCCGGCGGCTGCGCCCGAACGGCTCTGGGACCGCGTCGTTGCGCGGACGGGGTGTCGGACGCGTTTGTCGGACGGACGTCCGGCGCTCGCCGTCTTCTTCTTCACGGCGGTTCGACGGGGCGCGGCCGTCGTTCGACTCGTCTTCTTCGTTCGCATGTTTCTTCGGCGCTCTCGTTTCGATAGTATACTGCGAGGACAAATTTCCGCCGCCGGCGAAAAATAAGTCTCCCGCGTCTATGTATAGCACACGGTCGCGAGTTCCCGATGGCGTTCGTCGAGGCCGTTGCGGGGTTGTTCCGGGGAATGGTGGGGGTGGAAGACGCGATGGGCGCCGCCCGCGCGGCTCGAATCGCGGGAAGGACGGCGGAGGCCGCGCGGTCCGCGGAGACTGCCGCGTCCGCGGCTGCGGCGGGAGGCCGGAGCGCGGCCGCGGCCGCGGACGAGATGGGTCAGGCGGCTCGGTCTGCGTCGCTGGCGGACAAGGCCGTGGGGGCGGCGAAGTCCGTGGGCGGGACGGTGTTGGACGCGGGCATCATGTTCGGCACGTTCGCGGGGTTGGACAAGGTGTTCGGCGGGGGACGCAAGACGATGGCGGATCCGGACGAGACGGGCGGCGCAAGGGAGATCCACAACGGGTTGCCTCATCCTGGCGAAGGCTCCGGCGGCGGTGGGATCGCGAGCGGGGGGTGGCCGGGCGTGGTCCTGCTGTTCCTGGTGGTGATCGTCCTGCTCGCGTGGATCTTTTAAATCCTCGGGCGCGGGTGCGCGTCGTCACGGCTCGTTTCGGACGCTTCGTTACGCGGGCACGGCGGACGGCGTTCCCCACTTTTCCGAGAGGTAGGCGCGGATCGCCTCGAGCTCGGCCGCGGTCTTGGCGGTGCTGTAGATCAGGATTTCGCCGGTCCATCCGTCCCAGTTACGGGTGCTCCAATCTATATCTGCGCCCACACAGATCCTCCCGGGATTCTGTACCGGGGTACCGGTGTACGCCCCACCATCTCTACCATCAAATCTGGTAATGGACGTTTTTGGCGTGCTTCCTAGGTCGCACGACAGCGCCAGCACGTGCGCCCGGCCGTCGTAAAACTCTGCATTCGTGCAGATCGGTTGAACGGCTCCGTCGGTACCCAAAATCGCATAAAACTTGTAATCGTCGCAGTTGTTGCATATGCCCAGTCCGTAATTACTTTGAGCACCGACGACGAGGCCTTTCGTGCTACTACCTGATAGTCGAGGGTAAACACTCGGGGTGTTTGATTTTGCGACGACGATCAAGGTGTTTTGCGGACGACCCCAGAAAAACCCGTCGCTCTGGAGCCCGTTACGCAAACTGTAACTGAATTGAAGAGACCGCTTAGAGTTTAAGCTGGTATTGTCGATGGTCGGCGCATTGGCGGTGAAGCACAGTAAGTGCTGGGTCCCCTTTTTGTCTTTCATGCCCCTTACTGAAGTCGTGGCGAGCGTGGTAAAATTGGTGTTGCTGTACAGCGTCGACGAGTCTGTGGGATCGTACCACGCGTACAGGGCCGAGTCCGTGGCGGGGTTGTATGGCGTATAGGTGAACGAAAGCGAGTTCGAAGCCGAGTTGCCGGTCCCGAACACCGCGTCTGTCGCGGCCCCTGCGCCGACGCTGAAGGACGTGGCGGAATTGGCCGTCGTCGCCGTCACGTTGAACGTGTACGACGCCCCGCTGCCGACCAAATTGGAAGCGGTTCCGTTTGTCACCGTGATGTCGCCCAACGCGAAACCGGTCACCGCTCGACTGAAAGTCGCCGTCGCGGATATGAAACTCCAGTAGGAAGTGGACCCCGCGGACGTTGACAGCGTGGCGGTGGGCTGAGGGGCGTACGTGAACGACAGGGTGTTGGAAGCCGCGTTGGCGTTGCCGGACACGGCGTCCACGACGGTGCCGGCGCCCACGCTGACGGACGAGGAGGAGTAGGCGGTCGTGGGCGTCACCTGGAACGAGTACGACGCCCCGCTGCCGGTCAGATTGGCGGCGGTCCCGTTGGTAACGGCGATGTCGCTCAAGTCGAATCCCGTCACCGACCGGCTGAACGTGGCGGTCACGTCGACGGGACTGGTGGTGGGCGTTGAGCTGGATGTCGAGAGCGTCACCGTCGGAGCGGGCGAGTGCGTGAACGTCAGCTGGTTCGCTACGATGTTGAGTTTTCCGGACGATGTCTGGGCCGCGCCGGCCGCCACGTCCACGGTCGTGAGCGAGTAGGCGGTCGTGGGCGTGACCGTGATCGTGTACGTGGTGCCGCTGCCCGAGAAAGCCGTGACGGACCCGTTGGTCACCGCGACGTCCCCGGACGTGAAGTCCGCGACGGATTCGGAGAAGGTGGCGGTAACGGTGACGGGGCTGGACGTCGGGGTCGCGGTGGAAGTGGTCAGGCCGACGGTGAGACGAATCGTTGGCGGAGTGCCCCACTTGTTCACGAGGTATCCGCGGATCAGCTCCAACTCGGCGGAGGTCTTGGCGGTGTTGTAGATGAGGATCTCGCCGATCCATCCGTCGAAGGCGCGGACCGCGTTATTCGAATCGCCGCCGATGGCGAGATTGCCTGTGAACGTTTCTGGATCTGACCCGCCAGCCGCGTCTGTGGTACGCCCGTCGAATCTGGTTGTGCAAGTGTTCGATACCGTGTCCACCGAAAGTGCGAGGACGTGCTGCGAGTTGTCGAAAAAATTCTGTCTTACGGCCATCGAGACATATACCTGGGTTGTCCCAGGACCCTGTGTCACGGCTACGACGTTACCTGGCCCTGTGGTATGGTAACTTAACCGATTCGCTCTCACAGAGGTCGTGCTTCCAAACATGAATCCTCTGATATAGTCCGTGGTCCCGGGGTTGTTGGTGTCGGGGTACGTAGCAGTTATCAACTGTTTGGCGACTATCACCACAGACGACTTGGTCCCGATGGATCCCCAGAATGTGGAGGAGGACGAGGTCAGAAGTCCCGAGCGGTTGTTGATGAAGCGGAGGGACGTCTTCCCGTTTACCTCGGTGGTGTCCAAGATGGGGCGCTTACCCGAGGTGCCCTGCGACACGTGATACCCCGATGCCAGGTTCTTCTTGTCATTCATCCGCGCCACGTTCCCTCCCGCGGTGCTCTGGACGGTAGTGCCCCCCGTGTCGCTGAACAGGGTGGTGCCGTCCGACGGGTCGTACCACGCGTACAAAGCGGTGTCCGCAGACGGGTCGTACGAGTACGTGAAGCTGAGCGGCGTGGCCGCGGCGTTTCCGAACCCTGTCAAGGTGTCCGTCGCTGCGTTGGCACCAACGTTCACGGTCGTGAGGATATCGGCCATGGTGGGGGTGACGTTGAACGTGTAGGTGGTGGTGTCGACTGCTACGAAGTCGGACGCGCTCCCGTTGGTCACGGTGATATCGCCGAGTACGAACCCCGTAACGGCCCTTGTAAAGGTGGCCGTCACGGGCCGGGCGACGGGGTCGGGCGTCCGGGGCGTCAGGCTCGTCGTGGACAGGGTCACGGTGGGCAGGGGCGTATATGTGAATGACAGCGTGTTGGAAGCCGCGTTGCCGTTGCCGGACACCGCGTCCGTCACCTTGTCCGCGTCGATGCTCACCGTCGTGGAGGAGTATGCGGTGACGGTCCCTCCCACGTTGAACGTGTACGTGGTGCCGCTCCCGGACAGGTTGGACGCGGTCCCGTTGGTCACGGCGATGTCGTCCAACGCGAATCCCGTCACCGACCTACTGAACGTGGCCGTCACGATCGCGGGAATCGTGGCGAGTGTCGAGCTGGGTGTCGAGAGCGTCACCGTGGGCGGGGGGGAGTAGGTGAACGTGAGCGGGGCGGCGGCCGCGTTGCCGTTGCCGGATACCGCGTCCAACGCCGCGTCCGCGCCCACGCTCACGGTCGTGGAGGAAAATGCGGTCATCCCGTTCACCTGGAACGAGTACGACGTCCCGCTGCCCGTGAAATTGAGCGCTGTCCCGTTCGTAACCGTAAGGTCTCCGATCGCGAACCCCGTGACCGCTCTGCTGAACACGGCCGTCACGGTCACCGGACTAGAGCTCGGCGTCCACCCGCTCGTGGACAGCGTCAGGGTGGGAGGAGGGGACAGCGTGAACGTCAGCGAGTTGGATGGTGCGTTGCCGTACCCCGACGACGCGTCCGTCACCACGCCGGCGCCCACGCTCACCGTCGTGGCGGAGTAGGCGGTCATCCCGTTCACCTGGAACGAGTACGACGTCCCGCTGCCCGTGAAATTGAGCGCCGTCCCGTTCGTCACGGCGATGTCCTCGATCGCGAACCCCGTGACCGCTCTGCTGAACGCGGCGGTCACGGTGACGGTTTCGACGGTCGGGAACGATCCGGATGACGTTGCCAGCGTCACGGTGGGCGGCGGGGTGTAGGTGAACGACAGGCCGTTGGAAGCGGCGTTGCCGTGTCCGGACACGGCGTCTGTCGCGGCGTCCGCGGCCACGGAGACGGTCGTGACGGAGTACGCGACGGTGGGGAGGACGTCGAACTCGTACAGGGACCCGCTGCCCGTCAGATTCGTGGCGATGCCGTTGGCGACCGACACACCGTTCAGCGCGAACCCGGACACCGTCCTGTTGAACGTCGCCGTGACCCGGACGGAGTTGGTGCTGGGAAAGGATCCCGCCGATGTCGCGAGGGTGACGGTGGGAGGGGGCGAGTACGTCAACGTCAGCGGGGCGGCGGCCGCGTTGCCGTTTCCGAACGAATCGATCGCGACTCCGGCGTCGACGCTCACCGTCGTGGGGGAGTAGGACGTCATGTTGTTCACCTGGAACGAGTACGACGCCCCGCTGCCCGTGAGATTGTACGCCGTCCCGTTGGTGACGGCGACGTCCCCGATCGCGAATCCCGTGACGGCTTTGTTGAACGCGACTGTCACGGTGACCGAGGAGCTGCTCGGCACCGAGCTCGCGGTCGACAGGGTGACCGTGGGCGGGGTCGCGTCGAGTGGCACGATTCTCTCGTGCGAATACGAAAAGGTGCCGGACGACCCTTTGGCGACCACGTAGACGTAATACGTGCCGTCCGCCAGCTCCGAGAAGGAGAGGGGACCCGTTCCCACGGCGCCGGCCGTCCCCGTGATGGGGAACGCGCCGGACGTGACCAGGTCGGACCCCGCCGTCCCCGATTTCGTGTACAGCTCCTCCGCGGTGGCCGCGTTCTTCCGAGACGTGTACACTCTACACGCGACGCCCATGTTGCTCCCCGCGGTCTGCGTGATCCCGTGGGTGACGGAAAGGGTCCGTCCGACGACCGTGGGCGCGCTGACCGACCCCGCGAAGGCGTCCGTCGCGAACGTCGCCGGGGTCGTGTCCAGACGGATGGTCGCGTACGTGAGCGGATCTGTCTGCGCGCCGAATTCGGTCAACGCGACCTTTATTTGAACGCGGACGGCCGCGGAAATGCCGACGTCGACCCGTTTGGTCAGGTGCGACTGTTCTTCCATATCCATCGCCCGTCGGCGTAAAGTCCGAATGCGTTGACGAACTCGTCCGGTTGCGTGAGGTCCAACTCTCGAAACACTTCGTTTTCGTATCGCCCCGTGTCCACCGCCACGTCCAGGATTCTGAGACTGACTTGGATCTTGCAAGTTCCGCCTCCCTCGGACGACAGCTGCAAGTTGTGGAGAGATACGTGTGCGCCCGTGACGGCGAGCGTCGTTGCCGACGGGAACGCGTTTTCGACGACCGCGCCCGTCGTCCCCGCCGGCGCGCCGAAGTACGCGGTCCGGAAAACCGGCGCGGCGTACACGTCGCCCCCCGACAAAGGGACGCGGAATACGATCTGACCGGTCGGGTTGGACAGATTCACGTTGTACGGCCCCCACTTCCCACCCACCCATGACAACTTGTTGTCTGCGGCGGGGGAGACCGTGTACCTCGTGTCCGTGACGGACGCGTGGTTTGTCCCTAGCACGAACGCGGGGCGTCGAGTGAGGTCGTCTACCACGCTTTTTGGGACGAGGCAGGACGACTGCGCGGTCGCGTAGTCCATTTCGCCTTCGGCGGCCCCGTCGGACGGCAATACGAGTCGCGACGGGATCGCGGCGTCGCCCGCCACGCGGACGTCCGATCGGAACTCGGCCAAGTCCGCCGAAACCCAGACCGGCTCGTCGACGCCGCCGACCTTGCGCGCCGTGATCGCGCCGTCGGACGTTCGTTGGACGCGCCACGCGTCGTCGGCGTTGTCGGATATTTCTAATGTCGAGATCTTGACGGATCTCGTGCTCGTTCGAACAGACATCGTACGCGTTACGCCTTGGAAGGTCGGTAACTACAAGAAGGAAGAGGATTTTATTGATCGAATCATATTCGAACCTGTCTGCGTTTATTTTGTATAATACGAATGCATTTACCGATATTCCGTGATCGCGAATTACGAAGGGGTTACCGCGGGCGCCCCCCACTTGGCCACGAGGTAGCCTCGGATCAGTTCTAGTTGGGCGCTCGTCTTGGCGGCCTTGTACAGCAAGATCTCTCCTATCCACCCGTCGAACGATTGCGTGGGGTCCGATCGCCGCGCTCCGATGTCCAGGCTGCCCACGACGGGCTGGCCGATCGTGCCCGACACGTTCGTCCCGGCGCGGCCGTCGAATCTCGTGATCATCGTGGCCGGCGACTCGCTCGTCTTCAGGGACATCGCGAACACGTGCGGTTGGTCGTCGAAGAATTCGGCGCCGTTGCACGTGGTCTCGTAAACTCCGGTTTTCGGGATCCAGAACACGACGTTCGACGTGTTGCTGTACACGCAACGAACTCCCGCTCCCAACATGTATCCAGCGAATCCGGACGTGGCGGTCGCGGGGTACGCGTATCCCGTGTTCTGTTTGGCGACGATCACCGCGGTCAAGTCGGGGCGGACCCAAATATTGTCGGCGACGAGGTGTTCTCCCGCGTGGTTGAATCTCAGCGCGCGTCGGGAATGGATGCCGCTGGACTCGTTCCTCGGCCGGATGCTCGAAGCGGTCTGGGTCACGTGCAAGCCGTTTGGACTCTTATCCCTCACCAGCGCGACCCGGTCGGTGTCGTTCGCCATCGCGGTCCCCGCCACGTCGGTGAATAGCGTGGTCTGGTCGGACGCGTCGTACCACGCCAAGACGTCCGCGTCCGCGGCGGGGTCGTACGGCGTGTGAGTGAACGTCAGCGGGGTCGCTGCGGTGTTCCCGTCCCCGTTGGAGAACGCGACCGCGTCGGCCGCCACGCTCACGGTGGTAGGGGCGTATGACGCGTCGGGCGTCACGGAGAAGGAGTAGGATGCCCCGCTGCCGGTCAAGTTGGACGCGGTCCCGTTCGTCACGGAGATGTCGCCCAACGCGAATCCGGTGACCGGTCCGCTGAAGGTCGCTTGGACGGTCACGGGGCTCGCGTTCGGAACGAGACTGCTGGTCACCAGGTGGGGCTTGGCGTCGACGGTAATCGCGTGTTCGTACATGCTCGAAAAGGCGCCCGACGACCCTTTGGCGATCACGTAGACGTAATGCGTGCCGTCCGCTAGTCCCGAGAACGTGAGCGGGCCGGTCCCTACGACCCCGTCGCCGCCCGTGATGGGGAAGGCGCCGTATGCCGCCAAGTCGGTAGCGGCCGCCCCGGACTTTGTGTACAGCTCGCTCGCGGTGGCCGCGTTCTTCCGGGATGAGTACACCCTGCACACGACTCCCATGTTTCTCCCCGCGGTCTGCGTGATCCCGTGAGTCACGGTCACGGACCGGCCGACGACCACGGGGCGGCGACGGTGCCTCCAAAAGCGTCCGAGGGAGGAGTGGACGGCGCCGTCTGGAGACTGATGGTCGCGTACGTGAGCGGGTTCGTTTGTCCGTTGAACTCGGTCAGCGCGATTCTCATCTGCACGCGGATGGCCGCGGACGACGACACGTCTACTGGCTTCCCCATATTGCGACTGCTCTTCCAGTTCCATCGCCCGTCCGAGTGGAGTCCTTTGACGTTGACGAACTCGTCCGGTTGCGTGAGGTCGAACTCGCGATACACTTCGTTTTCGTACAATCCCGTGTCCACGGCGGAATCCAGGATCCGCAGGGTGACGTGGATCTTGCACGTTCCTCCCGCCGTCGACGCCAGCTGTAAGTTGTGGACGGACACCCGCGCCTCGGTTATAGAAATCGCCGTTTGGGTCGGGAACGCGTTGCGGACGACCGCGGGACCGAAATCGGCGTATCCGCTCATCTGCCAGGGGATCGATCCGAAACGCGCCGTGCGAAATTCGGGTTCGTAGTACGCGTCCATGATCGAGAAGGGGTGCAAAACACGAGTTGATTGTTGGGAGCGGCAGTCGCGATGTTCCAAGCCCCCCATTTGCCGTTCACCCACGAAAGCATGTTGCCCGTGTTGATACTCCCGTTGACCCCGCGTCGACGATCAGCGCGTTTCTCGTTCCGTGCACGAACGCGGGGCGTCGAGGGGTGGCGTCTACTCTGCTCTTTGGAACGAGACACTGCGACGAGACCTTCGAGTAGTCCACGTCACCGTCCGCGGTCCCATCGGACGGGAGGACTGCGCGCGAAGGGACTTTCACGACCCCTGTCACGCAGACGTCCGAATGAAACGACGATCCGTCATCAGAGGAAAGGGACGCGATGTCCGGAAATCCGTCCCTCTTCCCCACCGTGACCGCTCCGTCTTGACACGCCAGTCGCCACGTGTCGTCGTTCCGGTCGGCGTCCGCGATCTCCATCATCGCGATTTTCGCGGATTTCCTCGTGCGAGATGTCATGTTCGCGCTCGAGTCACAAAATGGGCGTCGATTTTATTACGTCCCCAGATTGGAGGAGGTCAATTGGACGGCCACGGCGATGTTCGTTCCCGTGTAATCGGACAATTGGACGTACACGACGTCATTGAGAGCGATCGTGATGGGAGTGATGGGCACGTTCGCCCACGCGGCTCGGACGCCCATCACGGTTTTCTGCACCATGGCACCGGTGGACAGGGTGTACGTGTCCAATGTGATGGGTCCGCTATCGTCTTGGTGATGCTTCTTCACGAGGACGGTGAACGAGTGACTCGCCGCGTCGGGGAGATTATTCGCGCTGATCGAGAGGTTGCTACCACGAACTGGAACGGCGCCGGGGCGCTCAGGGCGTTTCCTCCGCCCGTGACCATCGTGACGGTGGTCGACCCGCTCATGTCGCCGCTGTAGTGGTACACTTCGGTCCAGTAAGGTACGCGGATCGGCGTGTTCGTCCATACCGTCCCGTTCCACGCCAGGACGTCGTTACTAGACGGCGTGCCCGTGTACTCGACGTCGGTCGCGTCCGACAGGGCGGCGGGGACGACGGCAATCGCGTCCGCGTACGCCTTCGTGACCGCGTCGTTGGGTTCGGTCGGCGCGCCGCCCAGGATCACCTTCCCGGTCACGAGGAGGTCGTGTCCGTCGGCGATCCTGACGTCGTTGCTGAACTGCCAGTACGGCGCGACGGCCGGGGCCTTGGGACCCGATGCGTCCTCCTTGTACGTCAACGCATCCCTAGACACCCCCGTGGACTCGTTGTTGAACCTCATGTGCAATTGATCGTTCTCCATGTTCAATTCGAAATCTCCTATGTTGCCACCTCCTTGCACGTCGTTTTCGACTATCAACGAGGTCACGCGCACGGTTCCGAATGTCATTTGCGGTGAGGAGAGACGTTGATATTATTAATAACGAGCAAATAATTTAAGCATCCTCGCATCCACACGTCGTCCTAGGCGGTAACCGAGTCTATCGAACGCTCTTACTCGCGATTCAGCGGACGGGGCACGCGCCCCCCGCGCACTCGACCACGTCGATCATCTCGTCACTGTGGAAAACTCCGTCGTATTCGACGGCCGAAATGCGCGCAACGTACTCGTCGTACGCGGCCTTGCTCACGACCTCCTGCGGCAGGTAGACGTACCCCAGGTCCTTGGCGGTCTTGGTGGGATCGGCGCGGTAGAGGAACGACACGCCGACGTACGCGTCCCAGTTGCGGACTAGCCAGGACACGATCGCGGGGACCTCCTTGGGGTCGTAGGACACGGTGCAGCTGACGTTCTGGTCGCACCAGTTGTTCATGAGGGTCTTGTACCTCTCCAGTTGGTCCACGGCCGTCTCGGCGTTGACCTCGATCTCCTCGGTCGTCCCGTCGGCGCGCGTGACGGTTTTCTTCGCGAAGGGCACGTTGGCGTACGAGATCGGGAACGTCACGAGGACCGACTCGGATTCGAACGGCTTGTCGAAGACGCGGTATCCGGCGACGCGGAACCGCTCGACGATCGGGTCGTGGCGCGAGAACGTCACGTTGTTGAAGATGTACTTGCCGAGGGGTTTGTGAACGCCCTCGGGGACCTCGCCCCATTGGGCCGTGGACATGATCTTGGACAACGTGCCGGAGGGCTTGATGCACGTGACGTTCTTCGGGTACGGAAGCTTGAGTTCCTCCGCCATCGAGTACGCGGCGTGGGTGGCGATGTTTCGCATCCTCCTGAAATCGTACGGCTGCAGGTCGGGCCTCGCCACGATCCCGGTGAGCCCCACGCCGCAAAGGCGGAGGAATTGATTCGACAGGTGCCATGCCTCTTGCAGGATCTCGTCCCTGAGGTCGACGTTGGTCTGTCGGTAGTTCATGCGGCCGGCGAGGACGAGCGCGCGCTCCAGTCCGGCCTTGTTGCCCTCCTTGAACGCGGCGATGTTGACCTCGGTCAGATTGCAGAAAGACTTGTTCGCCAAGAGGATCTCGCCTGCGGCATCAAGGGCGGCAAGGTCCGACATGTGACGCGTGACAGTATTAGTTTTGTGGCAATGCGACGATCGGGAACGAGACAGAGAGGTGTACGCGACAAGGGATACGGCTCGGTTTGTTCACATACCGCACGGGTTGCAGCCCCGCGTCCAGGGCGCCCGCTTCCTGGCGGCCTCCAGGTTGAACAGGCCGGGCTCGGACCCCCCTCCCTCCTGGATGATCTCGAACAGCTCCTCGACCTGCTCGACGGACGGCGCGGTCTGGAAAACGAGGCTGTTGTTCGACTGCTGGCGGTGCGCGTTGTTCACCCAGAAGTCTTTCTTGGCCGTCGCGAACTCCCGCCACTCGGAGTCTCCGTAATCGCACAACGCGATCTCCGCCGAACGGCGGCTGGACAGCATCGTGCCCAGGAGGTTGACGATGTCCAGGATGTCCATCTTCGTCAGCAGCTGGTCGGCGCGTGTGGACATGATATCGGAGATCTTCTTGAACGCGTTCGCGATCTGCGCGTCCCCGGAACACCGCCATTTATACCCTTTGAGGAGGGTCCCGGGCGGGCGGATCTCGCTAAAGTCGAGCACGAGCTTGGCGGCCGGGTACTTTCCCGCCATCAGCTTGCCGACCGCCTTCGCCCACGCGACGGCCGAGTCGCCCACGGAGATCGTCCACGTCCGCGTGTCCGGGTCCCACGTCTCCCTGTTGGACTCGCGCCCTCCGCCCGTCGCGCGCGTCGACCGGATCACCTCGATCGTCGGGATGGCGCACGCGAACCCGTTCAGCGTCCCGGTGACCGGCTTGAACCCGACCCTGCGTTCATATGCGCGTAAATCGTGTGGAGGAGGATGGTAAATTCAAGGCATGAGAAGCGATTACTCACAGTCGTGGAAATCGAAAATGGACATAGAGGGCTTGAAGGCGATGTACCCAGAGTCGCTTAGCGTACAACAAGTCCGCTATAACGAGATTAAGACGTTGCGTGACCACGTGATAGGGTTGACGGAAAGCATGGACACGCTGAAAGCAGAAGTGGACTACTGGAAGGCCAAGCTGGCGGAAACGGAGACGCTCAAGATCCAACGCGAGATCGACGTCCTTAGAGCGCAAGTCAGAGACCTGAGAAGATCCTTGGAGGCGAGCGAACGGACCATTCAACGACCGGAAACTCCGCCGCTCATGGACGTATGAACTCACCCGCAACCCTGCAGCAGCAGCCACAGGACGTCCACGAGGTCGTACACGGTCTCCACGATCGTGAACGAACAGTTGTACATGCAACTTTCCCTCCTCCGGCTCAACTCCGTGCCGCCCAGGAAGAGCGTGCGGCCGGCCGGGGCGATGTACCGATGCAGGATGTGCTCTCGCAGGTCCTCCAGCTCCCGGAACTCCCGCTCCTCCAGCGGCGACCCCTTCGCGCGCACCCACAGCCACTCCTGGTGGCGGATGACGCGGTCCACGACCTGGTCCCACCGCTCCAGGTGCACGTCGTCCTCCAGGGGGCGGTGGTACGTTCGCAGACAGATCGCCATCGCCCGATCCGTCGGGTTCGTCGGCTCGAGCGCCATCTTGGACGAGGCGGCGGACTTCGCGGTGCCGCCGGACATCGGGAGGGGTATATCGGTAGGTTGGGACATTTGTGCGCGTCCGAACGCGTCTCAAGAAATATCCGCCGTGTTAGGTAAGTACGCGCGGAAATGGGCGATGTCCTGAAGAACCTCGGGACGTGCAAGGCCAGGAAACTCTACGCCAACGAGCTGTGGTCCGGCGACGGACTCACGGACGCGAAGAATGTCCTTCTCGTGGGCCACACCAACGTCGACCTGCTGCCGAACAAGGAGAACAACAGCGCCATCGGGGCGGTCTCGCAGATAAACAAGTCCACGCATCGTGTCAACGTCCACGGCGATCTGGCCGTCCACGGGGATTTGGTGAACAACGGCCGGATCACGACCACGTCGACGGGGTTGGAAGTCGCTCCGGCACGTGGCGCGGTACGACTGGCGGGGTATACCGACATCGACATGGTACCGAACAGGGAGAACGGGAGCGACGTCGGATCGATATCCCAGGTGAACAAGGCCACGCACAGGGTCAACGTGCACGGGGACCTGGCCGTACACGACGACCTGCTCGCGTCCGACGTCAAATCGCTCGGATCGACCCTGCGGCTGTCCGGGACCTCGGACGTCGCCGTCGACTCGGACCTCGTTGTGACCGCGACCGGCGGGGGCAAAGGCGTGATCTCCTCGTCCGTCGGAGATATAGAATTGCGGCCCGCGAGCGGCACCGTGAAGGTCGTCGGCAACGTGGAGATCGCCGGATTGGTGTCGAGCGTCACGATCAACGCGGTCACGAACGAGGTGGAGGACACGACCCTCTCCCTCGCGAACCCCGCCCACACCTTGGTCGCTCATTGGCCGTTCGACGGGGACTCGCTCGTCGACGTGGCGGGGTCGGCGATCGCGATGACCGTGGAAGGAGGGGCGATCCTCGGCGGGCAGTTCAAGACCTCCGTCGACGGGGTCGGCACGGCCTCCGTGGCCAACGCGGCGTTCCCGTCCGTCACGGAGTCCTTCGACGTGGGGTTCAACGTCACGTTCGTGGACGGTCTCCCCGTCGCCGGGAGGGGCGTCGCGCGGTACGGACATGTGACGGACGAGGCCCAATCCTTCACTCTGTCCCTGGTGAACGCTGCGAGTTTCCAAGTGACCGGAGGAGGGGCGGACCCCGTCATCGGCGCGTTCTTGTTCGCGACGAACGTGCCGTACGCGTTCCGGATTGTCCGCGAGTACGACGCGGTCGACCCGCACCTGTCCACCGTGAAAGTGTACGTGAACAACGTGATCCGGGCGTCCGCGACGGGGGGCACGTCGCTCGCGGTCACCGCGATCCCGTCCCTCCCCTCGCTCGTCCTCGGCGACGTCCAGGATCTCGGACTCGGACACGAGGTGCGAGTGGACAACATCAAGATCCAAATCCCCACACCGCCGACGAACGCCTACGCGGACGGGGCGGGGATCCGGATCGAGGGGGACGGGAAGGTGGACTCGGTGGCGGCCCCTCGCGCCATCACGTGGAGGAAGGGCGACGTGCAAGAGGCCGGGGACCACACGGGGGCGTATTGGCACTTCGAGGGCGGTCAGCTCGTGTTCTCGCGCCTGGTCGCTTCGGCGTCTCGCAAGGCGCCCGGGACCGACATCCTGCTGAGTTCGCTCCCGGACGGCGCGGCCGAGACGCATCACTACCCCTTAAACACTTCCTCGGCCCGCGTGGGTCAGCCGACCTTCCTTTCGAACCACGGGCCCGGGGAGTTCGACCAGACGGACCGCGAGTGGAAGTCCAAATTCGACACGGCCACGACCGCGTCGTACGTGTCCGCGTCCCACGCGTCCATGAAGTACCGCGGAGGACGGAACCACGCGGTTGCGACGGTCACGGTGAAACCCAAGACGTCCCTCGGCGCGTGCACGGGCGCGGGCTACCCTTTCGCGCGCAACACGTCCGTCGCGACGATTGCCGCGAGTCCGTCGGGCACTCTCGAACTGTTCGCGTTCGGTTCCCTCTCGACCCCCGGCGAGCACGTCCGCGTGTGGGTGTTCAAGGGCGGCGCCCTGCTTGCGTCCAACGGTCTGGTCTACGCGGAGACCTCTTCCCCCGTCGTGGCGTCGCGCGAGTTCCAGCTGGGCGTAGGGGTCGGCGTGAGCGGGACCGACGGCGCGGTCGTGCTGTACGTCAACGGCGTCCCGCAGACCCTTTCCGCCGCGAAACTCCTGAGCGATGAGTCGGCAGGCGCGCAGACGTGGGACGTCACGCTGGGCCTCACGGAAACGGTGGCGGTCCGTCTGGGGTCGCCCGCGTACGGGAGCGGGGAGAAGCCGATCGACGTGTGGTACAAGAACCTGCGACTCGTGGACACGAACCACGCGAGTTTCCAAGGGGTGGCGGGGAGTGCCGAGCGGAACGCGCAGATCTCCAACATGCAACTGTACCGGTACGCGGACGAGTACGCCGACGCGCCGATCCCCGTGAGCTACAATTTCCGGATCGCGGACGACGAGAGTCTCCAGATAGTGAAGACGCGCGGCTCGGCCAGCACGATCACGATCCTCGGTAACCCTGTGCCTCACGGGTCCGTGCACTCGAACGAGCTCGGTTCGATCACGGACGCGGCGGCGGACCTGGTGGCCGAGATGTGGAATTATTGAGTCGAGCTAAGGCTGGCGTCCGATACGCATTTTTTTTCTGGGCGATAACTATAACACGACGCGCGACCCGAATGGCCATCCAGATCACGCTCGACGCGTACTACATGAGCGCCCTCGCCGCGATCATCCTCTTCCACACCTACACGAGTCACACCTACTTGAAGAAGGTCACCCGCTGCCGTTCGACCGACTGGCGGTGCTGGTGGACGCAGTACGGGATGTTCTCGGTCGGTCTCGTGTCCGCCGCGGGCCTCGCGTACCTCGCGTGGAAGGACTCCAGGACGGGTCTCGGGTCTCCCACTCCCATCGCGTCCGCTCTCCAGCTCGTGGGCGGGGGCTAGAGCCGCGTAGAAATATGTCACCCTTCCTGTATCTAGCTAGCCGGCCTGCGCGATGGCGCCTCGATGGGTGGTGACTTTGGCGACGTGGGCCACCGCCTTCGCCGCGGCCTTGTGGGCGCTGTACTATGTCATGAGTCGAGCCGCGGAGGGACTGGCGAGACTGCTGTGCGTCCTCACCCTCCGCGGTGCCTCGGACGAGTGCGTCGAGCGGATGAGACGCAAGATCGAGGCGTTGTCGCGCCATTTGGACGCGATCCTCGGCGTTTTGGTGTCCGGGTTCATCGCGCTCAAGGGATTCAAGTTCCTCCGCCGCGGCGAGACGCGCGCCGGGCTCTCCAGCGATACCGATCGGGTGCCGGAGCCGGCGAACGATGCGCGCGAACGGAGGCCGGAGGGGCGCGAGATGCCGCGGTTCAGGGACATGATTCGTCACGGGGTCTAGCGCCGAATAGGATAACCGTCGCAACGTAATCTAACCGTCGATCTGTCCGTGTAACTTCTTCTCAGGATACCTCAGAAGCCTCTGGAAGCGAGTCCGCGCCCCCGCGCCCCCCGGACAATGGAGGGCGAGCCCATCGCCATATCTCCGGCAGTCGGGACCCCTTGAGGTTGCAGAGTATGAGCAGGGCGTCCAAACTCATGCGTTCGTACCAGCGCACGCCTTCATCCATAGCATCCTCCCCGCATTCTCGGCACGCGATGTGCGGCGGCCACGCCTCGACCCCCTCTCTGTGCAAGTAATGCACGTACAAGTGCACGAGCTCGCCCTCGCAGGAGTTCCACGCCTCCTCCAGATCCACCGAGTCGCCGCACCGGTAGCACGTCAGTATCTGGTCCAGTTCGACAGACATTCCGCGATGTCAATGGAGACGAACATAAACTCGGGGGCGGGAGGAACGCGTTTAAGGAAACACTTCTTCGTTGACGGTAATTCACAGAGGGATGCAAGTGACGGTCACGAGTGAATGTTCGCAATCGTATTTTATTATGTACGCAATAAAATCCATCATCCTACTCAATTTCGTTTCGTCCACGAGGACGCAGTGTACATCAGGAAACTAGGCAGTCTCCATAGCAGTTGCAGGATCCCTCGCAATACGAGGTATCCGAGGTACCACACGAGCATCACGCGCACCATCGTGTGCAGACTCTCGAATCTCGACGCGATCACGTCCGAGCACCGGGACGGGTTCTCCCTCCATATGTCGGATGACGTGCGCGTCATCTCGGAGCAGATATCCGACTCCTCCATCCCCATCCAGAACCCCATCTCCCCGAACTTCGGGCCTTTCATGAAAAGGTCTCGGAGGGGCGTCACGACCACCGCGACGTACAACCAGGCGAACGCGCTTACCACCGCGTCCATCCCGGGCCTTCTTCAGAGTACGGAGCAGAAGAATAATTCGAGCGACCGCGTCCCAGAATCATTTGAAACGCACGACGAACTTCTTCTTGAACCGTTTCACGCGAGGCTTGATGATGGCGGCCAGGTCCGAGGACTTGCACCTCCTCTTGGTCCTCCCGCCTCCGCCGCCCTCTTGCTTTCGGCACTTGCACTTGGGCAGGTCTCTCCGTATGCTGTCCTGGTTCCGGATGGCGTAGTCGACCACGCCGTTCGTGATCGCCCAGCGGAAGAAGTTCATCTGGCCGGGTGTTGTCTCGATCTTCTTGTCGCCGTTCTCGAGCACGGTCTTCTTCCGACGCGCGAACGGGTCGAACATGCGTTTCGAGTAGAAGTCGAGGTGCTCCCGGTACGACATGTACAGGTTCAGGGGCGCGGTCTCCTCGGACAGCTCGTACTCGACGGCCTTGTTGCGCGCGTAGTTCGTGACCAGCCACTCGATCACGCGAAGGGACGGGACGTCGCTGTCACGCTGTCCGTCGCGGTGCGTGAGCTTTTCCAGGACGTCGAAGTTGCGATCGTCCCTATAAAACCGCTGGAGCGACCGCTCGAGCAGACGCATGGCTGGGGGCGGGCGTCCGGACATCGTCGCGTCCCGGGCGTCCGACGAGGACATGGAGAGTGTCTCGATCCTTTCACGGGTGCGAAGGCGCGTTCGTCACGGTTCAGGGTGGGTCGGCGCGCCTTTATGCGTTCGGCATCGAAAGATTCTAATATGCTTGATACGAGAGAAACTCGCCCTGTCGGAATGAACGAATCCCGACCGGCGTCGCGCCCCGTCTGGACGTGGATGACGCGGATCGCGTCCCCGCGCGAGAGATGCGACGTGACGCTCGCCGTTTCCGGTCTGTGTCGCACGGGGTCGACGCCGCGCCAGATGATCGTCAAGACGTACAACGTGCGCGGCCTCGTGAACGAGATCGGGTCGGCGCCGTACCTGGGGGTGGTTTTACCGGATTAGGATACATTTGCACGGCTTCAAATGTATCCTAAATGCACCATTGGCAAACATGGTTTCTGGACATGGTCGATATCATTAATATGTTTGGCAAGCATAATATGATCATGCTTGCCAAAGATGTTGTCTCTTTTCATATTTCACACATATATTATCGGCCTCGGCGTGCCATGCTTCCACGTTTGTTGTCTCTTTTCATATATTGTGAATATGATCAATAAAATTCCAAACATGACCATGTTGGAGACTTCAAGTGGAGCATCATGATTACTGTTTTCACTATTACGTAACCCATGGTTCATGTTAACATGGCATAATGAGCAATCCTATTGACCCCATGACTAATGGTGAAGTTAATAAAGTTACATCGTGGCACGTCACTATAGCATCAAGTTGCATCATTGTGCATAAAGTAGTTTAGCACTGAGTTGGCATGCCAACACCAGGTACACTAAATAAATTAAAACCAGAATTGATAAACAACCCAGTATCCAAATACAGTATCCATATATATGCAGGTCGTACTACAGGTACAGCCACGGCTGCCACGCGGCTTCTGCAGCGATCACGCTCTTTCTCCTAGACAATTGCTCTACTGGTCCCTACAGGTCGGTCGACTTGGACCATGATGCGTCAAGAACAGTTAATTGACCGACTTAAACAAGATGTTTGTCTACATGCAGCTGTCTGCACCTAACTAACGCGAAACCGCGTGCTACCAAATATAGGGGCAAATGCATGAGTAACACATGTCAACGCACAACCGGTGGAAATCACGCGATACCAACCGCGGCAACAGTGGTGTGAACATAGCGGGCACTGACATGCAAAAAAGCACCAGCAGCGGCATCAGTAGCAAATTGTAGTAGCGGAACAATAGCCACTACATCAATGCAACAACACATCAGCCCAGCAACACAGCAGCAGCATGACCGTAGCACAGCAGCAGCACAACTGTAGCACATCAACACGGCCGCATAGCAGGAGCACAAGTCAGCGCAGCAGCAACTTAGTATGCCGATTCCTGAATTTCCTATCAGTGGACTATAGTCCATTGATAGGAAATTCACTAATAGGCAGTACTAGCTCAGCAGCACGGCAGCAATGCAGCAGTGCATCAACACAGCAGCACGACAGCAATACATCAGCGGCACGGCAGCAATGCAGCAACACATCAGCACAATAGCACAGCAGCAGTACGGCAGCAATGCAGCAGCAATAGCATGGCAGCACAGCAGCAGCAGCAGCACATGAGCAGCTCAATGACAACAACGCTGCTTGCGCTTCAGCAGTCGTCGTCGTCGTCATCGTCATCGGCAAGGATGAGCGCTCGCTTCCGACGCCGGGAGGCGCCTGCGTTGTTGTTCTCCGCCACAACGTCGCTGGGTGGAACCATCTCGCGCAATCGAGCCTCGGCCAGGGTGATATCCGGCGCTTGCAACGCAGGGACGACCACACCGGGGCACCCGCAGATCTGTGCCTCCAGCTCGTGGAGAGGCACGCAAGAAACCGCGTCCTCCTCCCAACGGGCACCCCAGTACATGGCTACCATGTCGTTTTGCGTGTCGACAACAGCGACACGACCATGGTACCTGCCGTCCCGGCTTTCGGTGCGACCGTCCGCGGATGTCACACGCTCCGACGCCCAATGACACACGACTTGCCCTACGAGGTTGCGGCTGCCACTCTTGACCTGCAGCGTTACGCCTTCCCAGCATGCCTTCGCCATGCCGACGATGCCCTTCGAGCATTCAGCATCTTGCCACTTCACGACCGGGTGTTCCGCGTCATAGGGCACCTCCTTCAGCGCCTTTAGGCACTCCTTGGTGAGCTTTTCGTTCGCACCCAAGGAGACTCCATGGGGCGGCTGACCTCGCTTGCCCACCACTTGTGTCAAGACGAGGTCTGAGGCGGTGATGATCACCGTGTGCGCCGCAGTGGTTGGCGGATGGGGCCATTGCGCAATGTCTGTATTCCACGGGTGCCACGTGTCATGCAAATGCTTAGCGCGGTATACAAAGAGCTCAATAGAAGGTTGGCCGCCATCCTCCTTCGCAACCACCTCCTTGATGATGCCAACGAGGACTGGAGTCCACGTGAGCTTCGAGTTGCAGAGAATACCAGCTGAAGGGTGCCAGTATAGAACAGCGGAGCCTTTCTCAACGCCTTGCATGCGCTTCAAGTAAGCGACCTTGGCTGCCATGGCCCTGTCTTCTGCCGCCCATTCCTGCTGTGTGTGGCCATCATGACGAACTCGGTCTACCAGCGGGGTGACGCGCACCGCCTCTGCGTCGACCAACGCCATGAAGTGCTCTTCTTGCGTCGGTGGTGGTTCAGGCGCTGCATCGTGCTCACGCAGGGCGGAGATGTCCGCGCGAGATGGCCACGGCAAAGGGCGCCACTCCTCAGGCACCTCCTCAGGGGCATGTGGGACTTGACTTGCGAAAAAAGGCCTTGTTTGGCTTGATGGTGTCGGGCGGAAAGTACCACTGCCAGATGCCATGGGGCAACTTCTCGACCCTTGTTTTGATCGACTCCAGCTCCTTCCCCAGAAACTCCATGTTCAATGGTGCGAAGGCTGGGGTGTCCTGCAACATCGGAATGCGGTCTGGATCCACAAGTCGGACGCCAAACAGCGGCCGCCCCTCCGCATCAAACCTGTATGGCTGTGTCATCGCCTTCCCGCACCGTGGCGCGCCTTCCTGTCGAGTCCCCGCGGGCTGCCACGGCGTCTTTTGGGACTCCGTGGTCCGGTAGGACAACCAGGTCTCTGTGTTGCCCTGTACCTGGAAGAAGACGGCGTGGTGCACCTTCATTGAGCGACCGCGTTTTTCAGGCACCGGCTGTGCCGCTCCGCCGCTCCGCCGCTCCGCCGCCCGCCGGCTGCGCCGCCGGCCCGCCGCGCGCCGGCTGCCCCGCCCCGTAGCCCGTCGACAGGCTGCCCCGCCCCGCCGCATGCCAGCTGCGCCGGCCCGCCGCCCACGCGCGCCGGCAGCGCCGTTGGCCCCCCGCGCGCCGACGGCCCTGCCCCGCCGCCCGTTGACAGCCCCGCCCCGCCGCATGCCAGCTGCGCCGGCCCGCCGCCCATGCGCGCCGGCAGCGCCGCTGGCCCCCCGCGCGCCGACGGCCCTGCCCCGCCGCCCGTCGACTGCCCCGCCCCGCCGCCCGTCGACAGCCCTGCCCCGCCGCATGCAGGCTGCGCCGCCGCTGCCACCTCGCTGCGCGCTGGCTGCGCCACCTCGCCGCCCGCCGACGGCGCCGCCCCGCCGCGCACCGGCTGCCCCGCCCCGCCGCCTGTCGACTGCCCCGCCCCGCCGCATGCCAGCTGCGCCGGCCCGCCGCCCACGCGCGCCGGCAGCGCCGCTGGCCCCCCGCGCGCTGACGGCCCTGCCCCGCCGCCCGTCGACTGCCCCGCCCCGCCGCCCGTCGACAGCCCCGACCCACCGCATGCCAGGTGCGCCGGCCCGCCGCCCGCGCGCGCCGGCAGCGCCGCTGGCCCCCCGCGCGCCGACGGCCCTGCCCCGCCGCCCGTCAACAGCCCTGCCCCGACGCCCGTCGACAGCCCCGCCCCGCCGCATGCCAGCTGCGCCGGCCCGCTGCCCACGCGCGCCGGCAGCGCCGCTGGCCCTGCCCCGCCGCCCGTCGACTGCCCCGCCCCGCCGCCCGTCGACAGCCCTGCCCCGCCGCATGCCAGGTGCGCCGGCCCGCCGCCCGCGCGCACCGGCAGCGCCGCTGGCCCCCGCGCGCCGACGGCCCTGCCCCGCCGCCCGTCGACAGCCCCGCCCCGCCGCATGCCAGCTGCGCCGGCCGGCCGCCCATGCGCGCCATGCGCTTCGCAGGTCCATTGGGATCATGAGGCCTGCGCAGAATCTCACCTCGGAGGCCCGTGCTACTTCTAGTAAGATGCTTGCATTTTCAATGCGTCACCTATATGCAGGCATAGAGGGTGGTACATGGCGCTAGACTCATCAAGGGATAGGAGCCATGCCCTCAGCAATTACTCACCTCCTGGCCCTTGCTGTTGCGGTCTCGGATGAAGATGATGGTCTACACGCCGCCGCATGCAAACAAGGAATGAGAGACAAAGCCGTGCGAGGCCAATATGGGCACAGTGAGAGAAACAAGTCGACGCGAACCTACATCACGAGTGTCAGCGAAGGGGACCCATGGGAGAAGTCTCCCTCCCATGGTATCATTCACGGACACACGCAGCGGCCATGGGAACAGCCAAAACAGCAGGTTCACACACGCAAGGGCAACGACCTGCAGTGCCTGACCAGCATGTCGGTCAGTTGTGATTGGCAAGGCAGAGCCACACACACCAGGTACACGCTGCATGGGCAGGGAAGACGCTCTTACATGAGAAAAAGCGAGGAAACGTGCGCGAGAAGGATATTAAGAGCGATCCGCGCTAGAAGGATGCTACAATAGCATCATATATTCAAGAATTAGCAAAGAAAGATGTAGAAAAGAGACAAAAGAAAGAAATACGAGAGAAAGCAAAGACAGGGAGCTGCCAAACAGGGCAGACAAAAGGTTACGAGCGGCAAGAGTTGTGAACGCTGCACTTGATTGCTTTCTCTGACTTGTCAACTGCGAAGAGTGACTGACTTACCTCTCTGGAAATGGTATGCTCAGCATCCCATGGTAATGAAATGGTGAGCTATGCTGTCAGACATGCCTATATAACATAGCTACCCTAGGGTCCTAATACAAAACTAGAAATCAAACCATACCGTGAGTTTCCCGGCTCGCACGGCCTCCTCCCTTTGTGCCGACGCCTGCAAACACAACGGGCCGTGGAGGAGGGTGGAAAGGTGGGCAAGTGTGGAGGAGTTTGGGGGGGACCGGGTTGAGCAGCGGTGGGGGAAAGATGTGCCGGTCATGATGTTGTCAACTACAGCTGTTGTATCGTGATTCACCTTCAATAAGTCTACTGTTCTACATCCGGTGGTGGATGGACACAAGCAATAAAGGCCCCGCCCACAACTCAGATTTCTTTAGAAAATCTACTGATCTACATTCGATGGCGCCTTCACAGAAGCAGGAAACTCCGCCCACCGGTCAAATGTGACGCCCAACAAAGCCCCAACTTATTTCTTCAAGAAGTATACTGTTTTACATCCGGTAGTGCTTGGACAGAAGCAATATATAATAATATAAAGCCCGCCCACAAATCGGATTTCTTTACGAAAAACCTGTTTTACATTCGATGGGGTCTTGACAGATTCAAGCAGCAATACTCGTTTCTACCTGCGTGCGACTGCAGCGGCCGAGTGCTGCAACTTGCCTTCACGTCCCAGTCTTCACGTGTCAGTCCTGGTCTTCACGTCTTCACGTCTTCACGTCTTCACGTCTTCACGTCTTCACGTCTTCACGTCTTCACGTCTTCACGTCTTCACGACTTCACCTGAACTTGCGGCGTATCGTATCTTTGATACCTTGCATGCACGTCTTCACGTCTTCACGTCTTCACCGCGTCTTCACCTGTCTTCACCACGTCTTCACGTCTTCGCGTCTTCACGTCTTCACGGCTTCACCTGAACACCTGAACTTCACCTGAACTTGCCGTATCGTGTCTTCACGTCTTCACGTCTTCACGTCTTCACGTCTTCACCGCGTCTTCACCTGTCTTCACCACGTCTTCACGGCTTCACGGCTTCACGTCTTCACGGCTTCACCTGAACACCTGAACTTCACCTGAACTTGCCGTATCGTGTCTTCACGTCTTCACGTCTTCACGTCTTCACGTCTTCACGTCTTCACCGCGTCTTCACCTGTCTTCACCACGTCTTCACGTCTTCGCGTCTTCACGTCTTCACGGCTTCACCTGAACACCTGAACTTCACCTGAACTTGCCGTATCGTGTCTTCACGTCTTCACGTCTTCACGTCTTCACGTCTTCACCGCGTCTTCACCTGTCTTCACCACGTCTTCACGGCTTCACGGCTTCACGTCTTCACGGCTTCACCTGAACACCTGAACTTCACCTGAACTTGCCGTATCGTGTCTTCACGTCTTCACGTCTTCACGTCTTCACGTCTTCACGTCTTCACCGCGTCTTCACCTGTCTTCACCACGTCTTCACGGCTTCACGGCTTCACGTCTTCACGGCTTCACCTGAACACCTGAACTTCACCTGAACTTGCCGTATCGTGTCTTCACGTCTTCACGTCTTCACGTCTTCACGTCTTCACGTCTTCACCGCGTCTTCACCTGTCTTCACCACGTCTTCACGGCCTCACGGCTTCACGTCTTCACGGCTTCACCTGAACACCTGAACTTCACCTGAACTTGCCGTATCGTGTCTTCACGTCTTCACGTCTTCACGTCTTCACGTCTTCACGTCTTCACCGCGTCTTCACCTGTCTTCACCACGTCTTCACGGCTTCACGGCTTCACGTCTTCACGGCTTCACCTGAACACCTGAACTTCACCTGAACTTGCCGTATCGTGTCTTCACGTCTTCACGTCTTCACGTCTTCACGTCTTCACCGCGTCTTCACCTGTCTTCACCACGTCTTCACGGCTTCACCTGAACACCTGAACTTTGCGTATCGTATCTTTCATACATTGCATCATTTGCATGCCTTGGAGCTGCACGTCTTCAAGCAGTGTCACCCAGTTCCCGCTTGATTCAAATGCACTTCGCGCTTGAATTCGTGACTTCGCCCCGCTCAAGGTGGAAAGAATGATGGGCACTAGCCACGGGAACTATGCCCGATGCTGATAGCCGAAGCGATGACATGGACGAATTGATTGATTTGTGTTATGCCGGGGACGATTGTAGAAAATGGGTGCTAGGAAAGAAATCTGGTGCCATGAAAGTAGATTTTTTGGCCGGTGCAAACCACCAATGCGCCGGCCGATGTGGCAAGGTCCTGCACGGCAGCCAGAGCGCACCCAGCCAGAGCGTACCCAGCCGCTGCCGCCGCCGACCCCCGTACTGGTGGGCGTGGAACAGACGATGAGAGAGATGCAACGAGCTATGGAGAACCAAAGCAAGAAGGTTGAAGAGCTTGGTTTGCAGCTGCGTCAAGAGGTGCAGAAACAAGTGGTCCAGCTGGAGCAGCAGCAGCAGCAGCAGCAGCAGCAGCAGCAACTGCAGCAGCAACTGCAGCAGCAACTGCAGCAACAACTGCAGCAGCAGCAGCAGCAGCAGCAGCAGCAGCAGCAGCAGCAGCAGCAGCAGCAGCAGCGCTTCAGTTCCCGCAGGCAGCGTCGGCAATGTCGCAGTTTCCACAGGCATTGTCGGCACTGCAGCAGTTTTCGCAGGGACCGTCGGCAGCAGAGCAGTTCCCGCAGGGATCATCGGTGGTGCAGCAGTTCTTTGTGAGTCATTCGTGTAGTGTTGAGTGGGTGGGGTGGGGGGGTGTGTGGGGGGGGGGTGTAGGGGGGTTTGACTGTGTGACTGCGTGGCTGCTTGGCTGGAAAGGAGGGTGCGTGGCTGTGTGGCTGCGTGGCTGCGCTGCTGCGTGGCTGCGTGGCTGCGTGGCTGCGTGGCTGCGTGGCTGCGCTGCTGCGTGGCTGCGTGGCTGCGTGGCTGTGTGGCTGCGTGGCTGCGCTGCTGCGTGGCTGCGTGGCTGCGCTGCTGCGTGGCTGCGTGGCTGGAAAGGAGGGTGCGTGGCTGTGTGGCTGCGTGGCTGCGCTGCTGCGTGGCTGCGTGGCTGCTTGGCTGGAAAGGAGGGTGCGTGGCTGTGTGGCTGCGTGGCTGCGCTGCTGCGTGGCTGCGTGGCTGCGTGGCTGCGTGGCTGCGTGGCTGCGTGGCTGCGTGGCTGCGTGGCTGCGTGGCTGGAAAGGAGGGTGCGTGGCTGTGTGGCTGCGTGGCTGCGCTGCTGCGTGGCTGCGTGGCTGCGTGGCTGCGCTGCTGCGTGGCTGCGTGGCTGCGTGGCTGCGTGGCTGTGTGGCTGCGTGGCTGCGCTGCTGCGTGGCTGCGTGGCTGCGTGGCTGCTTGGCTGGAAAGGAGGGTGCGTGGCTGTGTGGCTGCGTGGCTGCGCTGCTGCGTGGCTGCGTGGCTGCGTGGCTGGAAAGGAGGGTGCGTGGCTGTGTGGCTGCGTGGCTGCGCTGCTGCGTGGCTGCGTGGCTGCGTGGCTGCGTGGCTGCTTGGCTGGAAAGGAGGGTGCGTGGCTGTGTGGCTGCGTGTAGCTGCGCTGCTGCGTGGCTGCGTGGCTGCGTGGCTGCGTGGCTGCGTGGCTGCGTGGCTGCGTGGCTGGAAAGGAGGGTGCGTGGCTGTGTGGCTGCGTGGCTGCGCTGCTGCGTGGCTGCGTGGCTGCGTGGCTGCGTGGCTGGCTGGGGGGGGGGGGGGTGCCGGGTGCGTGGATGCGTGGATGTGTGGCTGGGTGGGTGCGTCACTGCGTGGCTGGCTGGCTCTGTGGCTGCGTGGGCGGCTGGATGGCCGGGTCAGCGTGGCTTCGTGTTCAATGGGATGCTAATATGTTGTTGCCTTTGGATGCCACAGTTCATGGATTCTTTTGTTCACATGCAGGTGCTGCCGTCTTCCCCATCGACGTCGTCAAGACCGATGTCGCCAAGAAGGATGATGCAATCACTCTCGGCCATGTTTAACTCATGTGGGCCTTCATGGCCATACGGGAAATATTATTGAATCAGTTCTTTGACACTGAGTTGGCACTACGCAACACCTTTGATGCACATGAGTGCAGGGCGCATGTGTTGAAACCATGCAACCATGGCGATCCCTCAAAAAGTTTGGTTATGTAATAAGTGACACAATTATTCCGGACGTATGATGGCCCAACGTCCTGTAAGGTTGAGTTGTCTTGGAGGAGGAGCGTGATGACCGCGGAAGCCGCGTGGGTGTCTGTAGTGCTATATCTTGAAGATGTACGGTCTTGGAAGAGTTATGGTCTTGGAATCATATAATAATGAACTTGGAATAAAGTTGCGGGCAGCCTTCAATTGGCATATGTTGTCTCATTGATGTTGTCTCATTGCGTTAATGGGTCAATTGTCTTAGTTTATATAATGTATATCTTGGGAAACTCATTGCTTCAATAAAATGCATGCTAGGCGCAATCAACCCCCACAAACACATCTGAAAACTGCACAGTGCATCAAATGTATCCTAGACAAAAAAATGTATCCTAATCCGGTAAAACCACCCAGGCGTGCGACTACGGCCCGGGCACGCACTGTCTCTTGGCGTTGGTGCGAGTGCGCGGGGGGCGGACCGTGTGCGCGCTCGTGCATTGGGACGGGACCGTCCAGATCGTGCGCATGCCCCCGTTCAAGACAAAGGTGTTCAAAGGCACGGTGCTCGAAGGCGTGTGCGTGCGCCAAGGGGTCCGGACCGCGTTCCGCGCGTTCGATTGTCTCGCGTCCGTGCGGCGGTGCCTGATCGGTCGGCCCTACGCGGAACGTCTACGCGCGGCTCGCGAGATCGCGGGGATGCATTTTCCGAAACCCTGCACGAACCTGTATAACGAGATGACCCTGCAATGCCAAGTCGTGGTGGAGAGCAATTCGGTCGCGGTGGCCGAGCATCTCAAGGGGCCGAACGTTCTCTTTATTCCGGACAATTCAAGGGCAAGGCCGGACTACGCACACGGCCAAAACATCGTGGCGCTGATGAACCAACCTACGATGACCGTGCAGATGGGCGCCGAATTTTCGACGCAGCCTACTTTCCTGACTTCTTCCCTTTCCACGAGCGACCGTACACGATTTTGGACGGGTCATATCCCACTTTCGCGAGAAGGAGACCGGCCAGCACCCTTGACGACGCTGTCGTGGAGGAAGCGGTTTTTCCCGCGGTCGCAGGAGCAGGCGCAAGCGCGGGCGTAGGAAGGGGGGCGGACGTGTCCGCTCCTGCAGGCGACACGAACAGGCGGCGATAGTAGGCGGGGGGCAAGGGGACGGGCGGGGACGCGTACCCCTTGCAATCGTCGTCGTGGCACCGCTGGGAAACGCCGCGACACGTGATCTCGAACCACACGTTGTTGCTCACGTGTTCGCGGTCGACGTTGCGGCACATCTTGTGGTGGCTCCACGCCTGATATACTCGCTTGAGCCCGTCTCCCTCGCAGTACAGCCGGGTGATGGACGCGCCCATCGCCTCTCGGACGGCCCTGGCCACGACCAGGTAGTCGGGTCGCGTGTCGGACACGCAGTCCGTCCTCCTGTGCGCTTGCGGCGTCGCGTCCCCCCGTCCTTGGATTTCGCCGGTACGGCCTTCTTCCTCCTCCGCTCCTCCTCGCGAGTCGGATCCTCTTCGGCGTTGTACCACGCCGGAGGGGAGGCGCGCACGCTCTCGGGGCTCCGGATCTGGTCGTCGGGCCATCGGACGCACGTCATCCACATGAGAGGGAGTGCGAAGTCCGGTCCCAAGCATTCCTCGCGGTCGAAGTCCCGGTACCGGTTCCCGGCCATGTCGTATACGGCGATGGGTGCGTACTCCCGCTTCTCCGACAGCTTTCCGTACGAGCACTTGTTGGGACACGCCCTCCTCCTCTCCTTCTTAGCGGCGCACGATACGCACGCACACTTCCATCCCGAGGCGCCCGTGGGAGCCTGGCAGGCACCCAGTTCCTTCTCGACGTCCCTGCACGCTCGCAGACATTCCGCGCACCTCGTGGATTTCCACGACCAGAGCATGCGGATCCCGTTGTCCAGCAGCACGGAACGGTCGATGACGGCGGGCCAGGGATTGTCTTCCGGTCTCGGACCGTACTCCTTTTGAAGACGCGTTACGATGTACGACCGCAGCTCGAGCGCGGTGGACGTGTCCACCAGGAGACTGGGGAAGTGGACGTGGACGCCCGTCTTGACCTTGTCCTTCTTCGCCTTGTTGGGCGCGCGGCAGACGACCGCCTCGTGGTCCGCGTCTTCCGGCAGCGCGTCTCTCAGGACCTCCTGGATAAGCGGGATCCACTGGGTCGAGATGGCGTCGAACATGTCCCCTTCGTCCTCGCAGTCGACGTCCAGGTGGAACGGGAACACGGGCCGCGACTTCTGCTCGACGATGTAGTTCGGGTTCCCGTTCTTGGCGTCCGCTATGACCCTCCGATAGAAGTACGGCAGGTCCTCCGTGTGGATGTACGCTTTACCCCCTTGGAACCCGTCCAGCAGCAGGTGGCTGTACTCGTCGGTCTTCCCCACGAAACATTCGTGGTCCACGAGCCACCGCGTGGCTTCCGAATAGGGCTGCCATCCGGACATGGTGGACATCCCGGATGTCCGGTCCCTCTCAGGACGTCCGACGCGTCCTCTCGGTGGATTCGACGGTCGTTCGCGAGCGACGGGTGCGGTCGCGGGGGAGAGAAAAGCGAGGCCTCTTGTATCTATACCGCCATGAAGCTGTACACGCGCCGAGGGGACGAGGGCCGGAGTCGGATCAACGGCCCGGGCGACCTGCACAAGTCGGAGGAGATCTTCGAGGCGCTGGGAGCCGTCGACGAGGCCAACTCGTTTCTGGGCCTCGCGCGCCAGACTTGTAAGGACGCCGCGTTGAAGGATGACGTCATCCCGGATATCCAGGCCCGACTGCTCGACGTCGGTTCCGCCCTGTCCACTCCGTGTGGCGATGCCCGGCGCGACGCGCGATGTCGTCTCCGCATGTTCGATGACGTGATCCGTCGGATGGAAGAGTGGATCGACGGCGTGGACGCTCGCACGCCGCCGCTGACCAACTTCGTGCTCCCGGGCGGTAACGGGGAGTCCGCGTCGCGTTTCCACGTGTGTCGGACCGTCGCGCGAAGGGCCGAACGACGCGTGGCGGCGATCGCGAGAGAGGGGGCGTGGAGGTCGTGGCGGTGTCTTTCCTGAACCGGCTGTCCGACCTCCTCTTCGCGGCCGCGCGACTCGAAGTCGACACGCCCGACACCGCGTACAAAAAGGCCGCGGTCGTCGACGAGTCGTAAACATTTCTGACGCTCATGGTAACGGAACGGGACGATCGCCCGCCCTCGTATCGCCATGCACACGGAAGTGACCGAAGCCCGCGCGATGCCTCCCGTGCATCCCATCTTCATCGGGACGGGACAAATGGCGGGGGTCGACATCGAGCGTCGACGGCGACGCCCGAAGGCCCTTTGAGCATCCGTCCAACATCAACATCTACACGTACGTGGTCCGCGAAGACGATTCCTCGCCGGAAGACAGCGGGGAGGGGGAGATCGGGGCGGAGTGGACGCCCGACATCGAGCACCTGATCTATCGCTGGGACAGAAGGCGGTCGGTCTTCGCAACATGCACATGGCCGCGGCCGACCGGGCGGGGCTGTTCTCCCAGCTTCTCGGCATCCCGGCGATCCTCCTCTCGGCCGCGGGGGCGCGACCGCCTTCAGCAAGGCGGGCAGCGGGCCGTGCAATCAGGACGAATCCGTCACGTTGGCGCTCGGGGTCATCAGCGTGGTGGTGTCCGCGCTGATGGGAGTGCAAAACTTTTTGAGATTCGCGCAAAGGAGCGAGAAGCACAAGCAAACGGCCCACAAGTTCTCCGCTATGTACCGCGAGATCGACGCGGAACTGTCCAAACCGCGGTCCAAGCGCGCGAACGCGTACGAGTTCGTCCAGCTGACCCGGATCAACATCGACCACATGATAGCCGAGAGTCCGAATCTCCCCTCTCACACCTTGAACAAGCACACGGACCGACCGTCGCGAAGGAACACGTTCGAAATGAGCGTCAACGTCCACAAGGAAAACAATGTTGCCAAGTAGTATGTGGGCCCGATGCAGAGAGCGATCCGCGACGTCCTCCTCTTTCGTCCGCGGCGTACGTGCTGCTGTTTTTCCGTCCGAGGTGCATGTTCGACGAGAACGGTCGGCCGTTGGCGTTCGGGACCGGCGCGCGGCAGACGATCGCGCCTTTCTGGCTCGTCGCGGTCCTCGCGCGCTCTACCTCCCGGGCATGGCCTCCGGCGCGTTCCGGTGAGAGCGCAAATTATGGCCCGATAATCATATAACATGAGACATCCGGCGACCGGCGCGTATCGCGTCACGACGGCGAACGGCGAGGTCGCGGCCGCTCGAGACGATCACGATACCATGGCGGAACGGTACTGTCCCGGGTCCTTCGAGAGCACGTACAGCGACGAGATCATGAACTTGTACATCACCCTCTTGGAACAGTGCAAGGAGTACGGCTACCCGTTGCTACGACACGCAGACTTCCCGATGTTCCTCGAATTCGTGAAGCGGGCGAGCGGGTGCGCGCCGGAGAAGGAAACATTTCGAAGGTAATGGTAAACGCCGCCGCGCGTCACATGGCGATCGACACGGGGAGCATCCGCCGTCGTCTCGTCGGGGCGCGAGGACAACCGCCCCACGCGGTGGATCTCGACCGCACGAAGCCGCTGGCCGAACCGATCTTGTCAAGGACGAGCCGGGGTACCTGACTCCGGACTCGATGGTGGTGTGCGTGGTCATGGGGGAGAACATGGTCGTCGTGCCCCTGTCGCTGATCGAGAAGTACGAGATCGTCCACCTGTTCGGGAACAGCGTGACGTATTGTCCGCGGACCGGCTCGGCCGTCACGTTCCCCGTCCTCTTGGGAAACAGCGGGCTCCTATTCAACGGGAACTTGGTGTTGTACGATTACGCGGACGGGTCGCTTTTGTCCCAGATCCCGGGGACGTACATCCGAGGACCCAAGGACACAGGGGTCGTCCCGCGCATCCCGACGATCCTCGCCAGGTTCCGGTTCGTCCACAGCGTTTCGCTGCCGGCGTCCGAGTGCGAGACCTGCACGGGTTTCACGGGGACTTCGTGTACGTCCACGGAGGGGCGGGAGACCTCGACCCGTTCCGGTACGAGACGTCCGACTACGCGGGGTACTACGGAAGCAAGGACGTCCCCGCGGGCGTGTTCCCCCGATGCCGGAGACGGATAAGACGGACCCGAAGACGTGGGGCCGCGTGGATCTGAACCAGATGAAGGATTTCGTCGTCGGCATCCCCGAAAGCGTCCAGACGGTGACGGAACTCTTTCAGAAGGAAACCCCCTCTTTTTGTTCTACTTCGCGATCAACGCGTTTCAAAAACCTGTTGGCGAAGTCCAAGAGGCCGGTGTACCCGGGTACATCAAGTTAGGCATCGGATATTGATTCCTTTTATTGCGAATAAAACAAACGTTCCGAATTCGCGAAACATCTGCAATGGAGTAGTCTAGATAGCCTGTCTCGCAGAGTCCTCGAGGGCCGATCGGTCGCGTCTTGCAACCCGATGCTACCGTCTAGCGTCAATTGTATACCGCGCTTCTTGCAAACGTCACCGGATAAACTGCAATCTCTTCGGGGACACGCTGTGGGACCACGGGGCGGCGGAATAGGTGCAGTCGTTTTTTTGAATCCGGCGAAATCCTCGCCGTACGCGAGCAGTTGACCGATCCCCGGCCGTCCAACTGCTCCACTCCTTGACTTCGATCATCAGCTTGCGTTTGCGACACCATAGGTCGATCTTTCCCGCGCGACAAGGCCCACTTGTCAAGGTTGTACCCAAATGTCACCTTGATAGTGAGTACTGAATTTAATTCTAGAGTCCTATGTTTGGTCAAGGCTTGACTGGCTGAGAGGCTTTTCCTCTAAGTGTTAATACTTGACAGGATAGCACTAGAGCAAGGTCATGTGTTGTAAGGGGGGTGTCAAGGACATGGTCTTGTATTTGTACCCACCTGACCTGGCTAGATAGATAGAGGCTCTTGATACAGGAGCCACTGTTTCTTTATCCCGTTGGATTTGGCCTACAAATGAGAAAGTTGTGGCCAGTTTTAGTAATCAGGGATTAGTACCTATGCCAAGTGGATCCTTATACGGCAGCTGACAATCTGTCTATGTCAGCTGACCTATGACATGTCAGATGAGAATCTATGACAGGACAGCTGGACTGATTGACATGTACACTGTGCATGTCAGATGTGGCGCTGATATGTTCACGCCAGATTTACTTCATCATCATCAGATCACACATAGAGAGATCTTTTATTAAATAGTTTAGATTACTGTGCAGCAGTTACAAGTTAAGACTGTACATCAGTTACAAGATAAGGCTGGTACATGCAGTTACAAGATAAGATTTATTCTTGTCTAGATCTGATGGTAGCCTGTACACTGACCTAACCTGATTGGTGGCCTGAGTATTACATGAGAATATTCCTAGGCACATTCCTAGCCAGCCAATCAGGTCATTCCAGTTTGCTGCCTGTGTTTTTTCCTCGAGTTAATAAAACAACTGAGGAGCCTTGCCAAAGGTACTCCTCACTATCATTCTGCCTCAAACTGAGTCTCTGTCTCTTTGCTTCCATCCTCCATAGCCTGTACCCTGCAAGGACAGGCACATTTGGGTTCCAATCACAAGCATTGTAGAAGGCAAACCCATTAGTTCTTTCAACATGGTATCGGAGGTTTGATGCCTACCCTGCATTTGAGGAGCAGAGACATTCATCTGACTACCCAGAGAACAACACCCAGACCCAGATAAACCATGGAGGATCAAGACACCCAAACTGCTACCCAGACAGCCTGACTACACCTCTCTTGTTTCAACAGTTGCCAAGAGCTGCAAGAAATTTGTTGGTGCAGCTGGTGATGATTACAGCAAGTGGGAGGAAGTGGAAGAATTTGTTTTTGGCTGTTGTCAGTCTTTTCAGTTTGGATGCTGTCCTGCTGGTACTGAGGAGAATGACAGGGCTGATAAGGCCCTGTGGGCAGCTTTGCTCACCTGTCTAACAGTGAAGCTGCACGCCTAATGGCCCACTGTGGCCACAAAACTGGTAGCCAAGCATGGCAGTGTCTCATGGAACTATGAGCAAACCAGGCTAACCAAAGTCACAGGTTGAGCTGAGGAGCAAGCTGCACCGCCTACAGAAGCTTCTAACGAGACCATGCAAACAGCTTGTGAGGAGGGCGGAGCTTCTACGTGCTGACTACCAGGCTGCAGGGGGAGTCATCCAGGACGTGATTTTGCTGCCATTCTACTGGGAGTCACTGACAGACGAGTACCGCCCTGCGCTGGTGTCTGTACGGTTCAACGAGGAGGACCCACTCCCTGTGGTGAAGGGGCACTCATGGAGGCGGAGGATCTGCTCAAGGGGGGACGTGCTGTGGTGAAAAAGGAGAAGTGCTGGCACTGGCCAGGCCTACCACACAACAGCAAGGGGAAACGGGGGGACCAAGAAATGCAGTCACTGTGGCCTGTCAAATCACAAGGACAAAGACTGCTGGAAGGAGCATCCTGAGAAGGCCCACGGTGGTAACCCCAACCAGCACAGGGGGGGCAAGGGCGGCAACCGAGGGAACCAGAGCAAGGGACGCAACGCACCTGCTGGATCCGCTGCCAACGGCAACTCAGGAGGCGTGCTGAACTGCCGCCTGGCTTCTCATGGTCACCATCGCCGAGGAGTCGCCGTCGACGCCGCTGGAGCTGCTGCTCTCACGCAGTATACGGGCGACAAACTCAACTGGGTGCTGGACTCGGCTGCGAGCAGCCCACATGTCCCCGTGCCGTTCTGACTTCGTGTCACTTATCCCCACAACAGGCAGAATCGTCGGATCAGGCGGCGACCTGCAAGCTGCTGGAGTTGGCA
>RPFO01002093.1:0-126190 GCA_009746045.1 Mesostigma viride | reverse complement strand
TTCGAATCCGCGACGGTCAAGTGGGAGTACTCGGTGCCGCCGACGAACCGGGTGAAGAGTTCGTCCTTGGTGCACGTGGTGATGCGGATGCGAGCGTCGTGGTACTGGAGGGCGATCATGGGCAGGCCGAGCCGTTGTCGTTGCAGAACGAGAAGTCCAGAGGCACGTACACGAACGCGGGCTTCATGCCGGGATGGGCGGGACACAAGGGGTCGAAATCGCCGCCGTGCTCGCTGGGAGCCGTGCGGACGTACGACGAGTCCGGCAGTCTCGTGAGCTCGTCCCACACGTGCAGGAACTCGCCCGTGAGCTCCTCGACGGTGTACCCCCGATCCGGAACTCGATCTTCTTGAGGAGGATGCGGCCGAGGTCGCTGTAGTAGGGACTGAAGATCTTCCACCATGCCTCTCCCAGATTGGGAGTAGTCGACTTGGGTTCGGTGAGGGCGGGGAGTTTGATGACGACGTACGTGCGACACACGAGGTCGCCGCTCTTGGGCAGCTGGAACTCGATGGTCCTGTTGAACCCGCACACGCCGGACGAGATGGACACCTCGGTGTCCTCGAACGCGTAGTTCGTGTGCCGCGGGTACACGGTCTTGAAGAAGGTGATGTCGGGACTCACGGTCAGGATGGCGTCCTGTGGACCCTTCGCGCGGAGAGACAGGACGGCGTGCGACATGGCCGGGCGGGTTTCCGTATACTACAAGGACAGAGATTTTTGTTTCGTCCGCCGCGGCGGCGACGAGCGCGCGCGCGGATGCGGACGGTCGTCGGACTTCTCGAGAGGGGTGAGGTTGAGAAGGTGTTCCGACGCGGCGATCGATCGCCAGAAGAAGGGATTTACGACGCGAAACGCTTGCCGCCCATGCCCGATCGGATGACCAGGACGTTGAAACTGCGCGCGTATATGTCGATCGTGCCCGCGGCGATGCCCGTGGCGCTCAGACCCTTGAGGACGAGTTTGGCGCTGTCCAAACGGGACATGTTGACGCTCCCGGTGGGTTTCCACGACTCGGGGTTCAGGCTGAAGGGGATGACGTAGACCCTCCCCTCGTCCTGCACGCGCGTGTGGAAGTCGGCCATCAACATCTTGCTGAAGTACACGGGGTCGCGACCGTCGCCGAACACGTTCTGGGCGTTGAGCGAAAGGTTCGCGGTCTGGAAAAGGTGGCCGTTGCCGGCGAGACTGTTCGCGTTCCAGAACTTCCAGTAGGCGTTGTAACCGAGATCGGCGTCCAACGCGGTGGCGATCCGGTTCACCCACGACAGGTCGGCGGGCTTGTACCAGAACAGGAACTCCTTGACGGGGTGGTTGAAGTTGAGATCGATCGTGACCTCGGTCTCGCCGTTGACGGACTGCTGCATGCGCTGAGTCTCGGTGATGAGGTACTCGTGCCCGTTGAGCGCGAACTGGCGACGCTCGTAGTCGTCCAGGTACACGTAGCGGACGACGAGCTTGCAGTCGAAGGCGGGGGGCGAGGAGATCCAGGAGGAGCGAGGGTGGACGTAACCCGCCGCCGCCGACGGCTTCTTCATGCCTCCAGCTACCATATCATTAAACGAAGTGCCACTTCCCTTCTGGGCACATTGCGCGAGGACGTCGAGATCCCTTTCCAACAGCTCGAAGTACAGACTCGACGACGCGGGGAGTGACGATCCGGCGACGATCAGACACTTGACCCCTGTGACTAGGTTGGAGGACGTGGTCGCGGATGTCACGATTTTGAACACGGTCCCGTCACCGATGCCGGGATCGACCATACACACGCGATTGTACAGTTCGCGGCCGGTCATGACCGCGTTGTATGCGGGGGTAACGAGCGACGCGTCGGTCAGAGCGGAGGCCGTCGTGCCCACTAGGACGCGGAACTTCTCGTCCAACCGACGGACGAGAGCATTACGGAGGAACATGTACCGCCCCGACGCGACCGGATTCCACGTCGTGGCCCATACTTGAGCAGAATTCGCGGTGGTCCCGTTCGTCGTCGCGTTAGGCAGTTCGTCCGTGTACCGCGTGAAGATGTTTTCGGCGGTCGCGAACTGGATCTTGACGATGACGTCGTGGTACTGCAATGCGATCATGGGGAGCGCCAGCCCGGGGTCCGTGGTGAACGTGAACTCGAGCGGGATGTACAGGTACTGCTTCTGGCGCCCGTCGCAATAGTCCAGGATGCGATTGTCCTTCCCGATGAGGACGCTGCCTCCCTGGTTGACGGGCTGATTGTCCACCAGACTCTTGTACTCGGGGCGACTGATTTTGTCCATCACGTGGAGGAAGTCGCCGCTGATCTTCTCGATGGAGTACCCGCCGATGGACAGCTCGACGTTGTCGATGAGGATGCGGCCGAAATCCTTCGCGAAAGGCGCGAACGCGATGTCTTGGGGGAACGCATCCACTTGGATGAACGCCATGACTTTGGAGATCAGGTCCCCGGACCTGGGAAGCTTGAACTCGACCGACTGGCCGTACGACGCCATACCGGCGGATTGGTTGACCTCCGCGTCCTCGAGCGCGAAATTGGTGTGACGAGGGAACACGGACTTCCAGAATGTCACCTCGGGGTCCACGATGAGGGCGACGTCTTGCGGCCCCTTGGAACGAAGCGCCATGATCGCTTGGCTGGACATCTTCGCGGCGGTGAGTCGGTATATAACTCGACGCAGAGATTATTTATTTCGCGTCCGTCCGCGACAGGGCGGGCGGATCCGGACGGAAGAGATCCTCGTGCGCGGATCGGAGCTCGCTACCGTGACGGCGATTACGACGCGTATCTCTTTCCGGCCATCCCGTTGGACACGGTCAGGACGTTGAAGTTGCGCGCGTACACGTGGATGGACCCGGGGAGCGGCTTGTTCATGCCCGACAGGGTCAGCTTGACATCGTCGAGCCGCGAGAAGTTGATGGATCCGGTCGGCTTCCAGCTTTCCGGGTCCAGCGAAAAGGGGACCACGTAGATGTTTTGGCCCTTGGCACGCGGGTGTGGAATTGGCTCGGGATCACGTTGGCGAAGTAGTTCGCGTCCCTGCCGTCGCCGTACACGGATTGCGAGTTCAGCGAGAGGTTGGCCTTGTCGAAGAGGTGACCGTCGGGTCGCCGCCGATCGTCCGGAAGACGCGGTTCCAGTTCTTGAACTCCCAGTACCCCTTGTACACGTGCACGGGGTCGGGATATCCCGCGTCCGCCCAGTTATCGGGACGGTAGAAGAACACGAGCTCCTTCGTGGGGTGATTGAACTTGAGATCGATGGACACGGACTCCTGGTTCCCGTCCACGAACTGCTGGTGGTACTGCAACTCGGTCACGAGATACTCGTGGGGGTTGACGGCGAACTGCCTCCTCTCGAAATCGTCGAGGTACACGTATCGACACAAAAGCCGGGCCGAAAACTTGGGCGGGTTGGCGACCCACGTGGCGTAGTTGTTGTCGATGATGATGGGAGCCCAACGCTGATAGATATGGTCGTTCGCGGCCCCCACGATCATGGCCGTTCCCGCGAAAGCAGAATACGCGGACCCGAGATCTGTTACGAATGTCGACGTGCTCGACGTGGTGGTATTTGGGATGTTGATGGTGATAGTACCGCTCGAGTTCGTGATGGTCACCTGATCGCTGTACTCGACGTTTGCGATAAGCCAGTCGATGATCTTCCGGTCCCCCATGGTGTGGACGATCTGCGTGAGAGCGGATCCCCACTTCCCCTCTTGCAGCATGCGCCGGACGATCGGCCGAGCTTCGTAATTAATGTTTGTTACGGCTTCGGCGCTGACGGCGCCCTTCCCGATGTGTCGGTTCTTCGCGAACATCTTGTCCGCTGTCTGGAACTTTACCTTGACGCGAACCTCGTGATACTGCATGGCGATCATCGGGAGAGAAAGCCCGGGGTCCTGCGTGAACGTGAAGTCCAGAGGGATGTAGACGTACTGCTTGCTCTTCCCGTCCGTGTACGCGATCACGTTCCCCTTCTCGTCGAACTTGACGGATTGGCCGTGATGCACGGACAGGTTGTCCACCCAGCTCTTGTTATCAGGACGCGTGAGACGGTCCCAGACATGCAGCATGTCGCCCGTGATGCGCTCGATCTGGTACCCTCCGATCGTGAGCTCGACGTAATCGATGAGCGCGCGGCCGAAGTCCCAGATATACGGGGAGAACGGGAACGCGGTATCGGTAGTCGGATCTACACCGGTCTTGGCAGAATTGACCGTCTTCTTTGTGATCGTGCCTAGCGTCAGCGGGTCGACTTGGAGCGCGAGGAAACACTTGGTGACGAGGTCGCCGGAACGCGGGAGTTTGAACTCGACCGTCTGACCGTAGTCGGCCGACCCGGTGGCCTGCGCGACGTCGGTGTCTTCCCACGTGAAGTTCGTGTGGCGGGAGAACACCGACCGCCAGAAGGTCACCTCGGGCTGGACGATGGTGGCGACGTCCTGCGGCCCCTTGGCCTTGAGAACCATGACGGCGTGAGACATGATGACGCGGATGCCAAGTATAGAACACAGCAAAGATTTTATTATTCCGATACCGCGCGCGACGGCGGGCGCGGGGATTACTGTTTACGGGCGGACGGACGCGTCGGAATACGCCCAAAAAATGTGCGGACTAGATAAGATACGGGCGACGAGATGCCTCACAACGTTTCCGCCTCCGTGACGTGGCTCAAGGGCCGAGGGCGTTCGAGGACTTCTTGACGGTGGTCCCGGAGAAGACGTATTTCAAGAGCATCTACTCGCGCCACACCAAGTTCAGTTGGGCGGACGTGGAGGTGTTGCCCACGCAGCAGGCCGTGTACGGCGGGGAGGCGCGCTTCCTCGTCCCGCGGATCGGGGACTTGATCACGCAGATGTACTTGTACTACAACATCTCGCGACTCAACTACGGAACGGCCAAGATCCCGGTATTGATGCGAAGAGTGGGGGGGACATGGTGACCCCAGCGTCAGGAACGGAAAACGTCCAGGTCACGGCGGCGTTCCTCGCGGACGACTACCCCTTGTCCGCGGACCCGGACTACACGGGCATCACGCACGACCAGTTCGAGCCCGCGTGGATCTCGGACCTCGGGTACGTCCTGACGCAGACCGTGGAGCTGTGGATCGGCGAGACGCTGATCGAGCAGCAGACGGGGGATTTCCTGCACGTGTGGGACACGTTGACCAAGGAGCGAGAGAAGAGCGTGATCGCGGGTCTGCCATCCGAACACGGCGGGGCGGGCAACCGGGGCACGTTCACGGACCAGCACGTGTACGTCCCTCTCCGCTTCTTCTTCAACACGCGACCGGGCCACGCGTTCCCGATCGCGGCGTTGAGGTATCACGAAATGGAGATCCGCGTGCGGTTGAGCCAAAAACCGTTGAGGGCGGACTACTTCAAGTACTTCCAGAAGGTCCCATTCGACTCCGCCCCGTCGACCGACTCGGAGCGGTACCTGTACAAGGACGTGAACGTGTACACGGGGGGTAAGGAGGACACGGGGGCGGTCACAGGCGTGACGACCTCGACAGCGTATTCGGACACGAACAAGACGCTCGCGTCCCAAAAGATCGGCGGAGACATCCTGAAATGCGCTCTGGTGACGCGATACCTGTTCCTGGACGAGTTCGAGAGACAAGAGTTTTCGCGCAACAAGCACCGCTACCTCATCACGGAGACGCAGCACCTGGAGTTCCCCTTGCGGAAGTCGGACCGATTGACGAAGGAGTACCTGCTGAACGACCTCGCGGGGTCGTGCAAGGAGCTGATCTTCTTCTTCCGCGCCGACCAGAACCGGCTGGAGGGCGCGCCGGACAAGAACTATAACTGGGAGTACTGGAATTTCGAGGGGAACAGGCCGTACATGGACTATGAGATGGTGAACAAGGGGAGCTACTACGTCCGGGCGAGGAAGGGGGTGTTGTACGCTCGGATCGACAACGCGTTCTTCGACAGGGCGACGCTGTCCATCAACGGACAGGACCTGTGGGACCCGCCCAGGGACAACGTGTGGTTCAACTTCTTCCTCCCATCGGAGTTCCACACTCGCATCCCGGTGGAGAACAATTTCGAGATGGTGTACGTGATGCCGTTCTCGCTTTTTCCGGAACGCGACGATCCGTCGGGCAGTCTCGACTTCGGCCAGGTGAGCAAGGCGAGTCTGAAGTTCCAGTTCCGGAACGTGCCGGTGTACAAGGAGGGCGCGGTGATGTCGGACGGACGCGTGCACGTGTACGCGCGCGTGATGAACGTGCTGGAGATCGCGGACGGCCACGCGCGGAAGTTGTTCCTGCATTAACTCCGACCGCCGTTCATCGCCATTATCTTCGCGTGTTCCAAAAGCCGCGCAAACCAGGGATAAATTCGCTCTTGGGTCAACGGGTCCACGGGTGTCGTGTCACCGAACATCGCTTTGTATGCCTCGTAGTACGCTCGATCCACGCCCTCGCCCACGCCCTCCAGGGCGCGGCGAGGGAGGCCGGTCGTGTAGTCCCACGCGCGTCGAGGTATGCCGGACGTGTTCTCCCACGCGTTGGACACCGCAGTCTGTACGCCGAAGTCGGACGGACGCATCCCCGGGCCGTGCGCGCCCGCCATCAGGGCCGCGTACAGCGACAACAGTTCCTTGGGCGAGCTCCTGCCTCGCGCGTACTCGTACAGTCCCGACGCGGCGATCGGAGCGGTGCGAGCGAGCGCCTCGGCGTTCGCGCTCATGCCGGACGCCAGGTACGGGACCGCGTACTGGGACGCGAGGGCCGCGGCCATCGGCGCGAGACGGACGTTGGACGCCATGTTCTTGGCGGTCTGCCACTTGCTCGCGGGGTCGTACCTCGCGGCCAGCCCGCTGTCCATCGCGGTCTTGGCGGCGCTGGTCAACGCGAAGGCGGCCGGGCCGAGCGCGGACCCGGCGATCGGCATAGCGGACATGACCGTGTCCGTCAGACTCGGGCCGTGCTTGTAGGTCTTGTACCCGCCGTACAGCCCCGACGCGATCATCGGAACGGCCATCAGACTCGACACCCCTCCTTGCCCCAGTTGCTTGATGCCCATGCCGACCTGCGCGGCCGCGGGGGCGTACGCGCCCAGCTTGGCCATCCCGCCCATCGCGGTGCTCGCCGCCTTTCCGATGGTCCCGTATTGTCCGACCTTGTTGAGAAAACTCTGGAACAGGCCCGAGGCTTTGGCGTCGATCGCCCCCTTGACGGTCCCGTCGCCGGCCTCCCCCCTCCTCCCTCGCCCGCCTGGATCCCACCGGCGTACGTCGCGTTCGCCAACCCGCGACCGTCGGGCACGACGATCGACGTGACGAAGTCCTCGTACGTGTACGGCTTCGGCACGATGAGCAGATCACCGGCGGAGAGCGTCCGCGGGGACACGTGGGGGTTCGCGATGATGAGTTCCTCGGGCATGGTGTTGAACCTGGCGGCGATGGACGACCACGTGTCGCGCTCTTGGACGACGTACGTCTGCCGGTCGGAGAACGGGTTGGCCTTCTGCAACGACCCGCGCGCCTCCATCACGGTCGTGGGCTTGACGATCTGGTCGTAGATGCGGTTCAGGACGTTCTCGTCCGCCTCGGTGCGGTCAGGGTCCATCTTGGCGTGCTGCTGTTCCTCCAAGAACGCCTTGAACGCTTGGAGTATGTCCGGGCTCGCGTTCATGACCGTTCGCGGTTTATAATTAGAGCCGACAAATAAATGCCGTAGCGGATGCGCGTCGTCGTCACTCGGCCTCGACCGTCACCCGGACGCGCTTGCCATCGCCCAAGACGAACACCTTGGTCGAGGCCGAGTCTTGTCGCCGGCCCGCCGGGTCGCATCGACCGGGCTCGAGCATTCCCAGGATGGCGCGGACGGCGTGGATGGCCTCGTCGTCGTCGGGCAACTCGTGCGTCTCGAGTCCGCCGACGAGCTCGCCCTCGCACCTCGATCGTCGCGGCGCCGTCTTAGATCGCGGCGGGGCCGCGGCCGTCCCCGCCTCCTCCGGTTCCTCGTCGTCGTCGTAGTCGTCGTCCGTGTCGCACTCGTCGCAGGAAACGTCCTCCTCCATGTCGTCGTCCGCCGGGATGTCGAACACGACCTCCCCGTCGTCCGTCATGCTGACCGCCCACCCCTTGTGGATGCCGGACATGACGAGCTCGACGAGTTCGCGATCGTGACGCAGGGAGGAGTCGCGGCACTGGGAGCGAGTCTTGGCCATGGCGGACGGGGTATACTTTTGCGCGGATAAAAAAAATCGGCCCGCTGAAACGAGTTTCGACGCCTGTCGGCCCGATACCGTCGCGATCCCGTCGCGGAGAATATTCTCGCGAGGTTACTAGAGACCACTGAGGGAGGCGCAGATCATGTCGGACCCGAAACCGGTGAAGACGCTGGAGGCGCGGACGGTGAACGTGTCCCGCATCCGTTTCGCGACGGGCGAGATGATGTTCACGACGAACCCGATCGACGTGGGCGACCACAGGCTGTACTCGGCCCGCTTCGAGGGGTGCCGTACCTGTACATCATGGAGAGGTCGGACGAGCCGGGCGGCGGGCTGCAGAACGTTCCCGACCCGACGTTCAACGGTTACACGATCCTACAAAGCATCGGCCCGCCCGCGACGTAGATAAGCACGCTCGGCCGAGCTTCTCGTCGTCCATCGACTCGATCACACGCCGCGCGTTCGGCGGAGGAGGACGAATTTCTCGTCCCGTTGTCGTGACACTCCCGTCGGACGTCTGCGCTGTCCATTTCGCCATGGAGTTCCGGACAGTCCAAGGGTCCTCTATCAAGCTGCTGGTGGAGGCGTTGAAAGAGCTGACCAACGACGTGAACTTCTACTTCGGATCGGACGGCGTCCGCATCACGGCCTTCGACAACGCGCACTGCGCCCTATTCCACGTGCTGTTGGAGGCCGATAAGATCGAGGAGTACGTCTGCACGAAACCGTGCACGGTGGGCATCAGCCTGGTGAACATGTTCAAACTGATCAAGAACGTCGGGGTGTCGGACGAACTGGAGATGAAGTTGGACGCGGCGTCCATGGACGTGATGGAGATCCACATCTCGAACGCGGACAAGAGCGCGAGGTGGTCGTACAAGATGAAGCTGCTGGACATCGACGAGCAGTCCCTCAGCATCCCCGAAAAGCAGTACATGACGCTCGTGACGATGGCGAGCTCGGAATTCCAAAAGATCTGCCGCGACCTGTCGATCGTGTCCGACAACGTGAGGATCAAGTGCACGGGCGAGGACATCGTGTTCGCGTGCGAGGGCGACATCGGGTCGTGCGTGCTCGAAATCGGGAAGACGTTCCCCAACATGAAGGTGGAGACGGGGGAGGACGACGCGATCGACGAGGAGTTCTCGCTGCGATACCTGTGCACGTTCGCGAAGGCGGGCGGACTGTGCAGCAGTGTGAACCTGTTCCTGAGTCCCGAGTACCCCATCATCGTCAAGTACCGCGTGGGAGACCTGGGGACGCTGCTGTACGCGCTGGCCCCGAAGATTTCGGGCGACCAGATGGACGCGGAGTGACCGCGTCGTAGAAACGTAGTTGGGCGTGTGAGCTCGATCGTATGCGCATGCAAGACAATTCGTATTCATAATCATAATAAAATAACATTCATCACCATCGGTATGGCGATCCGCGTCTCACGAAGTGCTAGGAATGTACTGCCACCCCAACTTTTTGCAAATCCCCTTCCAAATGACATCCTGTCCCCACAGCTTCTCCCGGCTCTTCAGCAGGGGGAAGTACGGGATGAACTGGTCGTAGCTCATGAGCTCGCACAGTTTGTGCAGGCAGTAGGAGTAGTTCAAAAAATTCTTGCGGTCCTTGGGACAGACCTCCTCGAAGGGGGCCTGCATCATGCGGAACATGTTCCGCAACCGCTCCTCCTGCTCCGTGGTCATGGTGGGCGGCGACGTGCCCGCGAGGATGTGCGTGATCTGGAACCGGTGTTCGAAGAACTTGGACATCTTCAACTTCCGCAGGAACTTGCGCACGTTCTCGGGGGTGATGTCCGAGGCGGCGGTCATGCGCGCCTTCTTGAACTCCGCGCGCACGGCGTCCACGACCTCGTCGGGGATGACGGACCGTTCGCGCGCGTGGAATTGGGACAGCGTCTCGTTGAAATGGTTGATGCGCTTGTAGCAGTAGTCCGCGTTGTTGATCGAGGTGCCGTAGGGGAACGCCTCGACGCCGTCGTTGTGCGCGGGCTCGCACGTCCCGCATCGCGAGCAGACGAGCGCGCCGTCCGCCACGACTTCCACCATGTTGACCTCGCACTCCGCGCAGAAACCGTACACGACCATCTGGTCCTCGCGCTGGCACTCGACGGCCACCTGGCCCTGCTCGTCCTCGAACGGGAGGTAGTGGTACCGTTCGATGGCCCTCATGAAATCGCGGTACAGGGACCGACGGTTGACGTCGATCGGCTTCGAGTCGCCGCTCGCCCCGCCTCCCGTCTCGGCCCCCCTCCCGTCTTCTCCCCCCTCCCTGCGTCTTCTGGCGCTTCCGGTTGGAATCCGATACGGCCACGACGTAGTCTCGGTAGACGGGCGCGGCGTCCAGCAGGAACTCGATCTCGTCCTCGCCCGTCTCGATGACCCGTACGGCGTCCGCCGCCTTTCGGATCTTCCGCCTCAACTCCGCCGCCTCGACGGGGTCCGAGGACCCCTCGAGCCGCGCCTCCATGTCCCGGACCTCCTTCCTCATCGCGTCGACTTCCCCCCTCCTCTTCTCGAAAAATTCCATGCACTCCCGCATCTTGGACTCCACCGTGGACAGCGTCTTGGACATCCCCGCCGACTTCACGCGTCCGGTCACCACGGGAGTAGAGGAACATATTTTGGCCGCGGCCGGGACGGCGCGCCCGTCCGACGAGGGCGCGGACGGCGCGGACATCCTGCTCGTCCCTATCATAACAACGCGCAGATTCTCCGTTCGCGACCGAGGTCGAGCGGGTCGCTCCCTTTTATGCTCCGTCGGTCGCGTCGGCGGGGAGGTTCGTTCAGCGGACGGGATCTTTTTTCCGCGCATGTAGCATAGATCTCCTCCGACCCCACGATGACGACCTCTCACGCCTCCCACTCTTCCGTGTCCAAGGACGTCGAGATCCTGGTCGAGTCGTCGACGGCGGACGGGCCACCAAAGGCCAAGAAGGCCAGGAAGACCAAGGACGCCCCCGCCGCCGCCCCCGCCCCATCGCACGACAAGCCCGAGTCCGCCTCCGCGGATCCCGCCCCCGCCCCGGCGGTCGCCGAGGTGAAGATGGAAACCGACTCGCGCGCCAAGCCCGCGAGGCGAGCGGCGCGCGAAGAGACCGGCGATTCCGGCGTCGAGACCGAGCCCAAAAAGAACAAGGTCATGAGTTCGTCGATCCCCGAGCTGACGGTCGGGGACGTGCGCAAGTGTTTGAACCAGATCCGGCGCAAGGGGCAGGCCATCCAGAGCCAGCACCTGTTGCAAAACGGGTGGACCGCGGGCGATTTCGCGCTCAAGTACCTGCTCGGGAACTCGTCCACCCGCAAGGCCGGGAAGTTCGCCGATGCCGAAGAGGAGCCGGGCAAGACGGACGCCTGAAAGACGATCCGTTCGCCCCGTGCGACGAATGAACGTGTGAATGCCTAACTAATAAAAATCCGTTCCTATAAACCGCGCGTCTTCTCATGCTTCTCATGCACTCGCGTAGACAGACCATAGTCCGTAGCTAGTCTAGTCGATCCGCGACGTCGTCCCACGACGCGTCCAGGGCGGACGCGTAGACCGCGTAATCGGCTTTGGGTAGTGTTTTGCGAGGTGCGTCTTCGTGACGGCGTTGTCCTCGTTCAAGGTAGCCCCCAACACGGTCAGCACCAAGCCCCGCTCGCGGCACATCCGTTCGGCGTCCGCGAAAGGGACGGCGTGCAGGAACGTGGACTCCATTTCGTCGGCCGTCTCCTCCCCCAGCCGGTCGACGGGCCGGCACAGCTTCAGCAGCAGCAGGAGGTCGATGTTCGGGTGTTCCAGGACGTAGTCCGCGGACTTCCCCACCCGGTCGTCCTCCGTCATGTGGCACGCCATGTCCACGGCGACGGCCGATTCGTCGAACGCCACGAGATGGGTGTACGGCCTCGGGCCGGCGCCGGACTTGCGATCGGACTCGATCGTGTGGACGCCGAAGTAGCGACGGTAGGGCTCGTTGCGGCCTATCAGGTACACGGTGCGACCCTCGGGTTCGTCGGAGGATCCGCTTTCGCCCCGCGAGTACGTTTTCGCGAACGCGCCGCCGCGGACGTCGACGGATCGGCGAGGACGAGGACCATACCGCACGGAAGGAGGCGCGAGGACTGATCGAGCGATCGCGGCCATCGTCGGTTGAGGTACCCCGCGATTATTTTCGGACCCCGTTCGAACGCACCCCGCGCGCGAACGAGATGCGCGGTACCACCGGAGGTGAAGTGCGCGATTCGGGACGATCGAGAAGCCGCGAAAGGTAAATAAATATCCCCGGATACGATAGAATCGCGACCGGTCATGAAACGGTGTGGCGCCACGACCGCGAGCGGACGCAGGTGTCGCAACTCGGCGTCGTGCCCCGCGCACTCCGGCGGAAAGAGAACCGGAGCCCCTACCGTCAAGAAGCGAATGACGAGAGCGAGCGCGAGCCGGACACGGGCCCGGACCCGGACACGGACGCGGCACTCGGCGCGGTCCCACGCGGTCACGAACATCGATCCCATGTTCAATCGGGGACTCGACCTCCACGACGACCCGATGGACGCGCCCGGGCACGCGCCTCCCGACCGGCTCTTCCAAGACCCCAACATCGCGATCCCCGTTCCGAACGGGTTCGTCGCGCCTCAGAACCCGTACGCGATCGACATGGACGACATCCCCATGGTCGACTACCCGTTCGAGAACGGGAACATCGACTTCATACCCGCCGGCGGGGACCACGACGAGGCGCAGAAGAGACACCGCCGTCGTACCGCGTCGGCTCGTGCCGGGCCGACCGCGCGCCGTTCTACCTCTTCCGCGCGCAAACGTTCTAAAAAGTGACGCGCGATCTACCGTCTAACCGACACTCCGCGCGCGATCCTACGATGGTGGTTCCACGTGACATGTGCGAGAATAAATAGGACGTAAATGGTTCGTTTATTCATAAGCATAAGCGGGAGGCGGGAAGCTCGAACCGTTGAGTTCGTGCTCCGACGGGTTCGGCGTTTTCCCGGGATTTTAACGGGCGTCCATGATCCGGAGGCACGACTCGTACTCGAGTCTCTCGGCCTCTTTCCGGACGAACTTGCGGAACGCCCAGAACTTGCGGGCGAAATCGTCCTCGGCCTTCCACCTCCTGGCGCCGTAAATGAAGAACGGGACACCCTCGGTGTCCTCGTAGGCGGCGCGCAATTCTTCGCGACACGCGGCGAAGTCCGGATTCGTCATGGCTTCGGCCACCCTCGCCCGTTCCGCCTTGGCCTCCGCGGCCTCCTTCGCGCGTCTCGCGTCCTCCGCGGCGTACCGCGCGCGGTTGATGTCCACCAACGTGGGCTGGACCGGGCAGTTCCCGACGGACGTGTTCAACGTCCCGGCGGCTTGTCTGCGCGCGAATTCGATCTCCATGTTCCGCAGGAACAACGGGACGTCCGACTCGTCCTTTGCGGTCTCCGTGTCTCCGGCTGCCGTCGCGGGCGACGAGTCTATCATGCCGCCCCGTTTATGTACCGATCGGCATAAAAATCTTCGGCTGGACTAGATATACCGACAAACGATGCCGACGAATCGCAGATCGACGCGCGTCCCGTCGACGCGACGCCCTCCTGGCGCCGCGCCGCGTTCGGACGACATGGCGAGGAGCGCGTGGGATGTGCGCGGGACGACCCGCCCGCGGTCGCGGCACCACGCCGTCATGGCGGCGGCGTTCGCGTCGGCCACGGCCCCGGGACTCGAGTACCCCGGCGAGGACGCCCCGTTCTGCTCCCACGGGGTCGCCAAGGGGCTGACGATGGCCAGGGCGCTGAGGCTTTTCCGGGCGGTGTACCCGGACTTCCCGGAAGCCCAGCTGCAGGAGATGACGCGCGACGAGATGTGCGAGAAGATGTCGTACGACGCCGTGGACGCCATGACCAAACTCGTGTGCGCGAAACTGATGGACGCCAACACCGACCCGGGGAGGATGGCGCACCTCGTGGCGATCGCCGCCGCGCTCGACGACAGACCGGCGGAGGCGTACGCGGGCATCCCGAAGCGGATCTTGTGCGAGATGATCTCCGAGCGTCTGAAGCCGCACCAACGGTTCCGCTTCCTGCGCAAACTCGTCCCGACCCGCGCGATGAAGTCGATCTCCGATTTCGCGCGCAAGGCCGCGGGCGCGGCGGGCGACGCCGCCCAGCTCGGCCAGATCGTGTTGTCCGCCCCGGGGGTCGAGAGCGTGCTGGGCCAGGCCCCTTTGTGGCTGCGAGGCGCGATGCTCGGTATGGGCGCGCTCAGGAGCATGTACCAGCCCAACGGCGTGCTGAAGGCCGGGTTCACGGCGACCGCGATCCCCACGCTCCTCCAGCTCGCCAAGACTCCCGTCCCGTCCACATGGGCCAATCGCTGGCGGGGATGCCGGACGGAGGCGGCGAGTCGACGCGGCCGCCCGGGACGTCGCCCGTCACGCAGAACACCTCGGCGGCTCCCCGACACGCGCACGACATCCTCTTCGACGACCCGGCGCCGTCGGTCGAAGGTCCGAGTTTCCAGGATCGATTGAGGAGATGTCCTCCCGAGCCCTGGAGTGGGGCATGCAGAAGGCCGGAGAAGCGGGGGACGCGGCCCGCTGTACGGCCCCATGGCCGCGAGAAGGCGACGGAGTGGCGGGACGCGGCCGCGGGGTACGGCGCCTCCGCCGTCGACCGAGTGAGAGAGGCGATGGCCGAGTACCTCGCGTCGCCCCCGGAAACCGACGCGCAGGTCGCGTACGGACCGGAACTCCCACCGCGGTGCGGCCAGGGAGGAGCGACGCGGTCCGATACGACGCCGGCTATTTCGGGGGCAGTACTAGGCGGTAAGACGAACAAAATGTGTCTCTATAGCATGCATGATAGAGACGCGACGACATGCCGGCCGGGACGAAACGGTCGCGCGCGAGGACGAGGAAGACCGCCGGCGGCGGGCGAAGAAGACCGCCGGTGGTACCGGTACTTCGGCCAAGACCAAGCGGACGAAGCCGAGAGCCGCCGCGACCAAGAAACGGTCACCCGCGAAACGGACGCGGCCGAGCGCTCGCCACGTGATGATGTCGGCCGCCCTCGAAGCCGCCGCGCAGGAGGGGCTGGAATACGAGGGAGAGGACGCGCCCGAGTTCTGCAACAAGGGGGTCGCCAAGGGGATGCCGAGGCACAGGGCCGTCGAGATCTTCAAGGCCGTGTACCCCCGGTACCCCGACTCGTACATCCGCGGCATGAACCGCGAGCAGATGTGCGACATGATCTCGCACGCGCGGGTGAGCGAGGTCACTCGCCGACTGTGCGCGGACATGATGAACGAGCACGCGTCCCAAGAACACGTGCCGCAGCTGATATCGATCGCCGCCGCGTTGGAGGGCAAGCCGGCGACGGATTACCGGGATATGGACAAGCGGACGTTGTGCGAGATCGTGGCGGACAGCATGCGGGTGCACCAACGTTTCCGCTTCCTCCGCCGCCTGATCCCCGCGCGCGTCATGAACATGATCCAGACGGTGGTGAAGCGCCTCGTCCTGTCGGCGGGCGACGCGTCCCGTCTGATCATGTCGATCCCCGCGATCGAGCAGATCATCGACTTCATGCCCGCGTGGGTGAAGGTCACCCTGCTGGGTCTCGGGACGACGCAGATCCTGTCGGGCGAGGACGAGAAGGACCGAGGCTGGTTCCTGGTGAGCGCGATCCCGATGCTGTTCAACCTCGCCGGACAGAAGATGCCGGCCGACCTGGTCGCGGGCATGGCCTTGTTGAACCCGAACCGCAACGTGCGGGACTCGGCCGTGTTCGCGGGGACCACGAACGCGTACGTGCAATCCCGACGAGCGGCAAGGGCCGTCGCGCAGACGTACACGGACACCAAGCTGAAGGACGAGTACGAAAAGGCGTCCCTGGATCTGCTGATCAATTACCTCGTGAAGTCGGGCGCCGTGGTCGTCGACGACAAAAAGGGAGTGGTGATCATCCGGTATCCGGACGGCGACCATAAGACGTTGAAGACGAAGGGACATTTTACAATTCGTCCGTGTCGGACGTGGTCAAGCAGGAAATGGCCGACAAGAACTCGAAGATGCGCATGTTCGACGCTATGGCGGAACAAGACGCCGGTTACCGCGAATCCAAACAGAGACTCGACACGGAGTACCAGGAGAGGCTGGAGAGACTGGAGAACGAGAGAGGCAAGATAGAGTTCCGGGACATGGACACGGGCTCGGCGGAGGAAGAGGCGTTCAGTACGACGGGCGCCATCGGAGCCTTAGCGAGAGCCGCGTTGTCCTCCGTCACGGGATCCGGATAGACGCGTCCGCGGGCGCCGTCTGCTGCCCCTTCTTCTCGGCCTGGACCTTCTCGAAACGGTACCGTATCACCGCGCGCATGCCGGGGGGTAACGAGTCGCGTCGTCGCGCGTAGAAATCCTCGACCTTCTCGTCCGTCTCGCGCCTCGGAACGGCGCAACAATTCCCCATCCCGCGTGTCTATCTAGACGGTCACAGATGAAATCGGGGCTCCCTCCTCCCCTCGCCCGCCATCCGCACCGAGTCCCCGTCCGCCCCTCGGGAACTGTTCTCGAACTTGGATTCGTACACCACCCGGCCGTCGACCTCGATCGACTGTCGCTCGCGGCGAGGCGTCGTCAGCTTGCCCGGACAGCACCCCATGAGTTCTCGAGCAGGAGCGCTCGTTATTACCCGTCTCAATGAAAATGTTTTGGACACGCGAGATGCACGGAACGCATTCTTTATTATTCATCAATAAACTCGTCCAACGAAATCGTCAATAAACTCGTCTATCCGTTTCGGGGATCAGTTCAGGAGAAGCAGGCCGTTGGAGCCAGGACGCCGCGGCTGTCGTGCGAATATGCGCGGGACGCCGAACGGGTACGGGTCGAACGTCAGGGAACGGGCGCCAGGGCGACCGCGAGGACGAACAGGACGCGGGGAGGAGAGGGGCGGACGCGAACGCGTTCCACATCGCCGAGGGCGCGCGAGAGATGTCCATGGGTCAAGGGTGGGGTCGTACTATTCTGCGTCGATAATAATGCTGGCGTCGTCAGAAGACGCAGGAGAGGGCGTGCAATCCGGTACATGTCCTCGCGACCCGTCCGACGGGCGCGACGTCCCAATACCCGAGCGTGGTGCCGGTGGCCACGCTGAGGTAGAGCGCGTCGCCGAGGGAGAGGCGTCGGGAGAAGGCCTTGGGGTCGCGGAGGGACACGAGCCAGTACACGATCGCGAAGAGGAGGACGAGCGCCACGCGGAAGAGCGCGTAGACGCTGACCGCGCCGAGCACGAATCGGACGAACCGGGCGTCTCGCAGGAGGTCGAGCACCATCGGGTCGATATCTGTACCCGTCGATAAATAAATCCGTCGAGGCGGGCGTTCGCCCGTCCCGCGTGCGCCCTTTTTCTCCGCCCCGGATGAGACGCGACGGACGGGCGCGCGGATGGAGTGCCGGGCGTTGGAGACGGCGAAGGGCGCGATCCGCGCGTGCGTCGTGGCCGCCACTCACACCGTGCTCGTGTGGGCGTGCAAGGTGGCCACCTGGCCGGAGTAGGCGCGGGATCGGCCGTCCGATCGCTCACATCGTTTCCCACCGTAGATGATCCCTTGGACGACACGGATGGACGGAATGGTCGGGCGCGTCGGCCGCCTCTTTAAATCCGCTCTCTCCCCTCCTCCGCCCGCCAGACCCGCGCGATCTCCCCCCTCCGTCTCCCGTGACCACCGGGACAGGCGCGCTGTCCGACGAGCGAAACAAATCGCAGGCCATAACAAAAGGACGCAGAGGATGTCCGCCGCGTCCGACAACTCGAAGCCGACCTACATGGAGAGCCACTTCGAGTTCTCGCACGCGGAGCCCCCCGTGTACTTCTACCGCCCGCGGGCGGACGCGGGCCCCGCGTTCCGCAGAGACCGTCTCGCGCGCGTGGACGCCGAGGCGCGGATCGGGTACGTCCACGCCCAGAGTCTGGCGGACTGCATGCTCCTGGGAAGGGTGGACGCCTCCCGCTTCTTCGCGGACCCGACGGGCGCGTACCGCCGCGCCCTGCGGAGGCAGCCGGACTTCTCCCACAGCCTGTGGAGGGAGGACATCGGGCCGTCGCACGGCATGTGGATGCACCCCGACCTCGTCCCCGCGTTCGTGGAGTGGGTGCAGGAGCCGGGACGCGAGCCGAAGCGGTTCCGCCACCTGGCAGAGATCAAGGACGACATCGCCCGCAAGACGGACGGAGTCACGGGCGTCCGGTGCCGCGCGGGACACGTAGACGTCGTGTCGTACCCGCAGGGAGACCTCATCGTCGTGGAGGACGTCACGGAATGGGCGCGGGGACTCGGGCGTCTGGCCGCGTTCGGGATCGACTTCGAGTCGTTCAACCACCGCCTGCACCTCTACTGCACGCACGATACGGCCAAGGACGTGAAAGAGGACCAGCTGCACCTCCTGCGCGAGGTGTGCCGCAAGTGCGAGGTGGAGCTGACATTGGACGACAACGTCGTGATGGCGTTGGAGGACCGGCCGATCGCGCCGTGACGTTCCCTAAACCGCCTTTTGCATAATTGTGTAGTTCGCGAGACGAAAACGATGGCAGCGATGCCGAGATTTGTGATCATGCAATTAAAACCATTTTATTCGATCCATAAACGAATACACGAAATAAAGAAACGAAATCCATTACCGACTCCTCTCACCGTCCTCCATTCGCGCGTCAATTGCCCACGAAGTAGAAAGTGATCAGGTAGAACGCGAGCGCGGTCGAAAACGCGTGCGCGGCCACCAGCTTGTTGCCGTACAGGTCGACCGCGCCCATGGCGTCGATCCGGTCGAGCAGGAAGCTCGCGAGGAGAGACGCGAGGCCGGCGGCGAGGGGCTTCACGAGTTCGGCGGGGATGAACATGGCCATGATTATCGTACCGCGACGCTGATTCGTTGATTAGGTCTCACATTTTATTTTCGGCCGGACCCGGACTCCCGAGGACTCGGACTCGGACTCGTGCCGGTGCGCGGTTCGGGACGCGCGGCTCGCTAGGGTTAGGCCGGATAGAACCGCGCGAAGACGGCGTAGGCGACCGCGTAGAACACGGCCGCGAAAAAGGCCGAACGCACGGCGCGTTTCCGCTCGAAATCTCCGGCCGTCGACGGCGGGGGCTTGGAGAGGAAGCTCTTGAGCGCGCCGTCGAAGGGTCCGCCGTTCAACAGCCCGGTAAGGTGCGCGCGGACGTCGAATCGCGGACCGTCCTTGTAATTCCCCACGAACAGGGTGGCCAGGACGGAGACGATCGCGGCGAGGGAGGCTTCCATCACGGGTCGCGTCCACGCCATGGAGGGAATCGTGCGAGCGCGTGGTTACCTAAACGAGCGGATAATTTTGAGGGCGGCGGCGTCTTCGGGTCCGAGGGATCACGCGAGCCACAGGAAGCTCAGGACGTAGAACAGGATCGCGGCCGTGCCCGCGTACACGTAGACGGGCGAATCGTAGAAAAACACGATCCAGCTCCCGGACGGGGGCGCCGGCCACTTGCTTGTACCGCCAGCGCCAGTGCCCGCGCCCGCGCCCGGACCCGCGCCCGAGCCAGCGCCCGGACCCACGCCCGATCCAACGGACCGGGGACGGAAGAACCTTCGCCGGAACATCGCGTACTGCACGACGGGGATGAGGAAGAAGACCAGCCCTCCGACTGCGAGGGAGGAGATCAGACGGACGCTCCAAACCATCCCGACGCGCTAGAATACCATAGGACACACATAAAATTCCGCCCTCTCTCACCTCGTGGCGCGTCGGACCCCGCGGAGTCCGTCGAGATGGCGCGGGTGACGCTTCACGCGGCGGCGGTGCTTGTGCGCGGGTCCGGCCGCACCCATCGGACGCGCCACGCGACGGCGACGGTGACCGTGGACGGGACGAGACGCGCCCGCGGGCCTCGACGCGCGTCGGAGGGGGTGACGCCTGCGCACGACCGCCCCGCTCGAGGCGACGGGACGAGCCGACGCGGGGTGGCGCCGCCGGTGACGGTGACGGTGGACGGAAGCGCCCGCCAGGTGCGCGGAGGCGAGACGTCCGCGGCCGACGCGGCCGGATGAGGGAGCGGGACCCAAACACGAGTTGAAGTGACGGGCGAAGAGGGCGTCGACGTCCACGGCCGCTCCGCCCGCTCCACCTCGGCGCGCGACCGACACGACGCGTCGGACGGGGCGCGCGAGGGAGGGCAGGAGAGGCCCGCTCGTGTAGCTGGAAGCGAACAGGATGCCGCCGATCGGACGCGGCGCTCCCTTTCGGCGGCGCGCGGACGGCCGTGCCTTGTGTCGCGCGATGCCGAGTCCGGATGCGGACGAGGAGGATGGTGCGGGGACGCGTCGACGTCTGCGGATCCTTCGGGCTCCGGCGAGGTGCATGGGGTCGTCGTACATGATGGTCGCTTTCGAACGAGACGCGGTTCTATCCTATACCGGTCACAAAAAAAACGGCGACGGACCGGCCCGGAAGGGGGGGGGGAGCGCTACCGGTGCAGGACCAGCCGGGTCACGGGGGTGCTGACGCCGAGGAGGGCGTGCAAGGTTTCGCCGATGACCACGAGGACGGCGAAGGGTAGGAGGGTGGCGGAGAGGGAGAAGGATCCGGCGCGACCGTAACGGACGTACGCGAGTGCCGCGAGCCACGTGGCGAACCAGTCGAAGAGGGCGGACCCGAACACGCGGTAGGAGCGCAGGCGAGCGATCGCGCTCTCCATGGAGACGGTACTAGCTAGGACCGGCATTTAAATTCAGAGGTCGATAGGAGCGCCGTGATCGCGAATGTAGGAAAGGAAGCAATACAAACGCACACCCTCTCTCTCTCTCTCGCGCGCGCGCTAGCGGGCATCAGTGCGTTCATCTCGGCCACGCAAATTTGGATTGCAATACATATACCCCACGCAATGGCTACCGTGTCAGTGTACTTGGAAGCGAAAGAGGGCACTCCTGTATCAGAAGACATATTCAAAGGCCAGATACGCAGAGCGCCGGATGGGCGTGTGGCAGCGGCGGACATCGTGAAGTGTATCGTGTACCTCCGAGAAGACGGCAGTTACGCTCGCGAGGCGACCGGTAACTCCAACCTTACCATCAAGAGACTCAGTGATCGCGGATGTGTTGCTCCGAGCAATACAACCAACACCCATACATTCCCCGGAAGGAACCAAAAGCCGACCAGGATCATGACGGAGGAGGAAGTGTACGAGCTCATTATGCTCCTGCCGGGCACGCGAGCATCGGCGTTTCGAAGGAACACCGCCAAGCTGCTGAGGCATTACTTCCACGCGTCCGAGGAACTGATATCCGATCTGCTGAGGCGCTACGAGGCGTCGCATGGACGGGAATTTCCACGGCCGGAGCCTGAATCCAAAGACGTAACGGGAGAGCCCCGGATCAAACAGTGCGAGTCCGTCAAGTCGGCCGCCAACGAGATCGCCGCGACCCCGAGAGCCAAGGTGGACGATAAGGTGTACGCCAAAGTGTTCGGCATGCAAAACAAATCCATCATGAACATGACCGCAGACGAATTCCGAGCGGTCCAGGGGTTAAAAAAGAGCGATCTGATAAGGGACATGTGGACAGAGGAAATGAACAGCGGGGCATTTTTCATGAATTGCGTGTTCAAGGCCGCGGTGTCGGGCGGAGAAGACCCCGTCGTTGCAATGGAGAGACTGTCAAAAACCATGACCCCCACCTTCAAGAGCGTGGGTTTGCACGACCAAGCAAAGGCCAAGCGCCCGAGAGAGTTCTTGGTCCGTAACAAGGATATGAGGGAGGGGCATCTGGCCTCCAAGAAGCTAATCGGCGGCTCCCCCGCCAAACGCGCGTGCTTGTCGATTCAATCGTAATTGTTTATGTTGATCAATAAAAACGCCGAACATCAATACAAACATTCGCGCACGACTGACCGCCTATCGCGACCGGTGATCGAACGGTCCGTAATCGTAGGAGTGGATTTCCTACAAACGCGAACCGTTCGATGCGCGCAATACGCGCTCCATCTACGGGCCTGACGATATTGCATGCATGCGCACAGACACTCAATGGGCGTTCCAATTTCGTTTATTACGAATAGTTACGGAAAACGAGCATTTTCGGATCGTCGGACGATCGTCCGTTTTCATTCGATCCCGGTACGGATCTCGCGCCTCACGTCGCGCGCGATCTCCAGGATCCGCGGGTCCACCTTGGACGCGTCCGCGGTTCTCAGGCCCTCGAGGGGGGCGCCGCCGATCTCCACGGCGGCTCGGGACATCTCGTTGTCCAGGAACGCGACGTTGTCCTGGAACTTGTCCTCGTCCACCACCTCCAACATGGTGATGTCGCCCGCCAGGATGCGGTCCACCCACGATCCTGCCTTGACGGCAAACTTCGGGCTTATCCACGCGGCCAACTGGGTAACGAGACGGGGATGAATCCAGGTCCCGCGCTCGTCGTTCAAGCCGGTCTTGACCTCATCGAAAACCGCGATAGAGGTCGGCTGTGGTCGCATCCCACCCCTTATATCGTCGTCCAGCTCTCTGACAAAGGCTTGTACACTCGCGAGCGACCACCAGTTTTTGAATAACTTGGTACCATTGGACGCGGCGTGGCAGAGGTCCTTCCCCAGAATCAGTCGGTCGTTTTTCCGAACTTTGATTTCCTTGGTCTCATCGACGACTAAACCTGGGAGACTCTTCATAGTGAATACCCAGTGCTTTGCGTTCTCGCTAACCAGCGAGAAAAGTGGATGAACGAATCCGGTGCGACCGAGAGCCACCGCCATGATATGTCCGTTTGTCCACTGACAGGACACGCGTCACGTCCTATGCGTACACGTCCGAGCGCGTACGCGCCAGGTGGTCAGGTACATTGGCTAACCATTGCCACCTATTTATTCTTCCGGTCCGACGCACGCGATCGACACGATCCACGAACACGACGCCGCGCCGCGCGGGGCGCGCGGGATGTCGATCGGGTCAAACCGAGTCGGCCGCGCGGGTCAGACGACCCTCGTCAGCCCTCGAACCGGCCGTTCGGCGCGGACCGCGGGGTGCCGGAAAGTCGTCGTTCGTCCGCCTCGGCGCGCGCGGCCGCGCACCACGACGCGTGAGAGGGCAGGTTCTCGTTCTCCCCTTCGTACGCCCCGACCAGTTCGTACACGGTGAAGTCCTTGCAATAGTCGTGGAGGAGACGGCGGTACGCCGCGGAGAACGAGTATCGCCCTATCCGCAACTGGTCGGGCGGCGGGACGGACCGGTACACCTCGGGGTCCTTGTGCGGCCTCTCCAGGTGGGCTCGTATCACGCGCACCTCGGGCCGAGTTATGTCGATGTGCGACTCCCATCTCCTCCAGTACACGCGATCCGCGTCGCTCGGACCCTTAGGCCCGCGATAGAACTCGACGCTGAACGGGACCCTCCGACACAGGAGTTCGTCGACCACGCGCCTCACGCAACGTTCCTCCTCCAACTCGTCCTCGTACGAGTTGAAAACGAGGCAGTAGCGGCCCAGTTTGTCCACGAAGCCTTGCATCCCCTCGCGTTCGAAATCGTCGTACAAGCGCCCGCTCAGGTTCAGCCAGAAACCCTCCGCCGTCCCGGTCTCGGTCTCCGACGGCATGAGACGATCGATGGTCACGACGGGGAGCGACATCCCGATTCCCGTTACAATGCCCGCGCATATAATCGCGATCGGATCGCGCGACTCATTCCGCGAGCTGGCGGTTCGCGCGCGGCGGACGCGTGGGAGCGAAATTCCTACATCCGGACGACGGATCCGTAGGAGAATATCTGCCGTATCATTATACCTCCCGGCCGGTCCCGGCAGCGATGTCCTCCTCCTTGACCACGAACCCCGACCTCCTGGCGCCCGCCCGCGCGACCCACAGGGTGCTCGTCACCGGAAACAACAAGAAGGGATACGACACCTTCCACCTGCCCACGCCGCTCAAGGACGTCGAGACCTGCCGCCTCGTCTACGCCCAGATCCCCGCCACCTCCGAATCCTCCACCGCCGTCTCGCTCCGCCTGGGCGACCGCGACGTCGACAAGGTGCAGACGGCCGTGCCCGCGACGACCGCGGACCCCGCCACCGAGGACGCGGCCATGCACCCCCACCGGTTCTACGGCGGCAAGTCGCACTTCGTCGTCGTGCCCAACGGGGTCGAGGTGTACACGCCGCACCTCAAGGACGAGATCGTCGCGTTCGTCCCGCCCATCTCCAGCGTGTCCACGGTGCGGGTGCAGATCCACGCGCTGCCCTCGGCGCGCCACGACCTGCTGGACCTCGGAGGGGACACCTTCGCCATCCTGCTGGAACTGACATCCGCGCGGCGACCGTGAGAACGTCGGGCTGACAGCGGGCCGACAGCGGGCCGAATCGACACGACACTGAAACCGTAGTCCGTCTCTCTTCACGCGCGTGGTGCACCCCTCATGTTCCACCCTCTTTGACCCCTATTTTTTGACCCCCGAAACCCCCCTCCCCGACCCCTAAAAAGACCTCTGTTCCGGTGTTCCGGCCCACCCCCCCTGGGCCGGTATCATTTGAAAAAAAAATTTTCTGGGACCGAAATCCTTCGTTTTGGACTTAGCCGTTTTCGGCCTCTCCTCCCCTTTCTCTCCCTCTCCCTTTTCTCTCCCTCTCCTTTCTCTCTCCTCTCCCTCTCTCTTCTCCCCTCTCTTCCCGTCCCTATATATCCAGGGGTATAGGGTTCTATTTATTTATTTTTCCTATAAAATCAGTTTTAGAAAAGATACCGGCACGCCATCCCGGAAATAGGATATATGAGACGGTGTCCTATTCACGCCCCACGGTTAAATAGGACGAATAGCCGCCTATATATACCGTTCCTATTCCCGGAGGGGGCGTGCTGGTATCATTTATAAAACTGATTTTATAGGAAAAATAAATAAATAGAACCCTATACCCTGGATATATAAGGACGGGAAGAGAGGGGAGAAGAGAGAGGGAAGGAAGGGATGGAGAGAGAGGAAGGAAGGAAGGGAGAGAAAGGGGAAGAGGAGAGGCCGAAATCGGCTAAGTCCGAAACGGAGGATTTCGGTCCCCAAGAAAAGTTTTTTTCAGAATGATACCGGCCCAGGGGGGGTGGGCCGGAACACCGGAACATGGGTCTTTTTAGGGGTTGGGGAGGGGGTTTTCGGGGTCAATAATAGGGGTAAAGAAGGTGGGATGGGAGGGTGGAACGAGATAGACGGAAGTACCCTCCAATCCGTGAATAGCACGTCGCGCCGATCGGATCCGATCGGGACGCGTCCTCGCGTCGGCCCGTCGTCGACCCGTTTGCTGTGGACGGGGAGTCATAAACCCGCGCGTGTGGCCCCCCACTCGAATCCCGTGCCGAACAATAGAGAGGACCGCGCCCATGGAGCCCTGCATGTTCCCGATGGAGGACATCACCAACGTCCGGATGTCCCGCGAGTCCGAAAGGATCGCGACCCCGTCCGTGCGTCCGCCGAGGCCGCCGCCGCGTGTCGAGAGGCCGTATCCGAGAGGGAAGGAAAACCGTCCGCCGTCCGCCCCGTCCGTCCACCCGTGGTTCGCCGTCCCCGAGTTCGTACGGAGGGCGGTGGAGCGCGCCGCCGGCGAGGCGGGGGAGGGCGCCGACGCGCTGCGGACGTTGTGCCGCTGCGAGATGTGTCTGGACCGCCTTTCCGTGGCCTTCGTCCCCCACACCGAGAGCGCGTCGCACGTCCACGCGGCCGCGGTCTGCGGCGCGTGTGCCACGGCCGTCGCGGGAGTGGCCAAGGGAGAGGGGATGGATTGTCCTCTGTGCGTGAAGTCCCTCCGCAAGCCGCCGTGCCGCCTCGTCGCGCCGTACTTCCGCTTCTGCGACCAACGCACGATCGTGGCGCTCGTGGCGGGCCGGTGGATGGAGTGATAGAGGGAGGAAGGGAGCGATGGTGAAATCGGCTAAGTCCGAAACGAAGGATTTCGGTCCCGGGAATTTTTTTTTTTCCGATTGATACCGGCCCAGGGGGGGTGGGCCGGAACACCGGAACAGTGGTCTTTTTTGGGGTCTGGAAGGGGGGTTTCAGGGGTCAAAAAATAGGGGTCGAGGAGGGTGGATCAGGAGGGGTGCACGCGCGCGCGGTAGTATCCTCCAATCCGTGGACGGAGCGCCGCGCCTCCTCCCGCGAATCGTCACGGCGGGATTCCGGGTATATAAGCGGCCGAGGGAGAGGGAGACCCCATCTCGCCATCCCGATCCTCCCAACCCCACGAAACCCGAAACAGTGCCGGACACGAGACTTGTCCGAGTGTCCTCTTGCCAAAAAAGACGTCCGCCATGTCCGCCAGTCTTGCCGCTGACGGTGCCATGAATCGCCCCGTGTACACCCCGTCGTGGCCCGCGGCCTTCCCGGACGCCCGCCGCGCACCTGCGAACATGATCCGGGCCGCGAAAGACAACGCCAAGCTCCTGAAGGACTTGAACGAACGGCGCCTCTGGCTGGAGTGCACGGACCTGTTCGCGACGGACGAGGAGACGTCCGCGAGGCGACAAGAGCTGTTCTCGATCCGGAGGGAGATCGAGATGTGCGACCGAACCGCCGCGTTGTGGGACGGGCCGGTCGCCGAAAGGGTGACGATGGAGGCCGCCATGAACAGGGACGCCGGCGCGTGGAAAAAAGCGCCGTCGCGACGGATCCGTCCCACGTCCGTGCCCGGCCCGGCGAGGTCGCCGATGGCGATCTCCGGAGGGGCGTCCGCGATTGCGCCGACGCGCGCGTCCGAGGACGCGGGGGAGACGCGGTGAACGCCGTCGTGACTGCATGGATTTTCTAGTCCCGCGTGGAATGCGTTGAACTCGGATCGATGATCGAGCGCGCGATGATTCCTTCAATGGGTTTGAATAAGACGGAAGGTTTATTAATAAAAGGCTTTATGGACTTGTTCGTAACGGTCCGTGACCGGAGTATCGATCCCATGCATTCACGATCACTCGCGGACTAGGAAAAAATGTGTAAGAGGCTGTATATGATAGCGCGGATGCAGTGCAAAGGAAAGACTCTCAAGGGCGCGAAGTGTCGCAATCGCAGTCAGGAGGGCCGCGCGTACTGCGCCCTCCACGGCAAGAGACGCGAGACAAAGAAGACCGCACCCTCGCGTCCGTCGAAACGGCGAGCGGCCCCGCAGTCGCGCGCGAGGTCGTCCGCCGGTAGACGTCGGCACCGCGTCCGGCAGGAGGGAGAGGAGAAGGAGAGGGGCGACGATGACGAAAAATACGTCGCGTCTGACGAGAATGACGCCCTGTCGGCCGCGTTGGGTTCGTTAGAGATCGGAAAGGATAGGGAGGAGGACCGCGACGACGCGTCCGAATTGTCCGATTCGTCCGTCTCGTCCATGGAGATCGGTAACGATGAAGATCAGGTGTTTGAACCGCTTTCGGCTGCGCAAGAGGCGAGACTGGATCGAGAGGCCGAGGAATGGGTGTCGAGAAATAAGTGGATCGACGTCAATGACTTGGATGGCAGTATTGACAGACGTCTCAAAGAGTTAAAGGCAAGGATCGAGGAAAACGAGAGAAGTCGTCCCGGTCGGCTCAAACGACCCACGGACGAACAGTCGTCTCGAGCGGGCCCTTGGAAAAACAAACGCCGTTAAGGTGCAATGGAACGAGCCCATGCTTCCGGCTGATGGTTCGCGAGTGTTTGCCGAAATGGGTGCCGTGCACTAATTCGATCGATTTATCATTCCGTGGTTAATAATCAATTCTGTTTGACACACACGCGTTTTTGTCACGCGAATCCCTCACGAGTACCCGCGGCCTGTGTAGCTAGCTAGGATTTCCGCGGCGGTCGTCAGTTGGAGTACCGCGCCAACACGCGCGCGGTCCCGTTCGCGATCGCGCCCCGCGGTTTCACCCACTCCAGGCTCTCGTCGTTGGCCACCCGGAAACCGTACGTCGCCTCGGTAGGTCCGTACATCTCCTTCCATCCGTACAGCAGCGTGTTCTTGTCGGCGACGGCCGACCCCTGGATGAAACGGGCGTCGTCGAACCACAAGCTCCACCCCGAGTACCCCGGATTCAACCGCACCCACGCGGCGCCGAACGCGATAAAGCTGTCCTCGGAGCTTCCGACCAGGTCGCCGTCCTTGTACACCCTGAAACTCGACCCCTGGTTGGTGATGGCCAAGTGGAAAGGCTGATCGCCGACGGTCGCGGTGGTAGAGAACAGCGAGTTGCCGTCGTAGAATTGGAGCAGGCCGTCGGTTTTCCGCACCCTCACGTCCGCGTACCCGTACTCGATCAGCTCCTTGTGCGATAGTGACGTGGGAGTCGACAGGTCCTGGCGGGGGATCACCTTCACCGCGAACGTGAAGGTCCCGGCGGGCATGTTGTAGACGACCCCGGACGAGTTCGTGATCTTGAGCACCCCGTCCTCTACGGGAGCGGGGGAGCCGTCGATCGTGAACGATTTCGCGGGCGCGCCCGTCGCGCTCTCCGCGGACTCGTCGAAATCCCAGCGGTACGTGTCCGCCCCGCTGGCCAGCGACGAGACGGACACCGCCGTCCCCGGCACCGTGACGGGGGCGGGGAACCGTCGCGTGAACACGAGTTGGCCGCCGTCGAAGTGCCAATACGCTCCCTCGGCCGCGTCCCCGGTCGCGACGGACGCCGCGCCAACGCTCAATCCGCCCCGCACGATCGCGTCGCCGTCCACGTCCGCGGCGTGCGGGGTCGCGCCCGGACGAAGCACCACGCTCTCGGACGCGGTCAAGGTCAGGGTCTTGACGGTCGCGGCCTCCTCGTCGTCGCCGCGCACCTCGTTGGCGCGGATCTCGCGGGTTCGGGACACTCCCAGCTCCTCGCACGGGGTCGCGGACATCTCGGCCGGACGCTCGGCCGCTTCTCAACGGGGGGCGGACAGATTAATTCGAGCTCTGCGTGACCACGTCGGCGGTTCCGTCCGCGATCGCGCCCAGATCGTTGCTGCCCGTGACGGTGCACGGCGCCGGATTGCCCAGCGCCCGGACGGCCGCGCCGGAGCCCCGCGCCTTCACGAGCTGCAGGCTCTCGTCGTTGGCGACCCGGAAGCCGTACGTCACGGTCTCCGGTGCGGCGTACATCTCGCGCCATCCGTACAGCATAGCGTTCTTGTCCGTCAGGGCCGTGCCGGCGATCACGCGGAGGTCGTCGTACCACACGCCTTCCGCGTCCGCGCCCCCCGAGAGGGAGAGCGCGTCGGTGGGTCCGAGGGACGCGTTCGTGGAGGTTACCGCCAGCGCCCCGTCGATGTAGATGCGGGCCGTCGTGCCGCTCACCGTGAGCGCGGCCACGAAGGGCTCGGTGTTGACCGCGACCCCGCTCAGCTTGCCGCCCGTGCCCGAGTCGTTGCTGACGTTGTCCCGCAGCACCACGTACCCGTGGTTGGCCACCCGGAGGCCGACGGTCTTGTAGCCGAACAGGTCGAAATTCCCGGCGGGGGCGGAGAGGTCGTATCGGGGATGACCTTGACGACGATCGTGAAGGAGGACGGCAGCCCGAGACCCGTCACCTGGGCGGTGCCCGCCTTGAGGACCCCGTTTTCGACCGTGGCGTATTGAAGGTCGAACGTTTTTTGCGGCGAGCCGACGGTGCTCCCCCCGCCGGCCGTGAACTCCCATCGATAAGTGTCCGCCCCGGAGGCCAGCGAGGACAGGGCGACGGTCGTACCTGGCGCCAGTCGGTCGGCCGCGGCGATCGTCCTGGTCAGCAGCAGCTGGCCGCCCTCGAGGTGCCAGTACGACCCCGAGAAGTCGGACGCGGACAGCGCGCCCGTGCTCGCGGCGACGTCGCCAAGTGTCAGGGTCCCGCGCACAATCGCGTCGCCGTCCACGTCCACGACGCTACCGGGGGCCGCGCCCGGACGCAACACGACGCTCTCGGACGCGGCGACCGTGAGGGTCTTGACGGTCGCGTTCTCGGCGTCGTCCCCTCTCACCTCGTTGGCGAACACCGCGCGGGACCTCGAGACTCCCAATTCCTCGCACGACATGATACGTTCGCGTGTGTCTTGATAGAAAGCCGCGGTTTTATTTGTCCGCGTCGCGGCCGACCGGGCGCGAATTTCTCGCGGGGTACTGAAGTCCGGCCGGATGCGCCCGGCCCCGTCGACCGCCCATTCGGCGGACGCGCCCGTCGCGGCGTCCCCGCTGGACCACTCGTCGGCCAAGGAACTGCACGCCTTTTTGGTGGCGTCCGAGCGGTCCGGTTTCCCCCCTCGATGGAACCTGGTGTACAGCGAGTCGCCCCTCAAAGCGCTGTGGGCCGTGCGCGAGGTGTCGAGGTGGCATCTGGGGTTCTCGGACCTGTGCGAGTCGCTGCGTTCGAACGACCCGTTCGTGCCGATGCGCTACTTGCTGCTGTGGTCGGACGACGGCAACGAGATCCCGTGGCACTTCATGTCGAAGATCCGCGTGTGCTGCGCCGCCCTGGGGTTCGAGACGTACGACTGCTTGGCGGACATGTGGAGGCCCGGGGCGCACGCGAACGCGTGCGTGCCGCCCGGGGTCCTCGAGATGGCGGTGGTCGTGCGCGGCGTCGTGGCCGCGTGAGTCGCGAACCGGGGTGGGTCGCTCCGAGCGGCCTCCACAATTTCTCGGCCTATAATAGAAAGCCATGGCCTCCGCGGTGCGCGCCTGTCTCGTCGCGCCGGCCGGGCGCGGACCCCGCGCGGCGGCGAACGAGCGACCGGACAAGTGGGTATGCGTGGGACGCAAGCCCCGATCGACGGAGCTGACCAAGGTGTACAACGAGGAGATCCTGCTGTACGCCCACAAGCGGAGGGGAGAGACGCTCGCCGTGAGGAACGCGTGTCCTCACCGCGGGGCGCGGTTGTCCCACAAGTGCAGGGTGGAGGACGGGTACGTCCGATGCGCGTACCACGGGATGTACTGGGGCGAGCAGAACAACGCCGACAACTATCTGGACGCGAAGGAGGACGCGGACCTGGTGTGGGTGAACGCCGGCGTGGGCGACGGGGATTCGTCTCCGCCCACGATGCCCGAGTTCGAGGACGGCGGGTACAGGACGTTCTCGTACTCGACGTTCGTGGGCGCGCACCCGATGATCGTGATGGAGAACCTCTTGGACCACGCGCACCTCCAGCACGTGCACAGCGTGAAAATCGTGGACGCCAAGAGCACCATCGTGGACGCCGAGACGGGCCGGGACGGATCCGCGAGTCCCTTCGCGGGCAAGAGCGTGTACAGCTACCCCGTCACGGCCGACTTCGCGGGCCGCGTGCTGTTGGGACTCATGCCGGACGAGGGCAGGTCCCCCGAGGCGCCCGCGAAGGGGGCCATGAGGGTCTCGGTCGACAACGAGTTTTATCTGCCGTACACGGCGAGCCTGCGCTTCCGGATATCCGGTCACGAGAAGCCCGCGTTCGTGCTGTGGTTCAGCGTGCAGCCCTACGAGGCGGACAGGTCCCGCGTCACGTGCCGCGTGTCCCGCAACATCCTGACGGACCCCGCGTGGGACTTCTTGTTCTGGCTGGTCAACGTCCTGCCGCTGAAGGAGGACGACGACATCGTCTCGAACGTCGTCGCGGAGGATTGGTGGCGCAACCGCCTGACCCCCGCCGACGCGTTCGTGAAGCTGTACAGGGACCGCATGGAGGAGGTGTACGGCATCGTGTTCCCCGAGCCGTTCGCGTGACCGTTCGCGCGCGGTGCTAGCTAGAGTTCTACGCCGCGATCGTGTATGTACTGTTGGGAAGACTCTCGCGTACCTCGTCGACTGCATCGTGAACGAATTTATTGATGAATAAAATTACTTAATACAAAACTAGCGACATCATCCACCTCTTGCAGAGTAATCGATCCGTGACATTCTCATTTGATTCCAGAGTAATCACCCCCGCTTCAACCTCTTTTCCAGAGGAATCATCCCACTCCAACCTCTCCTCCAGAGGAATCATCCCACTCCAACCTCTCCTCCAGAGGAATCATCCCGTTCCGACCTCTTTTCCAGAGGAATCATGCCGCTCCAACCTCTCCTCCAGAGGAATCATCCCGTTCCGACCTCTTTTCCAGAGGAATCATCCCGCTCCAACCTCTTTTTCCAGAGGAATCATGGCGTGATCATTTCATTTCCAGAGTTGGTGACCGCGGCCGCGTTCGGGCGCGGGGAGCTGGTTCAGGTACTCGAGAAAGCCGGTGTTGGCGTCCTCTTCGGAAATCGACGCTCGAGCGGCGTCCTTCGCGTCCGCTCGGGCGATGATTTCGTCCGCGAGCGAGCGGTCCGCGTCCAAGTACCTCACGAACAACGTCGCGACGTTGCTGCGGAAAACGGCTGCTTTCTTTCCTGGGAGCACCATGAGGAGGGTGAATAAGCCGTGGCGATCGACCACGGGAGTGTCTCGTTGTCTGGCACCGGGAAATTTCCACTTTGACGTAGAGCGGAAGTCCTCGTACTCCTTTGCGATGCGCGAGAACGCGAGACTCGCCATCCGACGGGCGTTTGGCTTAAATGTGCCGTCGGGGTTGACGAAAGATACGCACGCGATGGCGTCAATGACGGAGATTCTGCCGTCGTTCGTCACTCGAATGTCGCCCTCAACAGTGGGGTCGTCCTCGTCCCCGTCCGCGACGGCGAGGTATTGCATGACTGCGGACATGACTCCTGCCCCCGGACGAACCGTTGCGCGGAACGGATCGCACCGTGCCGATGTCCTGGTGGACTTTTGGACGTGGTTCGTGTCTCGTGGTCCGCGAGCGACTCGTCGACGATGTGTAAAGGGGCACGCCCGTTCGATAGTTTGGTTCGGTATTTATGCGGTCGAACGGGCCGCGCCGTGACACGGGACCGTCCGATCGACACGTTTGATTAAACTACCGCCGCGCGGCGAGACGGGCCGACCGCCGCGGGCCGACGGCGACCGCGGGGGCGTCGAAACGGGTGCCGGCGTCTTCTTCCTCGCAGGCTTCCTCGTCCTCGTCTTCGTGCCGGATTTGGACTTGGACCGAGCGATCGGGTTGCCGCTCGCCTTCCGTCTCGACCGATACGCGGCGTCCCGGCGGGCCTTCGCCTCCTTCACTCTCGCGAAATATCTCTCCACCACCTCCCTGGCGATGGCTTCCACGCCGTACCTGCGCACCTGACTCAACTCCATGCACTCGGCGACGGACCCCTGCCTCCTGTTCGCGGGCTTCTTGCCCATACCGCAGTACACTTCGCTCCTCGTCTTGCTCCTGGTCTTCGCCATCCTGATACTACGAGCGACACGCCGCGTTATACCTGACCGATAGATATTATTGCATATTGCATTTGTGCATTGGACACGAGAGACACGGAATGATTCGAATTCATTTTCATTACAATGTACGAATTATGATTACAAATTGCGTGCGACACTGTCCCGCGTGATCGGCCGTTAGGGCCGGCGGTCCCGGACCGTCTCACTGAGGTCCGCTGACGTCCTCGTCGCGGTTCTCCTCTTCCTCCTCCGGCTCCTTGAGCGGCCGCTCGAGGAAGTTGTACCCGTCGCTCAGACGGTTATTCGAAAAGAACTGCACGGACTTGACCACGGGCGTGCAGCCGAAGTTCTTGTCCATGAACCACATGCGCGTGACCTCGAAGATGACCTGCACCTCGCACCCCTTGGGCACGTCGAAGCCGGTCGCGGGGGTCTTGTTCTCGTCGAAGAACGCGCACTCGAACTTGTTGTTGCGGAATGGGACCGAGCACTTGAACGTGGGGGGGTACCCCTGCTCGGGCTTGGTCGTGGGCTTGATGGCGGACGTGTAGAACGCGTCGATCAGGTCCCTGGTCATTTTCTTGTTGAACCACGCCTGGCTCTTGTCGTGGGACATCTCCTTGTTCTTCTCGTCGAACCGCGACCACGCGGCGTAAAACTTCTCGTTGTCGGTCCCCTTGACGGTGTAGTCGTCGAAGGACAGCTGCAGGGTGTACTTGGGCGGCTGGTTCTTGCCCTCGAAGCAGCTGATGCCGAAGGGCGCGCGCATGCGCGGGGTCTGGATGTGCATGCGCCCGTTGGGGCTCCTGCCGTCCTTGTCGTAGTTGATGTACACGGAGAGACCCCCGAGGCCGTGCGCTTGGGGACGTTGTACACGACCTTGGAGGCGTCGAAGTCGTCGAAGAAGACGATGCTAGACATTTCGGATGTCCTTTGGTCCGGATCGGGTGCGCGAAGGCGAGATGGGTGTCCGGTGCGTTCGGAGTTCCTCCGATTCCTTGTGGACAGACGGATCGTCCGAGGGTGCTTGGGTTCCGGGGCTTGGAGGACGTGTGGGATGTCCTGAGGTGCTTGGGTGACTCGGGAGAGTCTTGAGGCTTACTGAGAACGGAGAGAAGATGAGGGGCGTTTGGAACGCGCCCGGGTTTTATACCGCGTCGGCCCACCTCTCCACTCGGCGAACGATCTCCTCGCCGTCGATCCTGCGCCGATCCGACGGCGTTTCGTCGTCCCGTACCGACGTGTCGGCCGTGCCGATCGTGTCGGCCGTGCCGATCGTGTCGGCCGTGCCGATCGCGTCGGACGCGTCGGTCGCGTCGGCCGTACCGATCGCGTCGTCCGCGTCGGCGCGGAAAGCGGCCAGAGCCTTCGAGAAGCGGTACAGCGTTTCCACGGGGCAACCGAGCTTCATGTGGTACACGCGGTAGCACACGAGGCGGACGTTGCTGGCCGCGTACCCCTTGGACGGATCGATGAGGTCGACCGCGGCCGAATCGTCGTGGCGCGGCTCGCCCGCCCGCGGCGCCTCGTGGGACATGGCCAGGCCCGTCAGGCGACACCGGCCGCCCTGCCGCTTCCACATGTCCGCGAGCTCCTTCACCGTCAGGGACACTTTCTTCCCCCGGCCGTGGCCTCGCGCGTTCGAGATGCTCTTCAGCTGGTGGCGGAAGTAGCCCTCGAGCGTCGACCGCTGGCGCCGGACGGCCTCGAGTTTGTCCCCGGGCCCGAAACCCTTGCGTTCCTCGTCCGTCGGCTCGAACCCGTGACCGTGCGCGCGATCCAGTGCCATGGCCGCGATAGACGCGCGGTCGGATCCTCGTGATGGACGGAGACAAGTTTCGGGCCCGTTCAGCCGCACAAGGCGACCCCCCGACGCCGGTCCGCGCCGCCGCACGGGAGGGTGCGGACGCGCGGCTTGCACACGGCGGACCCGGGCGCGGTGGATCGCAGGAATTTCGAGAACTTGGACGCGCGGTCCAGGTGGTACGTGGCGATGATCTTGCGCGCCGCGTCGGATCGCGGGCGGTTGGCGGCGAAGGACGCCGCGCCTATGATGTGGGAAGGCGCCGGGGCCGCGGTCTGCGTCCCCACGGCCGCCGTCGACGCCTTGACCGCCTCCTTCGCGGCCTCCTGGGCTTGTCCGAGGACCGGGGCCGAATGGCTCGCTCGCATGGCGCGCGCCTTATCGGCCGCCAGTTTCAGCAAGTTGAAGGTCCCGACCGTCCCGTGGGTCACCGCGTCCTGGAGCGACCCGAAGGCGCTCACGATCCTCTCCCGATCGCTCGGCGCGAGCGACGTCGCGACGACCTCGCGGAGTTCCTCCAGGGTCATTTTGGCGATGTCGGTCGCCGGAATCTTGGGGTTCGTCAGACGAGCGATGTTGAAGAGGCGGGCGTGCGAACTCGTGTCGCGGAGGGCGGCCTCCGTCAGCGCCGTCGTGACGGCCGTCACGATCTCGTCCGACACCATCGCGCACAGGTTCGGCTTCGTGGCCCCGTGGAGGAGGTCCTTGGGGATCGTCGGGTGCAAGTAGGACGCGAGTTCCACCGCCTCCGACTTGGTCATTTTCTTCGCCAAGCCCTGCGAACAGTTCGCCATGTACGCGTTCGACGAGGAGAACCACGAGCCGGTCCGCAGTTCCGGGCGAGTCGAAGGGAAGCCGGCCTTCTCGAGGGTCTTCGCGAACTTCGCGCTCGCTTCCGCGGTCACGGGCGGCGGGTCGGCGCGGAGGGCCGCCAGCGCTTCGGTAAGAGTCCCGACCCCCTTGGAGGCTGTCGCGGGCCACTCAGACTTGGCGAGCCAGGACGCCGGGATCTCGTTCTTCGCCTCGAAGGCGTAGCTGCCCCGCTCGACTTGTCCTTCGCGATCTGCTTGGTCCAGTAATCGATGGTCGGGGTGCTCTTGGCCGCCGCTACGGACGACGAGTACGGCGTGTACGTGTACGTGTCGCGGGCGGCGGTCGTGGCGACCGGTTGCGCGTAGTAGGAGGTCGACTTCCGATCGGCCTCTCGACTCGCCGCGGCCCGCGCGTACAAATCGGTGAGAGCCGCGGCGTCGTATTCCTCGGCCGCGTGCGCGGGCGACGAGGACGGTCCTCCGCCCGCGATGTTCCGCAGGAGCATTTCTCGGAACGTGTCTGTGAGGTCGCGTCCCCGCCTGGTCTGCGGCCTGTCTCATGTACGGCTCCAAATGGGCGTGCGACACCCTTCGACTCATGGGCGCGTATTATAACCAATGCTAATATTTGATTTCGGACCGACGGCGAGATGAACGCGGTCGTGTTGAACGAGGACGACCCGTGCGTCACCCCGGCCGTCGTGCCCGTGGCCGGACGGTATCGCATCCTGTTGGGCATCCTGGGCACGAGCGCCACGACCGTGGTATCGCACGGACCGTGCGGGTACGAACTCGAATACGACGCGAACGCGCACAAGAAAAACCGCAAACTCAACGTGCACGCGAGCCTGGCGTTCGGGAAAGCCGTCTACGGCGACGCGATCGTCCGGAATTGCGACGGGGCCGCGTGGGATCTGCACGTTCGCAAGCCGTGCGGTCGTTCGTGACGCGTCGGCGTGCATACGTGTGTGCATTTGGGTGCATTCGTGTGTGTGTGTATGGGACAGTGTGTGTGTGCATACGCATTCGTGGGGCGCGAAACGGCGGAATCTTTATTGCGATAAATACGTGGGAGTCGTTCGGATCACTTGGATTTGAAGGTCACGAACTTGTCTAGCGAGCACGACGGCTTTACGAGGGACTTGGTCCTCTTGACGCTCAGCGGGGCGGGAGGCTTGCCCCTCCGGACGGCCGCGTCCGCGCCGCCCTCGATCCTCTTCCGCGAGGGCTCCGCGTCTTTCTTCGTGGTCCTGGCCCGTTCGCTGATCTTGCGGGCGCAGTCCACCTGCTGTATGAACTCCATGTCGTACGGCGGCTCCTTCACCATGTGGATCTCGGTCCTGGTGGACGCCCGGAACTCCTCGACGGTCATGTACCCCCGAACATTTTCAGACACGTGCGCGGGGGCGCCGTGATCACCCCGCGGAACTGCCGCGCGTCCCGTCGCGGGTTCATCTTCCACAGGCGGAGACACATGAGGAAGATGAACCCCGTGCGCCGCGCCGACTCGCCCCCCTGCCCCGAATCGGAGGTGTTGTACGCCTTGACGCAGCTGAAAGAGCAGAAGCACCCCTTCACCGTGAACCCCTTCCCTTCCCGGTACTTGATCGGCAGCGCGCAAGGCACCGTGTCGAACGGGTGGCAGCACCACCAGCAGCAGGTGTCCACCCGCTCCGGCCACCCGGCGTGCCGCGTGCGGTCCAACAGGTCTAGCAACGGCTTCACTTGGAACACGCGGTGCGGCCCCGCGCGGTCGGTCACCGCGCCTTTTTCGGGACCCGCCTCCGCGTCCGTCTCCTCGTCCGACGCGTCCATCGGGACGGGATAATCGCGCTCCGAGACATCGTCCCCGTCCAGATACGCGTCGTCATCTGTGTAGGACATTCGCGACGTCCGGACGTCCTTTCCGCGAATCGGTGAGTGAGAGCTCGCGCTCGCGAACCCCTTTCCCACGAGACGGGGCGATTTCTATTCGCCCTCGACGGCCGCGCGCGTCGGAGGTACGGACGCCGCCCGATTCGACGGGATCGGGCCGTCGATCACGCCGGGACACGAGAGGTCGTACGTCCCGTCTCCCCCGTGGCGTAGAAGATCCGCAGACGGTCGCCCGCCCCGATCGCGCGAGGTCCCGCGCCGCCGCCCTTGGCGTCCGAGGGCGCGTGGCGAGCTATCCAGTGTATGGCGCCGTCCACGGGCGGGGGCATGCCGTCGCCCACGTACAGGTCGCGCATCGGACCGGCCAAGGCGATCGCGTCGTCCGTCACGAGTCGCTCCGTGTCCGATCCGAACGACGCGGACAGCACGCGTCTCTTGGACATGGACACCGCGAGTCGCTGGTCCTCGGTCGGGGCGGTGGGCGGGAACTTGATCCGCCGGCCCGTTTCGTTCAGGTCGTACACGATCGCGTACGATTTGCCCGAATGCGCGCGCCCGGGGACGATGTACTCCACTCCCAGGAACACGCGTTCGCCCGGCCGCTCGAACCACGACACGTCCACCTGGTCTCGGAACTCGCGGACGTCGCAGTCCAGGACTCCCTCGTCCACCCGTCTCACGAACTCGCGCGTCACGTCCGCGTCGCCGGATGCGTCGTACAATATCGCGCGGGTCACCAGGATGTTGGGAGGGTCGACTCGCCGGAGAGCGGTCCACCGCCTGTGGAACGTCCGCGCGAGCGCGAGCACCCACAGGACGGCGAGCCAGAGCGCTTCGAGCAGCCGGTCGGGCAAGGCGTCCGTCACGAACGCCGCGAGCCGTCGGTCGGGCATCGCGTCCATCACTGGAAACCCGTCGCGTCCTTCTCCGTACGCAGGACACTTTTTAGGTGATGGGAACGCACCTTGCCGGGATCCGCCGCGTACGTGGACGCGATGTACGATTTCAGACCCTCGGGCGTCAGGCCGTGTCCCCGCGACCGGGACACGGGCGCCTGTTCGTGCCACGCCTTCGCGTCGGATGCGGCCGTCTCGGGCGGCGGGTGCGAGAACGAGACGGACGGACGCGCCGAGGGCTTCGTGGCGGACGGGAGCGAGTCGGACCAGGACGCGTCGTCCGCGTCGTCGACGTCGGGATTGCTGATGGCCGAGGAGAGGGTCCCGGCGGGCTTGGTCTTGGCGGGAGCGCGGGACGCGGGGGTTGACGTGTACTCGGAATACCACGCCATGAGCCGATCCGTTCTCTCCTTTTTATCCGCGAAACAAAAATCCGTCGACCGAAACGCGCGTCCGCTGCCACCGGAACTTCTCCGAGTATGACGAGTACCGAGACTGCGAGATCGCACTGGCGGAGAGATGAACGAGCTTCCGGACGGGGCGTACTGCCGGATGTACCGGCGGTTCTTGCGGTCCGCGACGGCGTGGAGGGAAGACGTCGAGGCGCGGAGGGACGCGGACGCTGCGGCTTCTTTCGACAGCGATTTCGCCGGTCTCCGCGAGCGAGCGCGCGCCCGGAGGTGGGAGTACCTTTCCGGCCTGTGCTCCCTGATCGAGGGGTACGCGAGCGACTCGGAGAAAATGCGGCTGACGTTCGCGTCCCTGCCGGCCCCCGGAATTCTGCACGAGGTCCATTACCGTAATCGCGTGGACCCCGTGCCCCGCCCCCCGCCCGCCTATCTGGACGACGAATCCCAGAGGCGGCTGTGCGACGCGTTCTATCGCTCCTCCAAGGCGTGGAAGGCGGAGATGACCAAGAGGTGGATGGACAGGTCCGGGTTCGATGCCCGCGATCCCAAGGCGTCGCTGGGCCACGCGCGCGAATGCCAGTGGAGATACCTCCTCGGCCTCGCCTCCATGATCCGACAATACATGAGCGACTCCGCCGAACTCCACCGACGGATGCTGGCTCTCCGCGCGTCCCCTTCGTGGCCGAACGACCGGCGGCCGCATAAGAAAACCGCGATACCAGTATAGAATGCCCGGTCAGCGCATGCCTGCTACGAGACGGAAGTCCCGGTCGAGGAAGCCGCGGATCTACTTGGACTCCTGTTCGACCACGCAGCCGCACGCGTCCGTCGTCGACGTCCTCGCCGACGTCGCCAAACGCGCGTACGGCAACGCGTCGAGCAGCCACGTGGCGGGTCGAGACTCGCGAGCGATCGTGGAGGCGTGCAGGAAGAGGATCGGCAAGTGTCTCGGGGTCCCCCCGAACGCGTGGTGTTCACGTCCGGCTCTACCGAGAGCAACAACATCGTGCTCCACGGGGTCATGGAGCATCACGGCAACCGCGGGGTGGTGCTGACCTCGGCCATCGAGCACCCGAGCGGGATCAAACCTTTGGAGCACTTGCAGAGGATCACGAGGGGCGGGGTGAAGGTGGTCAAGATCCCCGTGGACGGACAGGGGTTCCTCGACATGGAGGAACTGCGCCGAGCCGTGCGGATGTACGGTAAGGACGTGAAACTCGCGTCGTTCATCTACGCGTCCAACGAGCTCGGGACGATCCAGGACTTGGGCGCCATCCGCCGCGTGTTGGGGAGAGACGTGTTCTTCCATTCGGACACGACCCAGGCCGCGGGGAAGTATGTCGTGCGGGGCTTGCGGTACCTCGACAGCTTCACGGTGTCGGGACATAAGATCCACGGGGTCAAGGGGACGGGCGCGCTCGTCGTCCGCGGGGACCTGGACCGCGTGGCGCCCTTAGCGTACGGCGGATCCCAGGAGAGGTTGTTGAGGCCCGGGACGGAGAGTCCGCCGCTGATATCCAGTCTGGCGGAGGCGGTGTGCCGAAACGCCAAAGGTATACGGGCGAAGACGCGCGAGGTGGGCGACGCGGCGGACCTCGTACGACGGGGCATGGCCGAACTCGGCGCGGCCTTCAACGGTCCCGACTCCCCGGCGCGGAGAGTCCCGCATCTCGTGAGCGGGTCGTTCGTGGGCGTGGACTCGAGAGCCGTCTCGCGACTCCTGGCCAAGGAGGGGATATGCGTGTCCGTCGGCAGCGCGTGCAAACTCGGCAAACGCAGCGACGTGTTAAAGGCCGCGGGCAAGTCGAAGGCCCACGAGAACGGGACCATCCGCGTGGGCGTGTCCGAGTACACGACCGAGTCCGACGTGCGCAAGTTTTTTACCGCCCTTCGCGCCGCCCTCGCGCACGTTTCCTTTAGCGCGCATAATACCCCATCGATTCGTTAGACGCGACAAGTTACCCCCCCCCCCCCGTCCATGGCCGAATCCCTGCGAGACCACGTCGCGTCCGTCTTGTCGACGGCCGACTGCGTGCGGACAAGTACGGGCCGCGTCGACCCCGCCCGGATCGTGGCTACCTACCTCCTGCGCACCTGTCCCTACCCCGACGACTTCGCGCGCGTCATGGCGCACAACATGACCGATCGTCGTCGCGAGTTCGTCCAAGAAATAGTGAGAAGATACGATGGCAGAGACGCGTATTTACAATGCGTGGACGAGTCCCGAGTGGAGGCGTGGAAATTGAGTTTTATTAGGAATATTCATAAATACATGTACAAAGCGGTCCTCGACCGCGTTCTAAGTCGACGCGAGGCATCCAAGTCCGCCCCTCCTCCTACCCCATTGCTCACGAGAACCTACTTGTCCCTATCTACTTTAGACATGCGAACGCTCCGGTCGTTCGACGCGGACGACGCGATCGTATCTCGCGCGTGTGGTCACGATCTCGCGCGCTTGCGGTTCACGGCGTAGCTCCCGCTTCCCTCGCGTCGGTCGCTCAACACCAACCCTTCTTCGGACACGGCCCACGCGCGAGGGACGCCGCCCGAGACCTTTCGGAGACTCAGCTCGACAGAGTCGTACACGTCGGACTCGGAACGGTTGCGATAGGCGTTGTCCACCTTCTCCCCCGTCCTCGACACCAGTTGTGAGGGTAAGAATGCCACGAATTCCGCCATGGTTCTTGCAGGAAGTTGCCTTTATTAACAATCAGGAAACACAGACGTAAGTCACGTCACTTCCAAGACTGCACGCAGCACAGACGACAGGGTCGCAGTGCCAAGAGAACGTGCACGCAAGAACTAGCGTCCCGGTGTGACCAAGTCACTCATATAGCTTACTAGGGACGCGTCCAAGTATTCAGCTGCACTGTCACAGCTGAACTGTCAATCAATTGATTACACAGACTCTGGCACGCCTTTGGCGCGCAGATCTATCAATTGTCCATACGGCTAGTCCTGTGGACCTATCCGTACACTAGTCAGCATCAATTGTCTCATAGGTCCTGGCGCGCTACAGTGCGCCTACCTATCAATTGACCATCAAGTCCTGTACAAGTCCTGTCAACGTCCTGCGGACTATCAAAGTGACACTTGTACATCCTGTGTCCGTACGCGCCCACAGTGGCGCGCCGGGTACTGTCGGCACAGCCTAGGAAACGTCATAACTTTTACGTTCCTTAACCAAATGAGGCGTTCAAGGTGCCGTTGGAAAGAGCGTAACAATCTCTATCCATCTAACGTAAATCCTTTACGTTAACTCCAATCCCTTCTTTTCTTTAGGGGTCACATCCCCTGCCAGGGACCCTTGAAGTAGCTTGAAATGTCCTTCACTCCAGCTTGAAGCTTGAACAGATGTCTTTAATGGCCAATGCCATTCCCCCAGCCCTTTCTTTTAAGGAACTGGAAAAGAAACAGATCTGCCACAGGGAAAACCATTTCATGAGAAATGGAGAAAACCTATGGAAGTGGCATTACAGAGTACCACCAGATATTAGAAGCACACAAAATTAAATACATACAGGTTAATTCTATGAGGTCTTCTCCAGGAATTAATCCCATCACCTCGGTAGAGCCTCCAGTACAATGACCTTCTGGCGGTGAGTTACATTAATCCCAGATACTAATCCCATAAAACCCAGTACATATTCAATATAAGTACAATAAATCCATGACAATTAAAATACCACTTGACAAAGTAAGGCGTATTACAATAGTTTGCCTGTCATTCTCTCAACAGGGGTCTATTGGCGCCCGTCTTACGGCGCCCGTCTACTTGCCAGATGGTAAACTGCCACAGCAAACAAATGACAAAATGAAACACATAGGCAACAATTAAATCCTGCCCTGGGGAACTAGGGAAGTCTGAACAGGCAAACACCTGAACAGGCCAGCTTGTAGAAACATAATACCAGGGAATCGAACCCCGCCCTATAAACCCCAGAATAAAGGTTCCCAGACCATTGTGAGAAGTATGTACAAATATACATTTCTTTTAAAATAGAATACATGGTCTGTAATGGACCTGTCAACCTTGTGTAGTCAACAGCATGAACCCCAGCCAAAACCTGGCTGTATCCTGATTAAAATCAGAGTGAGTGTACCATGGTCCATGAGCCTTAGTACAGACTAAAATACAGGTATTATGCCAGTCACAATGCTGACACTACCACACAATCTGCTCTCCAATGCCCTATAACCATGCACCAGCTTAGACAGCTTGCTGAGATGGGTCCATCAGAGACTGAAGAACCTTGTATTGCACTGCTGCCTTCTGCACTAGCTTGGTCAAAGCATCAGCAGGATTGTCAACCCCAGGGATATGCTCAATATTGGCCAAGGAGGACAACTCCTTAAGAAGGAGATAATCCAAGTCCCTACTTCTGGCCATCTGCCTGTGCACAAACTGCACCATCCCCATGGAGTCTGTTTTTAGAAGAGTGGTAACCTGAAGTGGCCAAGGAGTGTTAGAAGTCATCTGATGAAGCAACTCCTTCAGATAAAGGCTTGTGTGAATGCCTTCACAAATAGCCCTGCATTCTGCCACATCACTGCTGACAGCCACCCGTTTGTGCAGGCGACTAAACCAGCTCACCAAACTCCCCAGGCCTTCCTGTCTGAGCACAAAGAGCCCTGCAGCCCTGCCCCTGACCTTGGAGACCTGCCTGCTGTCCATTGAGCTATCCACATACAGCTCCATGCAAATGGGTTGTGATAAATCCACTGCAGACAACAGAATGCCAGATGAAGCCCTGACCTGATCAGCCACCTTGGCAGACCCTAGCTCCACCAGCATGTCATCAGGCAACCTGGCTATGACCATAAGGTCTGGCCTGGAAATGCCTGCCACCCAAGCAACCATGCCCCTCACCATGGGACACAGTGCCTGTGTGATGGTTGGAGGAAGCTTGCTAATGAGGGTCTCTTGATAGTCATTGCCCCCCACCAGCAGCATACGCCACTCCCCTCCCTTCTTCACCAGTGTGGCCTCCATGCCCACAAACAGCAGAGGCTCATTCTCCACCTGCCATTGCTCCCTACCCAGAGGAAACTTGGACTTAATGATGGAGATCAGCTCCTTAAGCCACGACGTGGGAGCTATCAGATGTAGGTCATCCCCGTGCAGCGAAGCATACACTGGCAGGCCTTCCCATTGCCCCAGAAACAGACAGGGGTCTACAGGAGAGACCTTCAAGTTGCAATGCTCCTTCAGGAAACGGTTGAGAGTCTCCCTCCAGATTATTGGACTTGACCTCAGGCCCTCCAGGCCCTTGAGGATTTTAAGGAACTCCGTGTGGATGTCCCTTTTCCATACAGCAGGCACCCTAACATAGAAAGGCGTCTTGCCCTCCCACTTTTCCTGTGCCACATCTGCATCACCCTCCAGAAATGCCCTCTTGAAGTCTATCACCACTGAGCCATAGTCCAAGCCCTTGTTGAGAAGGCCTAGAAAGACACACAGCAGCAGCCTCCAAGTATCATGCAGCATGCCAGGGGTATACAACTCCTCAGCAGTGCACTCACCAGTACCCTTGAACTCATTCAGCACTGGCCTGACATGTGGTACCTTGACCCCGTCCACCTCCTTCATCTTGATGACAAACTTGAGCTTGAGTAGACGTCGTGCAGGAGGCAGGTCATTGACAGGTTCCACGCATTTCTTGGAGATCCAGTCCTCCCCAGATTTAATCAGACCCAGTGTGACCTGGGGACACATAATGGGAGAGGACATGAGCTTCACCAGGCCTTGGTAGTTGATAGGGCTGTGTCCAGCAAGTGAGTGAGGACCAATGCCCAAACTGCTTGGATGACTAGCAGCTGGCAGTATGAGGTCATCAACCAAGGGCTCCTGCCCCTGGCACACTTGCACACGCTTAACCGTCCTGGTTACTGCACGTGATAGGTGAGTGGTCCTGAAATTAATCAGTGGGACCTGACCAGCCCCTTCCTTAGTCAGGAGAGAGGACGTGATCACTACCCCATCCTGGCATAGGAAATTCTGCCCCAGAAGAGCAGGTCCTTGATAGCCCTCCAAGACACAAAAAGCAGTGTCCTGTCCAAGGATAGGAATGAATACCTCACCCAGTACCTTCACGTGTACCCCGCCACTGAAGTCAGACACAAACTGATAGCTGGGTTCAGACATGCTGTACCCTGCTGCAGCCCTGGTCCCAATAATGGAGACCTGAGAATTAGTGTCTACCTCTAAGGCAGTGTCCAGCCCCAGATTGCCATGCCACCTGAGCTTGGCTACCTTGGGCTGCTTCTTGGCCCTTTGTAGAGCCCCAATCAATCCAGCCAAACTTGTCCCCCTGGGCTTGGTTAGTGCCTTGGGCTTGACAGTTGACTCCCCAGCTGTTGACCTTGCAGCCTGTTCAACAAGTACCTCTGCAACCTGGCCAGGGCTGACAGATTCCCCTGCAACAGATGTGGTCGTTGCGTCAGTGATGTCACCTGGGACCTGAAAATCCTGCAGATCCTGTGAGCCTTGTGCCTGACTGCCCTCATTCATCAGGTTAGGCTTGACATATGACCAACTCAGCCGGTGTACATGCTTTGGTTCGTCCTCCATGCTGACCAAGCATGCGTGGCTAGCTTCATCAACCTGGGTAACCACCCCAGGACTCCAGCTACCACGTTTGCCATAAAGGCTAGGTTCCTTCCAAGCTAGGACCTTCTGACCCACTTGTGGCTCCAGCATCTTCCAACCCCGGTCCTTCTCCCTCAGCTTGGCAAAGGTGACATGTGCAGCATGTTTCCAGCCCTCCAGCACATGTGGTGGGCACAGGCCATGATATAGACCCATTGGGCTGACAGCAACTCCATCATAGTAGAAGTTAACCCTGCTGTTCAGCTGCTGCTCCACGTTCCTCAGCCATGCACTCCTGACAAGTGCAGGTGCAGACAAGGGTACCCAGTCTTCAGAGATGATCAATTTCTTGACCTCCTGGATTGCCCTCTCGATAGCACCCTGCTGCCCATGAGCCTCCCTAGGTGTAACCAGCAACTCAGGAAGGGTAGGATCACCCTTGAGATGCTGAAACTGCATGTCCACCTGGATCCTTGTGGTAGGAAACTTGGCTCTTACATTCTGCAGGGCAGCCAGCAAGTACCTGTTCTTCATAGAAGGTAAATGCTCCAGCACCTTGTATTTCGTGTACCTGTCCACGCACACCAACAGTTGCATGCCCCTGATGTGTTGGATATCACACTGCAGATCACCAATGCTCTGAGGTAGAGCTTTGGCATGTGATTTCCTGGGCTTGTTGGAGGACAACTGGCACTTACACCGTGAGGCAGCTTGCTGACACGCCTTAAGAAGGGGTGCCCTGCCCATACGGAAGGCAAAGTTGTTTGACAGAGAAGTGGCATGCCCAAACATGTTGTGGATTCGGGCACCCAACTCCTGGTACACAGAGGAAGCAGTCCCTGGCACAGTCAGGACTGTGCTGTCAGGTTGTCCAGCATCACCATGCTGACTTCCATCCTGTTCTGACTCAGAGCCTGAGTCACCCTGCTCATGCCCAACACCTGGACCGCCAGCAGGGACCACATGCATACCACCAGAGGCCTTCACACCCCTCTGTGGTTGTACATTGGTTTCTCTCAAAATGAGAGGTCCACCCTCGTGCCCAGCACGAGGATGCATAGGGTCAGACATACTTACAGCTGCATCAGCTGTCAAGGACGTCTTCATAGGAACCTGTACCTCTCCAGGTGACCTGGGGCCACACTGAACCTGGAGATCACCCTCTTGTTGCCCAGATATAAAATCTGCATTGGAGCACCTGGCCTCCCCCTTGGGTGAATTAAGGTGTGTAGGGGTTGCCTCAGACAGTCACTGCTCCTTGTTGTCTTCTTGCTGACTGCCCTTTGAAGGCTGGCCTGCCTGGGACTTGTTGTTGTTCTTCTTGTTGTTGTTGTTATTCTTGTTGCTGCCCTGGCCCTGGGACTTCTTGAAGCTGGGACACTCCTTCTTGATGTGCCCCCACCCCTTGCACAGGTAGCATTGTATCTTGGACTTGCCCTGGCCACTGCCCCCATTGTCAGACGCGTTGCCCTGCTTGGGCTGACCACCCACCCGCCTGAACACCGACTTGGAGTGTGACCTCCTGTCAGAATCAGGTGAATGATCTCCCTTGCGCTTGTGATGGTTGCCCCTACGCCCTCCTTGGCTTCGGTCAGCCTCAGACGTCTTGGAGCCACCCTGGGTACGCCCGCCTGCCTGGGTAGCCTTCACTGCTGGCACTCCACCCTCAAACAGCTCCTCTGCCTCGAGTGCTTGTTTATGATGACCTTGTAGGCCTTCAGGGTAGAGTGTGGGGCACACATGACTTTTAAGGAGCCACGTGTCGCCTTATCCAGCCCAGAAACCTTGAGCCAGTTGGTTAGGGCTATGTTATCAGCGACATTAAAGCCGTGAGCCCTGCCCTCCTCAACCATCTTACAATAGTTGAGAAAGTTCTGGATCAGGTCCCCCTTGACCTCCCACCCTTGGTACTTGTCCTGCCAATGGATCCCCACTTTCTTCCTCTGATCCTCCAGCAGCTCCTTCAGCTCAGCCACGTACAGTGCCCAGGCCTTATTGGCCTTTTTGCACTCCCTGGTTAGGTCCTTAATCTGGTCAGTACACTTGCCAAAAGTGCTACTGCCTATCCAGATTTGATAGTAATTTGTACCACCGTACAAGCTAGGGAACCCTTCCAATCCCTCCACAAACTCTTCAGCCTGCTTAGGCTTGGAGTCTGAGGTTACAGGCTGCAACTGATTGACAATTAAAAGACCCTGTGTGGTAAGATCAAAGCCATGAATAGCTTGTGCATTATTATTATTGTGAGGAAGGTTGGTAATCTCTCCGGTAAGCCCCACGTCATCTACGTGAGCGGTTCCACTACCAGCACCCCCATTATTATTCCCACTGGCTGGACCCTTGCTACGGCGTCCCTCAGCCATCCTGCACTACCAGCTATTCAAAGAACACCTTAACAAGCAGCAGAAAATATGTACAAAATTTTTGTGTCGCCTCTGCCGCCTGCGCCGGTGTCGCTGCCGCCCCCGAATTGCCGCCGAAATTCGACAAAAAAAATGTCGACAAGTACTGCAGAAGAAAATTAGGCCGACTAGTAGTCAAGGCCCCTGAAGTCGCAGTACGTGTATACGAACTCACGATCCTCCATATCCAGCTCCGGACCTGCACCGGTATGAATTAAAACCGGCGTGCTCCCCGCCGCGTAAGTTGCGACGCGCCGACGCGCGACGAGGCGCAGAGGATGTGTAAAGATCGTCAATAATTCCCACCCCGCGGGAATCCACTCTCGCACAGAGGCGAGAAATGCCACCAGGTTAATTAAAACCTGGCGCTCGCGACTGCGTACGCCGCGAGTGAGCAGCGATAACAGCGCGAGATCCTGAAACAAATTTGTTGACACCGCCGGCGCGCCCCCCGTGCGAAGCGATGCCCAGTTTTGCAGGTTTCTCTGGTAACCGGTGAGTGAAGAGAGGACGTTGTCCAACTCCTCAATGGCAGTCGTGACTTCGGTCACCGACCGCAAACCTCCCCGCACCTGGACCGTAAATGTCGATAAAATGTTTCGAATCTGGTCCAACAGGTTGCGGATTGCCGGCACCAGTGCTGGCAAATCGGGGTCCTCGGGGTTATCCCCGAGCAATGCGTGAGCTGCACGCTGCTGACGATGAAGCTCGTCGAGCGAAACTGTAACTTCGTCGAGCAATTGTTGCCACGACGGCACAGTTGGTCTTGACGAAGAACCAGCCGGCGGAGCGGCTATTTCCTCATCGTCCGGAATCCGAAATTCTTCCGAATTTGGCATCTTTTTGACAGAGCGTGTAATACGAGTTGTGAGGGTAAGAATGCCACGAATTCCGCCATGGTTCTTGCAGGAAGTTGCCTTTATTAACAATCAGGAAACACAGACGTAAGTCACGTCACTTCCAAGACTGCACGCAGCACAGACGACAGGGTCGCAGTGCCAAGAGAACGTGCACGCAAGAACTAGCGTCCCGGTGTGACCAAGTCACTCATATAGCTTACTAGGGACGCGTCCAAGTATTCAGCTGCACTGTCACAGCTGAACTGTCAATCAATTGATTACACAGACTCTGGCACGCCTTTGGCGCGCAGATCTATCAATTGTCCATACGGCTAGTCCTGTGGACCTATCCGTACACTAGTCAGCATCAATTGTCTCATAGGTCCTGGCGCGCTACAGTGCGCCTACCTATCAATTGACCATCAAGTCCTGTACAAGTCCTGTCAACGTCCTGCGGACTATCAAAGTGACACTTGTACATCCTGTGTCCGTACGCGCCCACAGTGGCGCGCCGGGTACTGTCGGCACAGCCTAGGAAACGTCATAACTTTTACGTTCCTTAACCAAATGAGGCGTTCAAGGTGCCGTTGGAAAGAGCGTAACAATCTCTATCCATCTAACGTAAATCCTTTACGTTAACTACACCAGGTCCATGGAGAACCAGTACCTGTCCCCGACCTGGACGGCCTCCCTTTCGATCACGTTCTTCATGCTGTCGGGGTACGCCAGTATCACGAGCAGGTCTCCCACCGCCCTCGCGAACACGGTCCTCTTGTCGTCCTCGCCCGTCACAAAATCGACCGCCGTGCGCGTGAAGCTCCAATTCTCGTTGCAGAGGACGACGTCCGTCTCGTCCTTCGTGGCTTCCAGATCGACGGGACAGGCTTCGTTGACGTACCGCGCGATCCATGATCGGACGACGCTCGAGTCCGCCCTTGTGCCTTTTCGCGAGAACGCGCGTTGAGCGACGTCGAACAGCCCCGCGGGGCAATAGATCACGTGCACCTGGTTCATCACGCGGTCGCGGGGGATACCGTTCAACAAGTATCCCATGTCGCGCGCGACGCTGTCTTTGGTGATCGTGCGGCGGAGGACGATATCGGAACGCGGGGTGAGGAAGCGGACGTACACCCCTCCGTCCCTGGTCGCTCGTTTGCAGACACGGGCGGTCGACGGGACGGCGACGAGCACGTTCGTGTCCCTGTCCACGCCGACGTATCGTCCGTCCGCGTACGTCAGCAGACGGATCGGAGTGGGTGGGGAGGACCGCGGGACATCAGCGATGTCCTCTTGTACCGGTGCTGTCACCGCGGCTGCTGGAACGGCAGTCGGGACATTGACGCTGTCCTCTGGTACCGTTTCTGTCACGTCGACAATTTGAGCCGTCGAGGTGTCGGCGAGAGGCGCCTGGTCGTGCACGGTGGAAGACGACATATTGTCGGTAGGCGATCGACGGACTCCGCGGATGTCGGAGTGGCGCGTTCTTGTTTTTCGAGTTGGGAGAGTTCGGGATGTGATGGTCTCGAACCCTACCGTGGGCGCTTTTTATATGGCTCGGAGCGTCCATGGGCACGAGGTGACGCGGCGCTCGTCCGGGACGTAACGCTCGAACGTGTCGTTGGAATCGAAACATATCCGATTTGCGACCCCGCCGGCGCCGCGCCTCGTCCGTGACGTCCGAGTCGACACGGCGGGCGGTTAATTTCTATCCAGTAAGCTATACTACGCTCCTGGAGACCCATGGAGAGTGCGGACGGAGACGGACGGATAGGATACAACCCAAGACTGTCGAAACGCAGGGACTACTACTGCGGCAACCGGAGCGCGAGCGACAGACGGAACAGCGCGTACTACCGAGGCAAGCGAGACGGGGGTGAGGACACGTGTCGCCAGGAGACGCGTCTGTACGGAATCAAACAGACCCGCGACCCGAAGCTCCTGAAAATCGCAGAACTACTCCCGCGCATGAGCGAGCTACCGGACCACGACCCCCGATCCAAAGGAGAGTTCTTCTGCGGCACGGACGTACTCGGCGCTCGCAAAGGCAGGGACTTGGGGAGCTTTCGCGATTGCGCTCGGAAGAGACAGGTGCGCATGTACGGCCTCTACGCGGTGGGCGACCTGGGCCACGGGAGGCCGAAGTCCAACGAACGCCTCTATCGCGCGCCCCGCCGCGCCCGCGTTAAGAACGCTTCGTCTCCACTTGATAAGGAGCTGGCCGATATGTTTCCGATTACACCAGCACAAGAGCAAGCTATAATTGATGGGTCTGACATGCTTTCGATGGACCCATATGAGTTGGACCGGGACGCGAACGGTCTTCCCGCGGTCGATAACGGGAACTCCGGTGACTTCTTTCTAGCGCAAGGTGACTTAGGTTTTCTGGGCGGCAACTGGGGCCCGGATGCGGTCGGCGCCCTCAAACCGTCCAACGAGAACACACAGGACCTAGCGAGCATCATCCAGGAGATCAAACGTTTAAATGTCACCGATAACTGGACCGACGATGAATGGAAGGAGGCCATCGAAAATTTCAGGCACGAAACAGGCGCGTATTTGCGTCGTCGCAAGACCAGCGTCGCGTCCGCCCCGTCCCGTCCGCGGAAACGGGCCGAGGCAATCGTCCGGCCCGCCAAATCGACCCGTCGTGTCCCTTCCAACAAATCCAGAAAGTCGGCGAACGCCAAGAAGACCCGCAAGGTCTCGCCCACCCATGCGACGAAAACGCGCGCCAAGAAAACTCGGACGATGTCCGCGTCCGCGTCGCGTCGGAAGCCCGCCGAAAATGTCCGACGTTGAGTGAGGACCTGCCGCCTCTAGGACGGTTCAAATGCGCGCGATCGCCTTGCCCCACCTCCACCTCGGACATCGGCTCGTGACGCGCATCCGATTCGTCAGATTCTCGTCGGCCTGCTCGCTCGCGCCTCGTGGCCACGTCCCGCGAGCCGTGAAATGGATGATGGAAGTCGAGAAGGAGACCGGCCTGCGCATCCGACATTCCTGCAACGGGGGCGAGTTCGGACTGCGGATCGGCGGAAAAATCCTGTTCGTCGACGGCTACTGCGAAGACACGCGTCCGCCCACCGTGTTCGAATTCGAGGGAGATTTCTGGCACGGGAACCCCGACATGTTCCCCTTCTTCGACGTGCACCCTTTGAAGGGGGAGCCGTACGGCGTGCTGTACCTGAAGACCAAACTCAAGCACGCGAGCATACGGGACGCGGGGTACGACCTCGTAGTCCGGTGGGAATGCGAGGAGTACGGTCTGCCGCCGCCCGACCTCGACCTCTCCGAAGACCAAATGCGGCTCCTCTTGTCCCTCCACGGGAAGGGGAGGAGAGGCGCACCCCCTCGCAAATAATTGTCTCGCGGATTACTATATCGACGGCGTCCGAGCGAACGATGGACTTCCCGAGCGAGTACAAGTACGCCGACGCCTACGTGGACAGCGGCAAGGACGACTACGTCGGCGTTCAGCCCCGTCCCGACATCTACACGCAGCTGACCGGCGACCCCGCCTACGAGAGCATGCGGTCGTCCATGACCCACCGCGCCGGCACGGAGTCCTTCATGATCCCCGCGTCCGAGTTCGACGCCAAGTACGGCATGGACACCCGCGCCCGCCCCGGGCTCCTGAGCCACGGCGTCGGTTTCGACGAGCAGCTGTCGTTCGCGTCCGACCTCCTCCCCAAGCCCGCGGACGTCGTGGGCGCCACCCTCGACGATTACAAGGTCGGCGTCGGATACGTCACCTCCAACAACAAGGACATGCCCGTCACCGGCATCCAGACGCTGCGTCCCTACATCCCCAACCCCGCGACACTGGACGGATGGGGCTCCATCGGCGTGGCCACGCGAGGGGCGTTCGGACGGCTAGGCACGTCCGACACGAGCAGTCTGTACCTCGACCCCCGGTACCAGGAGGTCGACTACGGGTCCGTGTCCCGCACCGTGTTCGGCTTCCCCGAGATCGCCGACACCGCCTCGATGGGGGTCTACGGCGAGTCCTCCCTCCCCGCCAAGACCAGCTTGTGGGGGCAGCCCGGCATGATGCAGGTCGCCGGCCTGTGAGAACGTGTCGGAATTCGTGAGGACGACGACCGCGTTCGGACGAGGATAAATGTTGTCTCCGTCAATGGTATGACCAACCCATCTCGCCAGTCGACATGGAGGACCAGATGAACGTCGAGAGGTGGAAAGAGGAGGTCCGAAGGGCCACGGCCGAGTACATCCAGATCGACGACGCGCTCAAGCAGGCGGCCAAGGACACGATGCCTCTCCGCAAGAGGAAGAAGGAGCTGTCCTCCCTGATCCTCGAAAAGCTCGTGGGCGCCAAGGTGGACGCGTGCAACATCACCGGCACGAACGACCGCCTCGTCGTGAAGAAGGGGCTGAAGAAGACGCAAGTCAGACCGGCCGAGGTGAAGACGCGGCTGATCGAGTGGTTCGGAGAGGACGAGGAGCAAGCGGAGCGGTGCGTGTCCGTCGTCCTGACCCCCGAGGTGACCGAGACAGTGTCCCTCCGCCGCGTCAAGCAGAGGAAGAAGAGCGAGGACGAAGACTCGAACGATCCGGGGGAGGAGGGTCCCGATCGGGGATCTGAGGAAGAGGCGGCGGAGGAGGAGGGAGAGGAAGAAGACGATTGACCGCCGCCAGCTCCTCTTTCATGTCCCGGACGAAATGGTCGATCCCGAGGTCCGATCGGAGGTAGTAGGACCCGTACGCGTCCAGCCACTCCCCCGTCCACGTGACGACGATGTCGTTGTGCAGTTCGTGCTGGACGTACGCGGGGACCCTCTTCCACGGGTCGTCTGACGCCGAGCGGGACGTCTGCGCCGTCCGGATGTCCTCTGTATCGCTCCTCGACATCGCGTGGATGGACAGCGTCCCGATGTTTCTCGCGTCTTATCGCGAGCTTTTATTCTGTCGCGAAACCTGTATAGAGCTCGATGGACGGCGGCGGAGGGGGCGCGGGGGGTAGCGGGGGGGGGGTCGTGACGGTCGACGTGGAGGAACTTTCGTGCGTCCTGTGCAAGGATCTCGTGCGCGACCCGGTCGTCCTCGAGTGCCGCACGCGGACGGGGGGCGGGAAGTGCGAGGCGGTCGTTTGTGCGGAACCGTGCGTCCGAACGCTCATCCGGGACCAGACGACGCGCGGAGGGGTCGCCGCCGGCGCGTCCGGTCGATGCGTTCTCTGCCGCGCCCCTTGGCTGGGGTATACTCACCGTCCCATGGCGACAATCGGACGCATCGCGGCCCGCGTGCGACAAAAGTGTCCCCGTCGCGAAATCGGTTGCGATTTCGAGGGGCCTGCGCGGGACGTTTGGGACCACTGCGAAATGGGGAGATGCGCGTTCGAAACGGTGGCGTGTCCGAACGCCGAACACGGGTGCGACGCCCTCTTCGCGCGCAAGGACGCCCTCGTCCACTACGACGCGTGCGGGTACTTCCCCTGCCGATTTCGGTTGTCAGGCCTCGGATGCGACCGGGTGTGCGGAAGAGGGGATGTGACGAGACACGAGACGGAGTGTCCCTACAACGCGCACCCGTGCGCGGACTTGATAGGACGCGTCCGCGTTCGCCTGGGCTTGCGTGATGACGAGAACGGGGAGAAATGGAGGTTCTTGTTAGAGGGGAAGTACCACGAGGTCGCCGTGAGTGGGGAGGACGTGATACCTCTGGATTCGTGTGTCGCCGAGAGAAGCGACAGGGAACTTTCGGAGTTCCGCGTTGTCGATTCGCTCGCTGACGAGGAAGTGCGCACGTTCGTGTTCACTCGTAGGGGCAAATGCATCATGAAAGTCGAAATCGGTAATCAAGTGAACGAATGAAGGGATGATTTATTATTAAATGAATAAACGTTTTTTGCGCGTCAACATTCTGAGCAATGAAATAGGGTGTACTTAGTAATGGGTGCGGATGTCCTTAGAATCGTACTCGTTATTTCCCCAATATGACCACGTGGCGGCGGCCGTGTACGGATTAGGCGCGCCGTTTCCGTTCCCGTTGATGGAGTTGCGACTCGACTCCCCTCACGATGGGGCGACCGCGCCGTCGTCGACGACAGCCGCGGTTTCTGCGGCGATCGCGATGGGCGCCATGCGCAACATCCTAAACACGCTTCTCGCTGGCGCTTTGATGGGTGCTGGGTCGGCCGGTGCGGGTGGCGGGACGGGTGGCGGAACGGGCGGTGGTTCGGTCAAATCGTCACCGGGAGGGGTGCCTGCTGGACTAAATACGGGCCTCCCCCCACGCGGCAGTGGACCCGACAAGTCCGCCATTTCGAGTGGACCACCGGCTTCCGATACGCCGGACGCGGGTGCATCGGTACCCAGTCCAACGATGCCGATCTCGCCGATCCCATTTGCCGGATCCGGCGTAGGGACGACGATACATCCGCAAATTGACTCGGGTTCCAAACCCAAAGACGCCCCCGTCGACACGGGTACGTCGACGACACCCGGCGATACCGCGAATGTATCTGACAAGCCCGCTGCCGCCGCGGTCGTCGGCGCGGACGTGAACTCCACCCGCACCGGAGACGACACCGCCATCACATCGCCCATCGACACGGACATTCCGACCAACGCGACAGTCGACGCGGGTGGTTCGACTGACACCCAGTTCGCGATAGTAAACGACCCTGCTAAGACGCCCGTCACAATTCCTCTCAAACTGGAAATTGCCCCGGGTCCCGAACCCGGTGACGGTACGTCGACGAAGCCCGGTGATACCACGGACGTGTCTGACAAGCCCGCCGCCGCGGTCGTCGGCGCGGACGCGAACTCCACCCGCACCGGAGACGACACCGCCATCACATCGCCCGTCGACGCGGACATTCCGACCAACGCGACAGTCGACGCGGGTGGTTCGACTGACACCCAGTTCGCGATAGTAAACGACCCTGCTAAGACGCCCGTCACAATTCCTCTCAAACTGGAAATTGCCCCGGGTCCCGAACCCGGTGACGGTACGTCGACGACACCCGGCGATACCGCGAATGTATCTGACAAGCCCGCCGCCGCGGTCGTCGCAAACTCCACCCGGCAAATCGGCGCGGGGAGGGGAGCTTCCGGAGAGGACTCCGCGACCGAGCCCGGCTCCTCCTCAGCAGCGAAACTGCCGAACATTTCCCGAGCCGTGGCCTTGGAGAGAGGGAGACTAGCCCTGAGAAATTTCCGAGCGAAACACGGCCTCTCGACTCCCGCCGCCGGTAAACCTCCGCCGACGTCCGCGTTAGTCGGAGAGATAGTGGACGGGACACATCTGCCTCTCCGCGCCCCGGACGCGCCCGACACCCCCGCCGGAGAGGACTCCGCGACCGACGCGGACGACGCGCGGACCGCGACCGAGCCCGGTACGGATGTCAAGGCCGCGATGGGGGGGGGGGTCCGCAAAAAGGCTAATGTCAAATCGAGCGTCGATCCCAGGGAAAAAGAATATGGCCACGTTGGCGGAAGGGAGGGAGCCGCTCGTGCCGGAAAGGCGCCCTTTCTGGCGCTTCAAGACGGCGTCGGACTGTATCTTCATAGTGACGATCCTCGTGTACACGGCAACCAGTCAGCACTGCCCGGTCGGATCGCGTCTGATTTGGTGGGCGGTGTCGGTGCGGCCGATGCCGTCCGAGGCGCTGCGGTGCTCGCCCCCGTCCTTTGGCAACTGGGCAAGAATATGTACGCCGGGTTACAGGGGGTGGCCAGGGGGGTGTTAGGCGTTCAACAGATCAACGAGGAGCCCGCCACGAGCCGTGAGAGATCCGAGACGCGAGGAGGGAACAAACAGACAGAGCGACGTCGGATTGCAAAAGCAGAGAACGACTTGTCGGCAGCGGTAGCGGAGGCAAATCGACTCATCAACAGGCGCGACGAGTTGATGAAACTGGTGGATGAACCAGAGGAGGCGATCGCGGATGACGTTACTTATGCGGACTTTCCGGCTATATACGAGGACTTTATCCAATCGGGCGATCGGTTGCATCAAGAAATCAGAAAGGCGGACTACCGCAAGTCCGGTATCAACGTATCCAATGCGCCACCCCCGATCTCGTTATGGCGTGATGACGACAGGAAGAAGGAGTCGGATGCGCTATTCAAGACGGCTATCGCCAAATCCAAAGAAACTACCCCGAATCTAAAGAACGCTTTAAATCGGTCACGCGAGAAAGAAATAACAAATGAGATACTGCAAGAGTGGAAAAGGGGCGAGATCGGTTATGCGAAATGGAAAGAATCCGAACTTAAACCATTTCGCAAGATGGTTAAATTCGTCAACGCCATGCGCCCTGCAAATGGACACATCAAGCCGGTGGACGAGGCGGAGTACCAAGCCGACAAGGCGATGTTGACGCAGTTGTCTGAGAAAGCGCTGGCGGACGTGGCCGCTAACCAAGAGGCCATTAAACGGCTCATGGCGAAGAGCAGCTGGCGGTTCGCGCGGTATGGAGTATTGAAGGATCTGCGAGAAAAACGGAGGGTGGAATCGTCGGAAACCGACGACGGGGCCGCGTCGGCGGAGACCGGTCCCGTCCTCCGTCTATGGTCCGAGGACGGTCGAAAGATCGCTTCCGACGAACAGTTTGAAAGGATCCGGCTGGAATCAGCGGAGGCAGAGAATAATCTGCAGGCCGTCACGGACGCTCTGAGAAATGTGGAAAACCAGATCGCGTCCCGTGCGAAGATTCGAAAAGCACGGGAGGGTGACGTCGAGGGTGCCGTGGGCCGAGACATGAAAGCGAGCATCGACGCGATCGTCAAATCCGTCGAAAAACTCGCCAACAATCAAGCTGGTGATGACAAGATTGAGCCGGTGAACGAGACGGAGTACCAAGCCGACAAGGCGATTTTGACGCAGCGGGCGAATGAAACGCTCGCGGACGTGGCCGCTAGCCAAGAGGCCGTTAAACGGCTCATGGCGAAGAGCAACTGGCGGTTCGCGCGGTACGGAGTATTGGAGGATTTGCGAGAAAAACGGAGGGTGGAATCGTCGGAAACTGACGACGGGGCCGCGTCGGCGGAGACCGGTCCCATCCTCCGTCTATGGGCCGAGGACGGTCGAAAGATCGCTTCCGACGAACAGTTTGAAAGGATCCGGCTGGAATCAGCGGAGGCAGATAATAATCTGCAGGCCGTCACGGACGCTCTGAGAGAGGCGGAAAAACAAATCGCATCCGATGCGGAGATTCGAAAGGCACGGGAGGGTGACGTCGAGGGTGCCGTGGGCCGAGACATGAAAGCGAACATCGACGCGATCATCAAATCCGTCGGAAAACTCGCCAACAATCAAGCTGGTGCTGACAAGATTGAGCCGGTGAACGAGACGGAGTACCAAGCCGACAAGGCGATTTTGACGCAGCGGGCGAATGAAACGCTCGCGGACGTGGCCGCTAGCCAAGAGGCTATCGAAAGGATCATGGCCGAGAGCGATAAGCGGTTCGCATTATGGGAAGCGCTGGAGGAGTTGCGAGAAAAACGGATGGCGGAATCGCCGGAAACCAACGACAAAGAGTTTGAAAGGATCCGTCTGGAATCGGCGGAGGCCGAAGAAGCCGTTAAACGACTTGTGGCGAAGAGCAACTGGCGACTCGCGCGTCGTGGAGCATTGGAGGAGTTACGAGAAAAACGGAGGGTGGAATCGCCGGAAACCAGCGACAGGGAAGCGTTGGCGGAGAGCGAGTCCATTATCCGTCCACGTGGGGAGGATGATCAAAAGATCCCTTCCGATAAAGAGTATGAAAGGATCCGGCTGGAATCAGCGGAGGCAGAGAATAATCCGCAGGCCGCCACGAACGATCGGAGAAACGTGGAAAACCAGATCGCGTCCGATGCGGATATTCGAAAGACACGGGAGGGTGACGTCGAGGGTGCCGTGGGCCGAGACATGAAAGCGAGCATCGACGCGATCGTCAAATCCGTCGAAAAACTCTCCAACAATCAAGCTGGTGATGACAAGATTGAGCCGGTGAACGAGACGGAGTACCAAGCCGACAAGGCGATTTTGACGCAGCGGGCGAATGAAACGCTCGCGGACGTGGCCGCTAGCCAAGAGGCCGTTAAACGGCTCATGGCGAAGAGCAACTGGCGGTTCGCGCGGTATGGAGTATTGAAGGATTTGCGAGAAAAACGGAGGGTGGAATCGTCGGAAACCGACGACGGGGCCGCGTCGGCGGAGATCGGTCCCGTCCTCCGTCTATGGGCCGAGGACGGTCGAAAGATCGCTTCCGACAATGAAACCCAATCTGACGCAGTGAAAGCTGTCGATCGCATCAAGTTGCAGTTTGCGGCTGGGTATGATACGGAAAGAGAGTTGCTTGATATTCTCTCCGCGAAGAACGCCGCTTTCGCTGAAGATATCCGACAGTTTAGGGATGCCGACGAAAAAGCGGCAAAGGAGCTCGAGGTAGAGAAGAAGGCGGCACTCGATCGCATCAATGCAGATGTGAAACGATTGGAGGGCGCCGCGAAAAACTACGCGGACCAGAGAAAGGCGCGGGCTGATGAGTTGGACAGGGAGCTGCAGAGGATGGCGGACGAGATCGGCCCCGCATACGAAAAAATGCCGATCGAGCCATTCCGAGATGAGTTAATGATTGCGACCGGACCCGTAATCCTCCCGTCGGCCGAAGACCCGAGAAAGGCGAACCCTAACACGAACTCGTCCGAAACCCAATCTGACGCAGTGAAAGCTGTCGATCGCATCAAGTTGCAGTTTGCGGCTGGGTATGATACGGAAAGAGAGTTGCTTGATATTCTCTCCGCGAAGAACGCCGCTTTCGCTGAAGATATCCGACAGTTTAGGGATGCCGACGAAAAAGCGGCAAAGGAGCTCGAGGTAGAGAAGAAGGCGGCACTCGATCGCATCAATGCAGATATGAAACGATTGGAGGGCGCCGCGAAAAACTACGCGGACCAGAGAAAGGCGCGGGCTGATGAGTTGGACAGGGAGCTGCAGAGGATGGCGGACGAGATCGGCCCCGCATACGAAAAAATGCCGATCGAGCCATTCCGAGATGAGTTAATGATTGCGACCGGACCCGTAATCCTCCCGTCGGCCGAAGACCCGAGAAAGGCGAACCCTAACACGAACTCGTCCGAAACCCAATCTGACGCAGTGAAAGCTGTCGATCGCATCAAGTTGCAGTTTGCGGCTGGGTATGATACGGAAAGAGAGTTGCTTGATATTCTCTCCGCGAAGAACGCCGCTTTCGCTGAAGATATCCGACAGTTTAGGGATGCCGACGAAAAAGCGGCAAAGGAGCTCGAGGTAGAGAAGAAGGCGGCACTCGATCGCATCAATGCAGATGTGAAACGATTGGAGGGCGCCGCGAAAAACTACGCGGACCAGAGAAAGGCGCGGGCTGATGAGTTGGACAAGCTGCAGAGGATGGCGGACGACGGCCCGGCGTACGACTTCGCTCCCATCGCCGATGCATTGATGACGAAAGCGGAAGATGAAGAGGAGTTGAAAAAGGCGCACGCGGACGCCGATGCACTTCGATCAGGTGCAAGTGCTGCTAACACACGCGCCGACGGAATGCTTAACTTATTTGAAGAACCGGCATCGACAGACCAATATGCTAAGGATGACGAGGAATTAAAGAAAGCCGTAGACGCGGAAATCGAGTTGCTAAAGAAGGATGAAGCATTTGTCAAAGCCGAACAGCGACGTCGAGAAGCCCTACAAGCAATCGAGGAAATCCGACAAAAAACGAGCGAGGCGCTGCAGGATATCGAACTAGCCGCCAAACAAGCCGGGATTGAACAAAAGGATATTGACAGATACGCGATTTTCGAAATCCCGGAGAACGCGAACAAGTTACGCAATCGCGTGGATTCGATTTGGAAAAAAACAGAAGATTGGGCTGTCCAAAACGGGTGGACGTTAGACAGGTTTAAGACGATCCGGGATGCGGGACATACACCAAACCAGATAGACGATATATTGAGGTACGAATGGCGCGCACGGGAAGCGCCGTATAACCGAGAAGCGGAGAGAATGAAGGAAGTGCTAGCTAATGAGTCACGGGAGAAGGCGGAAAAACGCCGTATACGGCATCTAAAAAAACTGGGGATCGTCGTAAATGACGGGGCGAAAAAAACCGAGAACCCTGTTAGCGGAGACGATCTCGCCCTTGTCGATCGACTCCGAACGGATTCACGTGACGATCCCTCCAAGAAGACGCACGCGTACGCAGAACCCGCGAGCAAAACTCTTGCTAAGGCGGCGACTCTCGATCCCGTTTCGAGCGTCGCTCTGTGGGGCGCTGGAGATGATTTGCGACCTTCCGAAGCCGCGACCATGGACGAGGCGGAGCGCCCCATCACTTCTCAGCAGACAGAGCGCCCCATCGACAGGGAGGCGAGTATAACCGAGCCAGAGTCTCCGCGCGCACAAGTTGCTAACCCTGTGAGCGTAGACGATCTCACTATTGCCGACAATCCCTCCAAGAAGACGTACGCGGCGACTCCCGATCCCGTCTCGAGTGTTGCTCTGTGGGGCGCTGGAGATGATTTGCGACCATCTGATGCCGCGGACGAGACAGAGCGCCCCATCGACAGGGGGGCGAGTATAACCGAGCCACAGTCTCCGCGCGCACAAGTTGCTAACCCTGTGAGTGTAGACGATCTCACTATTGCCGACAATCCCTCCAAGAAGACGTACGCGGCGACTCCCGATCCCGTCTCGAGCGTTGCTCTGTGGGGCGTCGGCGATGATTTGCGACCATCTGATGCCGCGGACGATACGGCGGCACGGCTTCGGGGGAAAGAGGCGGCGGATCGCCTTGTGGACGAGGCGGCGGCACGGCGTCGGGAGGAGGAGACGGTACGCGATCTTCCAGAGCTGTCCTCTCTGGACGGAGGGGCCGAAAGGCGCGCTCGCACACGCCGCAAACGCGTGGGCCCCTTCGAACGAATGTCGGGTGTCGCGAGAGGCGGGCTCGCAATCGGACAAGCCCCGACGGCGGATGCGGCGCGCATGGCCGCCGAGGTCGAGATGTGGAAATCTCGGCTGCCAGAGTTCGAAACCTTGGGATGGGACGCCGAAAGGGTGGAGAATACCATGAAAAATGGGATCGCTCCCCAACAAGCCTTGGATATGGCGCGTCTGGAGCTGATGCAGCGGGAGGCGGCGGAGTTCGCAGCGGCGGAGGCGCGCAGGGCCGCCGAGGTCGAAATGTGGAAATCTCGGCTGCCAGAGTTCGAAACCTTGGGATGGGACGCCGAAAGGGTGGAGAATACCATGAAAAATGGGATCATGCTCGAACACGCTCTGGAGATTGCGCGTCAAGAAAAAACGCGTTATGCCAGGAAGCGACAGGGGGGGTCAGCGGAACCTCGTACCATACAAGAGTTGTTCGACGAAATATATAATCGTGACGGGGGTGGCGTGCCGTACCTCATCATGTCGCCGATTCCTACCCAGTCTACGATCGGTGCGTACGATGGGGTGATGAGCAAAAGTGCGCGAAGTCTTAACAACCTATTCAAGCGCGCGAGGGTGAAATGGGTGGATCCGTGGCAGACGTCCAAGGGGGAGGACTCGACCCCGAAGGTGGACTCCTTCGACCGGTCGCCGTGGCCGACCGCTTAACGCCCCTTGTCCACGCGAGACGACTTCGTGCTCGTCACGGGGTTGCGCGCGTCGTCCGGCGCCGACTTCGGCCCGGCGTCAGGGAACATGCGCGCCCGGGACGGCATCAACGTCTTCAGTAAGAAGTAGATGCCCGTCAACAGCACCGAGATGTCCGCCTTCTTCGTGGCGCGGTAGGACCCCGAAAAGACCACCAGCGCCTTCACCACGTCGCAGTGGATGTCGAAATCGTACGGCAAAACGGACGTGAGGGCGTACGAGAATACGAACGACGTCGCCGACAGGCTTCCGACACGATCGGGTGATCCATTGCGAGCGGAACCGACCACCAAGCGTACCAATACGCGGCATAATTTTCGTGAGCGGATCGAATTATACCGTCATCTGTCACGGGTTCGCGTCCGCCACGGAATTTGTATACGGATAAATTATATCCGATGGCTCCGATCGAGCCCGGCCTCGACGACGCGATCGTACCGGCCCTCGCCGAGCAGGTACGAATACGCGAAGAGAGGGGGCCGGGGCGAGGTCTCGGGCTGGGAAGGGGGGCGAGGGACGCGGATATGACGGACGCGGGGGATGTACCCGAGGCGAACCGGGACACTCGGACCGTCCGAATGGACGAGGGGGCGGGGGAGGGGGGGAGGGAGAGGAGGACGGAGACGATGTCCTGGACAGCCAGGAGGACGGGGTCTTGCGGGACTTCCGCCGCGGCCTGGCGACCGAAGAGGACGTCAAGAGTTTCCGAGGATGTGCAAGGACATGTCGGACGACGCGCTCGGCGAGTACCTCCACACGCTGAAGGCCGCCGTCGTCGATTGCCCCGTGGTCGAGATCCTGTGCGACGTCTTCGAGCTCGGGCCGGAAGATCCGGACGGGATGAGCCCCGGGGAGCGCCACGCGGCATGTTGGCAGAAGGTGGACACGGCGGACGACGTGAACGACCTTTGCAAGTCCGTGGAGACGCGGATGGTGTGCGCGACCGGCAAGATCTTCAACCTGATCGCCGAGGTGGAGGAGCGCAGGGGGCAGGGGCTGGAGGTGTGGATGGACACCCTGTTCTTCGCCCACTCGCGCGTCTTTTCCCTCCGCGAGGCTGTGTGCAGCGTGGTCGAGGCGCGCGTCCCGAAAAAGGTCCGGGAGAACTTGCCGCGTTTGACGGTGCGGCTGAGTTCCGGCGCGGGGGAACTGAAAGAGTACCAGCGCCTGCTCCTCATCATCTCCGCGCAATGGAACGTGCTGAAGCTGAGGAAGGGGGCGGACGGCGACGACGGCGTGTACGCGCGCGTGTTCACGAGCGAGGGACACGACACCCACTTCTGGGAACGGCTCATGTCGGTGGAGGAGTGGATCACCAAGCAGACCGACACAGGCAACCCGATGGTGTGGAAGATGATGACGAACGAGAACGGCAACAAGAAGCGGCTCGTGGAGAACATCATCGGGTCCTCGGCGTTCGACTTCGCGGTCAAGCCGAAAGATCGCCACGTGTTCGCGTTCGCCAACGGGATCTACAGGACGGACGTCGACGAGTTCTATCCGTACCCCGCCCGCGACCTCCCCGACGACGTGGGCGCGTGTCGCTATTTCGAGAACGTCGTCATGAACACGGACCTTTTCGAGGAAGGCGCGTTCCGAGGGGACTACGAGACGGGCGAGTGGTTCGACATCCCGACGGAGGGCGTCACGAAGGTGTTGAACGACCAGAATTACACGGACGACGTGCACCGGGCGTTCTGGGCGCTGGGTCTGGGGCGGATGCTGTACTCCCTCAAAGAACTCGAGAAGTTCGAGGTGATGGTGTTCCTGAAGGGCATCGCCGGATCGGGCAAGTCGACCCTGGTCCGCATCGTCGAACTCATCTTCAAACAGGACGCCGGCGTCCTTTCTAACAACATCGAGCCCCTGTTCGGCCTGTCCCAGCACAAGGACAAGTACTGCATCTACACGTACGAGCTGAACGAGAAGTTTGCGCTCGAGCAGGCCGAGTGGCTGTCCCTCGTGAGCGGGGAGAAGATGAGTCTGGCGCAGAAGTACAAGGACGCCCTCAGCCAGGAGTGGAAGTCGCCCTACCTGGCGGCGGGCAACCGGATGTTCTGCAGGGGGGACAACGCCAGCCAGATCATCCGCCGCCTCGTGCTGTTCCCGTTCGACAAGAAGCCCGCGCAGGACGACCGCATGGACGAACTCATCGCGTCGAACATCGCCAACATCCTCGTCAAGTCCAACCGCGCGTATCGCAAGTTGATCGAATACGTGGCGCACAGGAACATCCACACGTGTCTCCCCGTCCAGTTCACCACGTGGAGGAACCACGCGCAGATGTCGTCGAACCCTCTCATCACCTTCCTCAACACGGTGTCCTGGGTGGAGAAGGGTGACGGTTTCTACTGCCCGTGGGAGATGTTCCAGCGCCGGTTCAACGAGTGGTTGCGACAGAGGGACCCCCGCACGCGCGTCGTGTTCGACGAGGACTTCTACAAGCACGTGTTCACGGAGAACGGCATCCAGCTCGTCCTGGAGAGGGTCACCAAGCACTACCCGCGCGGGAGTGATCGGAAGAAGAGGTGCTTCTTCTTGTACGGCGTGGACGTCGGCGACGAGAGCGGCGACGTCGAGGACTTCCCCGAGAACGCGGACGTCCAGGGACGCGTGTGAACGCGTGCGCGTCCATCTCGGATGTGGGAGGGTGACAAGAGTGGTTGAATGAGTTCCTTTATTTTTATGAATAAAAGGTCCTTTATTTCATCGCGATCCACGGATCGATCGAATAAAAATTAAGCCTCATTATACGTATAACGCGAACACAATGACGTCTCTTATGCTAGCACATCCCGCATGGTCCGAACGCAGAATCGCTCCGTCGGCCCGCACCCGCTCTCCGTGGGGCGGCGTGTCGGCCGCGGGGCCGCAATTATCCGTCCGCGGCCGGTGCGAACTCGCGAACGATCTCCTGTGCGAGCTGGGGATCCGCAGATTCGCGACGACGGACGACGTCCTTGAGCTGGGGAACGGGCTGTTGCTGGGCCTGCTGACGCTGTGGCTCATCCGCCGGGGCGCGGACAGCTCCTGAGGTTCAGTCCGAGCCGTCGGATGGCGTCTCGAGTGGACGTCGGGACCGCCGCCGCGTCGGGCTTGGATCCTCGCGACGCCCGCTTCTTCCCCCGCGATGTCTTGGACGCGGCCGGGGCGCGGTCGGAGGCGCACGCGGGTTTCGCCCTCTCCGATCCCCACTCGACGTACACGTGGTTAACCCCGACTTGCTTGACGCGGAACCCCCGGCGGACGAGTCTTTTCCCAATCGCGCGCACCATGGCCGAGCAGTCGTACAGCGGGACGCCGAACTGGTACATCGGGACGGTGTGGAACAGGAACGTCCTCCCCTGCTTGGCGCTCGTCTCTATGTTGCTCTCGACGGCGGCCAAGAGCCGGTCTTCGACCGCGCGCTTCGCCCTCTCCGAACTCTTCGTCAGCCTCGCGGCGACGTCGGCGGTCACTCGCGCTCCGATCATGGTGATATCGCCGCGGGCGAGTGACAGCGGACATCTATTATATCCTCGGTTATATTAGGACCCATGGAGATCGAGGGGGGTTCCGCGACCCCGGCGACGGCGGCCGAAGAATCCGCCGTGACGCACGCGTACTTCCTCCCGTGCCGCGGCAGGCCCGGCAGGGTCGCGATCTCCTCGCGATGGTCGTGGCAGGAGATCCGACGGTTCCTCCCGGCCCCCGAGCTGTGCGAGATACTGAAACCCGCCCTGACGCAGCCGTCCGACCGCGCGATCGGGGTGTACGCGTCCAAAAAAGGCGCGAACGCGGTCAACGCGACCGCCTCGAGGATCCTGGAATGGGCCGTGACCGGCGACGTTCTCCTCCTGAAAACGCGGGACCGAGACGATCTCCCGACGGCGGTGCTGGACATCACGGCGGACGACGTGTACATCATGCACGATTTCGCCAAGGACGCGTGGGTCCGCGTGCTGTGTCGCGAACCCTCGGTATTCGTGATCCCGCGCGCCTTTCGGTGCCGCCAATGCGACAAACCGTACATGCCCGTCGGTGGGTGTGGACACGTGTCAATGCGCTCGCGAATGTCCGTGGGCGCCGAATCCGGCCTCGGCGCCTCTCCAAACCGTGCACGTTCTCCTCCCCGCTAATTTTTCTGCGGGATAGGTAAAGACGCCCGCGCCGACGACGATGGCGTTCCCTATCATGAACCAGACCAACGAGGTGCCGATGACCAAGACGACGATGTGCGTGCCGTCCGACCGGAGACGCACCGACCCTCGCCCCGTGTACGAATCTCCCCTGTTCCTGGCCGGGCTCGCGGCCGTCCTCGTGGGCGGGTTCTTCGTGTACCGGAGATACGCGTCCGGAGGCGGCGCCGGGGCGTTCGCGGGAGGCGAGGCGGGAGGCGAGGGTTTCGCCGCGGCCAACAACCTGATTTCGTGATCGGATCGTCCGCGGTCCGATCGAGTGCGTTCCAATGAGACGAAAGAAAAACTGGGGCTATAGGTATACAGAAATCCTTCACCAGGCGGCCAGTCCGCCCTTCCTCACGTAGGTCTACCGTCCGTCCGATGACGTCGACACTTCCATAACGTGGAGCCGTGCAATGAAACGGTAGGACAGTTAAGGTAATGGGATCTTTCATTAAATGATTCATGGAATGAAACGAACCATGGGCCGTCACAAAACCGACGCCAGTCTCTCCTCCATCCGTCTCACTCTGTCTTCGAGGTCCTTAGACGCCGATATAGCCGTCATCACCCTCTGAATGGTTTCCTCTTGAGCGATTTCGTGCAGGGTCCTTTCGACCGCTAGGAAGTACCAGCGGGCTCTCCGTCCCGTTTCCGTGTTGCTCGCCATAGCCAGATTCTTGAACCCCTCTTTGTTCAGCCAGATGTCCGAATCCGCGCCGTCGCGGACCTTGATCTTGACGAACTCCAGACCCCGTTGCAGGACCCGTTTCGCGGTCGCGGACGCTTCCGAACGATTCGCGTAGCCCAGCCATTCCCACGTGGTAGACAGGGGGATCGAAAAACCGCCCGCCTTTGGCGAAAGAGTCGCCTTCGTGATCACCGCCATGACCTCTTCTTCGCGTTTGTCCTCGTTCATCGTGCGTGATAGGGTAGCAGACCGCGAACAGTCTAGCCTCACACATGGCATGGATTATGTAGCCGCCGCGAACGAACGCTCCGTCCGACGATCTGTCTATCGCTACTAACTCGAGTCCGGGGCGGGTCTCCGTCCGCGTCCCGCGATCTCTCTCGATCTTCTCCTTGTTTCTTCGTCCTTGCGTGTCTCTGTCCTTCTTTCCCGGGCACCCGCCCACCCCTTCGTCTGCTCGGGTCGGCCGAGCGACCCCGCGAGGGGTCGCGGTGGGTTCGATCCCCACAGCAGACCGTACGATGACTAGATCCGCCGACTCACGAAGAGGTGGCCAGATCCGTCGGCGCATCCGCCACGACGTCCTCGCCGCCTCCTTCTAGGAGACGGACCTCCGTCGGCACGGCGCCGGGTTGCGGCGAACCGGCCTCGCCTCTCGCGCCCAGCTCCTTCGCCTCCCTGATTCGCTGCATGTTGTACTCCTTCACGCGCTCCTTCTGCTCGTGGTAACCGGTCATGATTTTCTGCAGACGCTCGTCCACGTACTTGTGCTCGATCTCCGCCATCAGGTCGTCGGGGAGGGGCAACACGATCCAATTGTACATGGACACGACGCATATGTCGAAGTCGGGGTCGATCTTCATGAGGTTGCGCGCGTGCTCCTCCGCGTCCTTCTGGTCGTCGAACACCCCGCGGATCTTGATCGCCAGGTGGTTGCTCCTGGGCGGGGCCACGAAGGACACGACGGCCAGCTGCTGGCCCTTGACCCGCGCCTCCTCGGGATCCGCCTTGGCCTCAGTCGCGCGCGCCGCGCCGGACGCGGTCGAGTCGCCCGTCACGACTCGGTCGTCGGACGGCGAACTCGGGACGGGCGCGGGGACGGTGGACGCGGACCCGTCCGGCATGACTCCGGTCCTCTGGAACGCCTCGTGCTCGCTCTCCGTGAGCACGATGGGGGCGCCCACGGACACGTCCACGATCTTGCTCTTGGCGCTCGGTGTCTCGTCCGTCGACATCGGTGACTTGATACCATTACCGTCGAAAATTTCCCTCCTCCCGGAAACGAACCGCGTCGATACCGTCACACGAGGATGTTGTCGGTGTGATAGAGGGCGTCTTTCCGCGGATTCGAACTGGTGAACTCCCACCACGGGATCGCCGCGTTGTTGGGCTGCTCGTCTCCCAGGAAGACGCGGGCGTATCGCTCGTAATCCTCGGAGTTGCTCCAGACGGACGCGGCGGTGCCGAGCCTGCGCCTCACGTCCTGGTTCAGGGACCGCAGCAATTCCGCCAGATGCGACGTGTCCCTCAAATGGACGGCGCGCCTCTCCAGGAACGTGGCGTCGGATCTTTCCGAGTACACCTCCCGGGCCACGGACGCGACTTTCTCGAGCGGGATCTTGACGTCCCACTCTCGCAAGACGGATTCCGCGACGTCGCGCAGGTTGTCCATCGCCATGAGTCGGGCGAAGAGGGGGTACATCTCCCTGGACAGATCGTCGTCGCCCGTGCGGTACACGGAGGTGGACACTCCGCCCATGAAAGGGGCGAGGTTATCGCCGTGGCCGTACGCGTAGGGCACGACGGGTGAAGGAGCCATTTTATATCATACGTTCGATATATATGGTCGCCGGCGACGGCCATGACGATCATCCTCAGCTTCGACGTGGGCATGACGAACCTCGCGTATTGCATCATCCGCGACATGCGCGGTCAAGAGAACCCGTACGCGGGCAACCTGTCGTTCGAGATCGTGGGGTGGGAAGTCATCGATCTGAAGGCGGCGAGTCTGGACGAGGCGTGCCGCAAGTTGCCCGCCGAGCTGTTCAAACGGATCGACACCATGAGCGCGTCGACAGGGTGGTCATCGAGAGACAGACCAAGTCGAACATCAAGATGAAGTGCATGTCCCACGCGATCCAGACGTTCTTCGAGACTCACCTGGTGTACAAACCCCGTCCGTCCGGCGGCGAGTTCCCTCGCATGCGCGTCGAGTTCGTGAGCCCGTGCAAAAAACTCGGCGTCTACACGGGCCCTCCGATCGCATGCGGCATCACCAACCCGTACCGCCGCAACAAAAAGATGGCCATCGAGCACACCGCCAAGATCCTCGAGAAGTACCCCGTGTACGTGGAGTACTTCCACCGGGCCTCGAAGAAGGACGATCTCGCCGACGCGCTCCTCCACGCGCTCGTGTCGTTGCGCGACGCGCCGATCGTTCGAGAGGTGGACGTGTGACGTCGGCGAGCGCGTTCCCACGGGGGGAAATATGGCCTCCGTGGGTATATGCGGTTCGACCCGGGTCCGACTCCGTCACATCGCGCTCGACGACCGTAGAAACCATGGACACCCAGGACGTCCCGTCGATCCACCCGATCGTGAGGGAACTGCTGAAGATCGAGACGGCCCCTCAGAAGTCCGACCGATGGTACGCGGAGCGGGACCAGAAACTCACGGCGTCCGACGTGCCCGCGGCCCTCGGGGACAATCCCTACCAGAGCCGCGACAAGCTCCTGCGCAAGAAGCTGGGGGACGCGCGGTACGTCTTCAAGGGCAACTCGGCCACCGCGTGGGGGAACGAAAACGAGTCCGTCGCCGCGGAGGAGTACTGCCGCAAGACCGGCAAGACGCGGTTCGAGTTCGGGCTCCTGACGCACCCCATCCACCCCTGGCTCGCGGGGTCGCCCGACGGGATCACCGCGGACGGGATCTTGATGGAGATCAAGTGTCCCATCAAGCGAGAGATCAAGCACGAGATCCCCGCGCATTACGTCGGTCAAGTCCAGGTCCTGCTGGAGATCCTGAACCTGGAGACGGCCCACTTCATCCAGTTCCGACCCGAGACGACCTGGACCCCCATGGTGTTGGACATCCTGCCCATCCGGCGAGACCGCAACTGGTTCCGTCGCAAGCTGCCCTTGCTGAAATCCTTCTACGACGAGTGGATGACCGCGGCGCGCAACGGCGGCCTGAAGTACCTGGACCGCGGCGGATTCCGCGACTCCTCCGATTCGTCGCGGGACCCGTCCCCGTCCGCGAAACGCCCGAGAACCGAAGTCGAGATCGACATCGACATCCCGCTCCCGTTCCCCTTCCTGACCAAACCGCGCGGTTTCGTGGACCCGCCCGCGGCCGCCACGAATCCTCCTCCGCACACCCGGCCGCAATCGTCCGCACGCGACGAGATCGAAGACGCGGAGGAGCCGGACCCGTCCGTTCGTTCCAACGGGGAGGCATTAAATCGAACGGAGTAGGTAAGTACGTCGTCCCGATGTCCACCGAGTCGAGCGAGCCGTCGCCGGCGGACGCGGGCAAGATATCCCAGACCGACGCCGTCGTGTTGATCGAGTCGAAGGGGCTGTACACGATGGACGTCGAGGGCGAGAAGCGGTACATCATGGCGTTTTCGGACGTGGACACGGCGCAGAAGTTCGCCATATCCGCCATCGTGTTGCACGGGATGGGAGACGACGAAGAAGACGATCTCGACGGGTACGACGCGCCTTGCGTCCCCGCCGAGGCGTTCGCGGAGGCGGTGAAGACGGTCGGCCGCATGACGTCCGCGGACAAGCGGACGCCCGTCGAGACGTTCTACGCGACCGACCTGATGACCTGGTCCGTCCCGCTGTCTGAGCTCCAAAGTCGATGCGAGGACACGGGCGAGTGCATATTCCTAGTGCGACCGAACCTCCCCCCCACGATGTTCGACTCGAAGAGCGGGAGGTGGAGGATCGTGAAACGGGACGGGAAAGCCGTCGCGTCGTAATTCGATGCGCGATAACGCGTTCCTCTGATATTGTCGTGGTAATAAAACGAATTTCATTTCAAATCATTTCAGATCAAGGACCATCGCATGCACGTTCCGACACCTTCCGCCGCACGCGCTCCGATCGGTCGGGGGTGCGCCAATAGCCTTCTCCGTAATCGAACAGGATCTCGCGTCCCTTCAGGATCGTGCGGAGGGCGACGACGGGGAGTCCGCCGCGGCCGTCTCTGCGTATCTCCGCGTTAGGACCAAGGAATCGCGTCCCGCGGTAATCGTTCGCGAAACTCATCTCGTTGCCGAACATCTTCCCGTCCACGTAGCTGGCCGAGTCGGTGTCCTTGGAAAGATCCGCGAAGTAGGTCGTGTCGAGGCTCGCCGGGATCCGCACTCGCCCCGTGTCCGCCTGTCTGGTGACCGTCCACACGATCCCGCCGTACTCCCCTATCCTCTCCCCTTTCCGTATCGCGCGGGCGGCGAACAGGCCGAACTGGCCGTGACACGGATGGTCCGGATCGTCGACCTTCCGCACGCGCACGCGCCGGTTGAACCCGTCCGGATCATCCGCCCGTCGTCGATCGATCGCGAGCTCCGGACGGATCGGTCCGGGCACGTAGAATCGGAGAGGGTGCGACTCGCCCCCCAGGAGTTCCATGGCCATCTCTCTCGCGCGCGGTGTCGCCATGGGGCGAACGCAAATAATAATAGTCGCATACAATAAACGCCCCCGTCATGAACGAGGGTCCCTCGGGGGACTTGCAGGCCGCCGTCAACATGCTGGCAATGGCGAAGGGCCATATCCGCGGCGGGACCGCGCCGAGTCGAACGACCGACGACGACCCGCACGCGCGGGACTTCGTGCGACCCCCGGCCAAGCGCGCGAGTACGGGATACGGCCAACCGGGACGGATACGGAAACTCGTCGAAAGACAGGTGAAGGCGTCCCTGGAACGCCAGGATCGCGCGAGGGTCGAGAAGGAGAAGGCGAAGTCGCCCGAGATGAGTTACAGGGACAGGAAAAACAAGTGGGCGGCGGAGGCGGAGAAGCAGGTCCGCCTGTGGCTGAAAGAACAACGGGTGCCGAAAGGCCAAACGGTCTTCATCCGACTGTCGCACCACAAGAACCGGTACGTGCTCAATATGAACAGAGACATGAATAGAGTCAACGCCCAGCTGCTACTATGGTTCAAGCGGCGCAAGATACGTGTCGGGCGCGGGCTGAGAGTGGAAGCCGCCTTCCGCGACCAAGTGAAAGGGAGAGACGGCGCGAAGGGGAACGGCGTCGTGATCGTCCGGAAGCAGTTCCGAGTGCGCGACCCGCTCACGAGACTGAGAGAGTCCCAGCTCAGATTCCTCGCGATTCAGAAGAGAGAGGGAAACCTACCGAAGGAACCCGTGGAGCCGTATAACAAGAGCCGCGTCGACGCGCAGATGGGTTTCTGGAACACGCGGTGATCGACCGCTGCTAACAGCTTGCGTTCCCGACCGTCGCCACCCGCAAAAGGCCGCACTTCCAGCTGTCCCCGTGGAGAACCGAGCTCGCGGCGGAACCGAACACTCCGTGGTTCGCGCCGAACTCGTTCATTTTGTCCGCCAGGTGGGTGACGGGCGCCGATACGCGGTTCGGGAAAAGGCCGAACCCGCTCAACGCGTCGCTCGCCCACGAGACGGGGTTCATGTTCGCGATGTACGCCTTGGACAATTCGTGCGCGACCGTCGCGGGGACGAACGCCTTGGACGAAACCGGAGTGTGGTTCGGGATGGGCGGGGACGCGGCCGGCTGTAGCGCTCGCGGCTGCACGGGCACGATGGATCCCGCGTGAGGACCCACGTCCACGAGAGGGGCGGACGGCTCTTCGGGGCGGGTGGCCGGATGCTCCCCGTTCTTGGACCTCGGATGCAACTGCGAGACCCTCGTGGCCTCGTAGTCCGCCCTCGCGACCACGACCACGAGGATCAGAACGACCAAGGCGGCGAACGTTTTGTAGGTTTCCATCGCTCGGTCGATCGGTCGGTCGATATAAGGTAGAGGAGAGACATTTGTCGCAGCGTTATTTTCCTGTCGGACTACATAATAACAGCGCGGTCGCTGCGGTCGAGCCTGTGGATGGCCGCGTCCGAGCCCGAAGTGGTCCCCGCGACCCTGGCGGAACCCCGCAAGTCCCAACGGGAGAGGGCCGTCCAGGTGAAGCTTCGAGACGAACTGGGTTGCGAAATGGAGGTGCCTTGTCGCGCGGGAAAGATCGACCTATTGTGTCGCAAACGCAAGCTGATGATCGAAGTCAAGGAGTGGAGCAGTTGGACGGCCGGGATCGGTCAACTGCTCGCGTACGGCGAGGATTTCGCCGGATTCAAAAAACGACTGCATCTATTCCGCGCCCCGTGGTCCCACAGCGTGTCCCCGAAGAGATTGCAGTTTATCGGTGACGTTTGCAAGAAGCGCGGTATACAATTGACGCTAGACGGTAGCATCGGGTTGCAAGACGCGACCGATCGGCCCTCGAGGACTCTGCGAGACAGGCTATCTAGACTACTCCATTGCAGATGTTTCGCGAATTCGGAACGTTTGTTTTATTCGCAATAAAAGGAATCAATATCCGATGCCTAACTTGATGTACCCGGGGTACACCGGCCTCTTAGACTTCGCCAACAGGTTTTTGAACGCGTTGATCGCGAAGTAGAACAAAAAGAGGGGGTTTTCCTTCTGAAAGAGTTCCGTCACCGTCTGGACGCTTTCGGGGATGCCGACGACGAAATCCTTCATCTGGTTCAGATCCACACGGCCCCACGTCTTCGGGTCCGTCTTATCCGTCTCCGGCATCGGGGGGAACACGCCCGCGGGGACGTCCTTGCTTCCGTAGTACCCCGCGTAGTCGGACGTCTCGTACCGGAACGGGTCGAGGTCTCCCGCCCCTCCGTGGACGTACACGAAGTCCCCGTGAAACCCGTGCAGGTCTCGCACTCGGACGCCGGGCAGCGAAACGCTGTGGACGAACCGGAACCTGGCGAGGATCGTCGGGATGCGCGGGACGACCCCTGTGTCCTTGGGTCCTCGGATGTACGTCCCCGGGATCTGGGACAAAAGCGACCCGTCCGCGTAATCGTACAACACCAAGTTCCCGTTGAATAGGAGCCCGCTGTTTCCCAAGAGGACGGGGAACGTGACGGCCGAGCCGGTCCGCGGACAGTACGTCACGCTGTTCCCGAACAGGTGGACGATCTCGTACTTCTCGATCAGCGACAGGGGCACGACGACCATGTTCTCCCCCATGACCACGCACACCACCATCGAGTCCGGAGTCAGGTACCCCGGCTCGTCCTTGGACAAGATCGGTTCGGCCAGCGGCTTCGTGCGGTCGAGATCCACCGCGTGGGGCGGTTGTCCTCGCGCCCCGACGAGACGACGGCGGATGCTCCCCGTGTCGATCGCCATGTGACGCGCGGCGGCGTTTACCATTACCTTCGAAATGTTTCCTTCTCCGGCGCGCACCCGCTCGCCCGCTTCACGAATTCGAGGAACATCGGGAAGTCTGCGTGTCGTAGCAACGGGTAGCCGTACTCCTTGCACTGTTCCAAGAGGGTGATGTACAAGTTCATGATCTCGTCGCTGTACGTGCTCTCGAAGGACCCGGGACAGTACCGTTCCGCCATGGTATCGTGATCGTCTCGAGCGGCCGCGACCTCGCCGTTCGCCGTCGTGACGCGATACGCGCCGGTCGCCGGATGTCTCATGTTATATGATTATCGGGCCATAATTTGCGCTCTCACCGGAACGCGCCGGAGGCCATGCCCGGGAGGTAGAGCGCGGCGAGGACCGCGACGAGCCAGAAAGGCGCGATCGTCTGCCGCGCGCCGGTCCCGAACGCCAACGGCCGACCGTTCTCGTCGAACATGCACCTCGGACGGAAAAACAGCAGCACGTACGCCGCGGACGAGAAGAGGAGGATGTCGCGGATGGGTCGTTGCATGTCTCACCGGCGCGATCGTACACGATATACTACGTACGAACATTGTTTTCGTCGCGCGCGTCGACGCTCATCTCGCTCATATTCCGGCGGATGCGTCCCGTGTGACTGTCCTGCACGTACGCCGGAAGTGCGGGACTCTCCGAGATCAGGTGGTCGATGTTCAGCCGGGTCATCTGGACGAACTCGTACGCGTTCGCGCGCCTGGACCGCGGTTTGGAAAGTTCCGCGTCGATCTCGCGGTACATAGCGGAGAACTTGTGGGCCATCTGCTTGTGTTTTTCGCTCCTCTGCGCGAACCGGAGGAAGTTTTGCACGCCCGTCAGGGCGCTGACCACCACGCTGATGACTCCCAACGCGATCGTGACGGACACTTCTTCGTCGCATGAATTGATACCCGCTTTGCTGAAGGCGGTCGCGCCCCCCGCGGCCGAGAGGAGGATCGCCGGGATGCCGAGAAGCTGGGAGAACAGCCCCGCTCGATCGGCCGCGGCCATGTGCATGTTGCGAAGACCGACCGCCTTCTGTCCCCAGCGATAGATCAGGTGCTCGATGTCGGGCGTCCACTCCGCCCCGATCTCCCCCTCCCCGCTGTCTTCCGGCGAGGAATCGTCTTCGCGGACCACGTACGTGTAGATGTTGATGTTGGACGGATGCTCCAAGGGCCTTCGGGCGTCGCCGTCGACGCTCGATGTCGACCCCGCCATTTGTCCCGTCCCGATGAAGATGGGATGCACGGGAGGCATCGCGCGGGCTTCGGTCACTTCCGTGTGCATGGCGATACGAGGGCGGGCGATCGTCCCGTTCCGTTACCATGAGCGTCAGAAATGTTTACGACTCGTCGACGACCGCGGCCTTTTTGTACGCGGTGTCGGGCGTGTCGACTTCGAGTCGCGCGGCCGCGAAGAGGAGGTCGGACAGCCGGTTCAGGAAAGACACCGCCACGATCTCCACGCCTCCTTCTCTCGCGATCGCCGCCACGCGTCGTTCGGCCCTTCGCGCGACGGTCCGACACACGTGGAAACGCGACGCGGACTCCCCGTTACCACCCGGGAGCACGAAGTTGGTCAGCGGCGGCGTGCGAGCGTCCGCGCCGTCGATCCACGCTTCCATCCGACGGATCACGTCCTCGAACATGCGGAGACGACATCGCGCGTCGCGCCGGGCATCGCCGCACGGAGTGGACAGGGCGGAACCGACATCGAGCAGTCGGGCCTGGATATCCGGGATGACGTCATCCTTCAACGCGGCGTCCTTACAAGTCTGGCGCGCGAGGCCCAGAAACGAGTTGGCCTCGTCGACGGCTCCCAGCGCCTCGAAGATCTCCTCCGACTTGTGCAGGTCGCCCGGGCCGTTGATCCGACTCCGGCCCTCGTCCCCTCGGCGCGTGTACAGCTTCATGGCGGTATAGATACAAGAGGCCTCGCTTTTCTCTCCCCCGCGACCGCACCCGTCGCTCGCGAACGACCGTCGAATCCACCGAGAGGACGCGTCGGACGTCCTGAGAGGGACCGGACATCCGGGATGTCCACCATGTCCGGATGGCAGCCCTATTCGGAAGCCACGCGGTGGCTCGTGGACCACGAATGTTTCGTGGGGAAGACGGACGAGTACAGCCACCTGCTGCTGGACGGGTTCCAAGGGGGTAAAGCGTACATCCACACGGAGGACCTGCCGTACTTCTATCGGAGGGTCATAGCGGACGCCAAGAACGGGAACCCGAACTACATCGTCGAGCAGAAGTCGCGGCCCGTGTTCCCGTTCCACCTGGACGTCGACTGCGAGGACGAAGGGGACATGTTCGACGCCATCTCGACCCAGTGGATCCCGCTCATCCAGGAGGTCCTGAGAGACGCGCTGCCGGAAGACGCGGACCACGAGGCGGTCGTCTGCCGCGCGCCCAACAAGGCGAAGAAGGACAAGGTCAAGACGGGCGTCCACGTCCACTTCCCCAGCCTTCTGGTGGACACGTCCACCGCGCTCGAGCTGCGGTCGTACATCGTAACGCGTCTTCAAAAGGAGTACGGTCCGAGGCCGGAAGACAATCCCTGGCCCGCCGTCATCGACCGTTCCGTGCTGCTGGACAACGGGATCCGCATGCTCTGGTCGTGGAAATCGACGAGGTGTGCGGAGTGTCTGCGAGCGTGCAGGGACGTCGAGAAGGAACTGGGTGCCTGCCAGGCCCCCACGGGCGCCTCGGGGTGGAAGTGCGCGTGCGTATCGTGCGCCGCTAAGAAGGAGAGGAGGAGGGCGTGTCCCAACAAGTGCTCGTACGGAAAGCTGTCGGAGAAGCGGGAGTACGCACCCATCGCCGTATACGACATGGCCGGGAACCGGTACCGGGACTTCGACCGCGAGGAGTGTCTGGGACCGGACTTCGCACTCCCTCTCATGTGGATGACGTGCGTCCGGTGGCCCGACGACCAGATCCGGAGCCCGAGAGCGTGCGCGCCTCCCCTCCGGCGTGGTACAACGCCGAAGAGGATCCGACTCGCGAGGAGGAGCGGAGGAGGAAGAAGGCCGTGCCGGCGAAATCTAAGGACGGGGGGACGCGACGCCGCAAGCGCACAGGAGGACGGACTGCGTGTCCGACACGCGACCCGACTACCTGGTCGTGGCCAGGGCCGTCCGAGAGGCGATGGGCGCGTCCATCACCCGGCTGTACTGCGAAGGAGACGGGCTCAAGCGAGTATATCAGGCGTGGAGCCACCACAAGATGTGCCGCAACGTCGACCGCGAACACGTGAGCAACAACGTGTGGTTCGAGATCACGTGTCGCGGCGTTTCCCAGCGGTGCCACGACGACGATTGCAAGGGGTACGCGTCCCCGCCCGTCCCCTTGCCCCCCGCCTACTACCGCCGCCTGTTCGTGTCGCCCGCAGGCGCGGACACGTCCGCCCCCCTCCTACGCCCGCGCCTGCGCCTGCTCCTGCGACCGCGGGAAAAACCGCTTCCTCCACGACAGCGTCGTCAAGGGTGCTGGCCGGTCTCCTTCTCGCGAAAGTGGGATATGACCCGTCCAAAATCGTGTACGGTCGCTCGTGGAAAGGGAAGAAGTCAGAAAGTAGGCTGCGTCGAGAATTCGGCGCCCATCTGCACGGTCATCGTAGGTTGGTTCATCAGCGCCACGATGTTTTGGCCGTGCGCGTAGTCCGGCCTTGCCCTTGAATTGTCCGGAATAAAGAGAACGTTCGGCCCCTTGAGATGCTCGGCCACCGCGACCGAATTGCTCTCCACCACGACTTGGCATTGTAGAGTCATCTCGTTATACAGGTTCGTGCACGGTTTCGGAAAATGCATCCCCGCGACCTCGCGAGCCGCGCGTAGACGTTCCGCATAGGGCCGACCGATCAAGCACCGCCGCACGGACGCGAGACAATCGAACGCGCGGAACGCGGTCCGGACCCCTTGGCGCACGCACACGCCTTCGAGCACCGTGCCTTTGAACACCTTCGTCTTGAACGGGGGCATGCGCACGATCTGGACGGTCCCGTCCCAATGCACGAGCGCGCACACGGTCCGCCCCCCGCGCACTCGCACCAGCGCCAAGAGACAGTGCGTGCCCGGGCCGTAGTCGCACGCCAGGTACGGCGCCGACCCGATCTCGTTCACGAGGCCGCGCACGTTGTACGTCTTGACGATCATCTGGCGCGGCGTCGACCCCGTGCGACACAGACCGGAAACGGCGAGCGTCACGTCGCATTTCTCGCGCGGGGACGCGATCCGCGTCATCCACGTCCAGACGGGGCGCGACGCCGGTCGGGATTCGTTCATTCCGACAGGGCGAGTTTCTCTCGTATCAAGCATAGAATCTTTCGATGCCGTTTTCGGCGCGCCGCCGAACGCATAAAGGCGCGCCGACCCACCCCGAACCGTGACGAACGCGCCTTCGCACCCGTGAAACGATCGAGACACTCTCCATGTCCTCGTCGGACGCCCGGGACATCCGGGACGCCCGGGACGCGACGATGTCCGGACGCCCGCCCCCAGCCATGCGTCTGCTCGAGCGGTCGCTCCAGCGGTTTTATAGGGACGATCGCAACTTCGACGTCCTGGAAAAGCTCACGCACCGCGACGGACAGCGGGACAGCGACGTCCCGTCCCTTCGCGTGATCGAGTGGCTGGTCACGAACTACGCGCGCAACAAGGCCGTCGAGTACGAGCTGTCCGAGGAGACCGCGCCCCTGAACCTGTACATGTCGTACCGGGAGCACCTCGACTTCTACTCGAAACGCATGTTCGACCCGTTCGCGCGTCGGAAGAAGACCGTGCTCGAGAACGGCGACAAGAAGATCGAGACAACACCCGGCCAGATGAACTTCTTCCGCTGGGCGATCACGAACGGCGTGGTCGACTACGCCATCCGGAACCAGGACAGCATACGGAGAGACCTGCCCAAGTGCAAGTGCCGAAAGCAAGAGGGCGGCGGAGGCGGGAGGACCAAGAGGAGGTGCAAGTCCTCGGACCTGGCCGCCATCATCAAGCCTCGCGTGAAACGGTTCAAGAAGAAGTTCGTCGTGCGTTTCAAATGATTCTGGGACGCGGTCGCTCGAATTATTCTTCTGCTCCGTACTCTGAAGAAGGCCCGGGATGGACGCGGTGGTAAGCGCGTTCGCCTGGTTGTACGTCGCGGTGGTCGTGACGCCCCTCCGAGACCTTTTCATGAAAGGCCCGAAGTTCGGGGAGATGGGGTTCTGGATGGGGATGGAGGAGTCGGATATCTGCTCCGAGATGACGCGCACGTCATCCGACATATGGAGGGAGAACCCGTCCCGGTGCTCGGACGTGATCGCGTCGAGATTCGAGAGTCTGCACACGCTGGTGCGCGTGATGCTCGTGTGGTACCTCGGATACCTCGTATTGCGAGGGATCCTGCAACTGCTATGGAGACTGCCTAGTTTCCTGATGTACACTGCGTCCTCGTGGACGAAACGAAATTGAGTAGGATGATGGATTTTATTGCGTACATAATAAAATACGATTGCGAACATTCACTCGTGACCGACCGAAACGAATTAACGGTTCAAGGAATCCCAAGGAAAGCTAGATCCCGTGACGAATCATGTCCCTGAACCGCGGCATCTCGCGCCCCTCCGGCCTCCGTTCGCGCGCATCGTTCGCCGGCTCCGGCACCCGATCGGTATCGCTGGAGAGCCCGGCGCGCGTCTCGCCGCGGCGGAGGAACTTGAACCCCTTGAGCGCGATGAACCCGGACACCAAAACGCCGAGGATCGCGTCCAAATGGCGCGACAACGCCTCGATCTTGCGTCTCATCCGCTCGACGCACTCGTCCGAGGCACCGCGGAGGGTGAGGACGCACAGCAGTCTCGCCAGTCCCTCCGCGGCTCGACTCATGACATAGTACAGCGCCCACAAGGCCGCGGCGAAGGCGGTGGCCCACGTCGCCAAAGTCACCACCCATCGAGGCGCCATCGCGCAGGCCGGCTAGCTAGATACAGGAAGGGTGACATATTTCTACGCGGCTCTACCCCCGCCCACGAGCTGGAGAGCGGACGCGATGGGAGTGGGAGACCCGAGACCCGTCCTGGAGTCCTTCCACGCGAGGTACGCGAGGCCCGCGGCGGACACGAGACCGACCGAGAACATCCCGTACTGCGTCCACCAGCACCGCCAGTCGGTCGAACGGCAGCGGGTGACCTTCTTCAAGTAGGTGTGACTCGTGTAGGTGTGGAAGAGGATGATCGCGGCGAGGGCGCTCATGTAGTACGCGTCGAGCGTGATCTGGATGGCCATTCGGGTCGCGCGTCGTGTTATAGTTATCGCCCAGAAAAAAAATGCGTATCGGACGCCAGCCTTAGCTCGACTCAATAATTCCACATCTCGGCCACCAGGTCCGCCGCCGCGTCCGTGATCGAACCGAGCTCGTTCGAGTGCACGGACCCGTGAGGCACAGGGTTACCGAGGATCGTGATCGTGCTGGCCGAGCCGCGCGTCTTCACGATCTGGAGACTCTCGTCGTCCGCGATCCGGAAATTGTAGCTCACGGGGATCGGCGCGTCGGCGTACTCGTCCGCGTACCGGTACAACTGCGTGTTGGAGATCTGCGCGTTCCGCTCGGCACTCCCCGCCACCCCTTGGAAACTCGCGTGGTTCGTGTCCACGAGTCGCAGGTTCTTGTACCACACGTCGATCGGCTTCTCCCCGCTCCCGTACGCGGGCGACCCCAGACGGACCGCCACCGTTTCCGTGAGGCCCAGCGTGACGTCCCACGTCTGCGCGCCTGCCGACTCATCGCTCAGGAGTTTCGCGGCGGAAAGGGTCTGCGGGACGCCGTTGACGTACAGCACGACCGCGCCGTCGGTCCCGCTCACGCCGATCCCCACGCCCAGCTGGAACTCGCGCGACGCCACCACGGGGGAAGAGGTCTCCGCGTAGACCAGACCGTTGGACGCCAGCAGGGCGCCGCCCTTGAACACCCACACGCGGACGTGCTCGCCGGGGGTCGAGAGGGAACCGAACGCGAACAGTTCGAGAGTGCCCGACGGACTCGCGGCAATCGTCGCGACGGACGTGTTGCGCGCGAAAGGGTAGCCCGCGCCCGTGCACGCGCCGAGGGACGTCTTGGGTTTCACCGTGACCGTCGCAACCGCGTGGTTCCGTCCTCCGCGGTACTTCATGGACGCGTGGGACGCGGACACGTACGACGCGGTCGTGGCCGTGTCGAATTTGGACTTCCACACGCGGTCCGTCTGGTCGTCGAACTCCCCGGGCCCGTGGTTCGAAAGGAAGGTCGGCTGACCCACGCGGGCCGAGGAAGTGTTTAAGGGGTAGTGATGCGTCTCGGCCGCGCCGTCCGGGAGCGAACTCAGCAGGATGTCGGTCCCGGGCGCCTTGCGAGACGCCGAAGCGACCAGGCGCGAGAACACGAGCTGACCGCCCTCGAAGTGCCAATACGCCCCCGTGTGGTCCCCGGCCTCTTGCACGTCGCCCTTCCTCCACGTGATGGCGCGAGGGGCCGCCACCGAGTCCACCTTCCCGTCCCCCTCGATCCGGATCCCCGCCCCGTCCGCGTAGGCGTTCGTCGGCGGTGTGGGGATTTGGATCTTGATGTTGTCCACTCGCACCTCGTGTCCGAGTCCGAGATCCTGGACGTCGCCGAGAACGAGCGAGGGGAGGGACGGGATCGCGGTGACCGCGAGCGACGTGCCCCCCGTCGCGGACGCCCGGATCACGTTGTTCACGTACACCTTCACGGTGGACAGGTGCGGGTCGACCGCGTCGTACTCGCGGACGATCCGGAACGCATACGGCACGTTCGTCGCGAACAAGAACGCGCCAATGACGGGGTCCGCCCCCCTCCGGTCACCTGGAAACTCGCGGCGTTCGCCAGGGAAAGAGTGAAGGATTGGGCCTCGTCCGTCACATGTCCGTACCGCGCGACGCCCCTCCCGGAGATGGGGAGACCGTCCACGAACGTGACGTTGAACCCCACGTCGAAGGACTCCGTGACGGACGGGAACGCCGCGTTGGCCACGGAGGCCGTGCCGACCCCGTCGACGGAGGTCTTGAACTGCCCGCCGAGGATCGCCCCTCCTTCCACGGTCATCGCGATCGCCGACCCCGCCACGTCGACGAGCGAGTCCCCGTCGAACGGCCAATGAGCGACCAAGGCGTGGGCGGGGTTCGCGAGGGAGAGGGTCGTGTCCTCCACCTCGTTCGTGACCGCGTTGATCGTGACGCTCGACACCAATCCGGCGATCTCCACGTTGCCGACGACCTTCACGGTGCCGCTCGCGGGCCGCAATTCTATATCTCCGACGGACGAGGAGATCACGCCTTTGCCCCCGCCGGTCGCGGTCACAACGAGGTCCGAGTCGACGGCGACGTCCGAGGTCCCGGACAGCCGCAGGGTCGATCCGAGCGATTTGACGTCGGACGCGAGCAGGTCGTCGTGTACGGCCAGGTCCCCGTGCACGTTGACCCTGTGCGTGGCCTTGTTCACCTGGGATATCGATCCGACGTCGCTCCCGTTCTCCCTGTTCGGTACCATGTCGATGTCGGTATACCCCGCCAGTCGTACCGCGCCACGTGCCGGAGCGACTTCCAACCCCGTCGACGTGGTCGTGATCCGGCCGTTGTTCACCAAATCCCCGTGGACGGCCAGATCGCCGTGGACGTTGACACGATGCGTGGACTTGTTTATCTGCGAGACCGCCCCGATGGCGCTGTTGTTCTCCTTGTTCGGCAGCAGGTCGACGTTGGTGTGGCCCACGAGAAGGACATTCTTCGCGTCCGTGAGTCCATCGCCGGACCACAGCTCGTTGGCGTAGAGTTTCCTGGCCTTGCACGTCCCGAGGTTCTTCAGGACATCGCCCATTTCCGCGCGTACTTACCTAACACGGCGGATATTTCTTGAGACGCGTTCGGACGCGCACAAATGTCCCAACCTACCGATATACCCCTCCCGATGTCCGGCGGCACCGCGAAGTCCGCCGCCTCGTCCAAGATGGCGCTCGAGCCGACGAACCCGACGGATCGGGCGATGGCGATCTGTCTGCGAACGTACCACCGCCCCCTGGAGGACGACGTGCACCTGGAGCGGTGGGACCAGGTCGTGGACCGCGTCATCCGCCACCAGGAGTGGCTGTGGGTGCGCGCGAAGGGGTCGCCGCTGGAGGAGCGGGAGTTCCGGGAGCTGGAGGACCTGCGAGAGCACATTCTGCATCGGTACATCGCCCCGGCCGGCCGCACGCTCTTCCTGGGCGGCACGGAGTTGAGCCGGAGGAGGGAAAGTTGCATGTACAACTGTTCGTTCACGATCGTGGAGACCGTGTACGACCTCGTGGACGTCCTGTGGCTGCTGCTGCAGGGATGCGGGTAAGTTCGCGCGCTGTTGAGCGGACAAGTGTCCGACCGTTTGTTTGTCCGTCGCCTCTGACGATCACCGTGTTGATGGGTTGCCAATACTCACCCGTAGCATTCACGTCCGATCCCAACCGTGCGCGCCCACAGGGTCGGGTTCAAGCCGGTCACCGGAACGCTGAACGGGTTCGCGTGCGCCATCCCGACGATCGAGGTGGTCCGATCGACGCGCGCGACGGGCGGAGGGCGCGAGTCCAACAGGGAGACGTGGGACCCGGACACGAGGACGTGGACGATATCCGTGGGCGACTCGGCCGTCGCGTGGGCGAAGGCGGTCGGCAAGCTGATGGCGGGAAAGTACCCGGCCGCCAAGCTCGTGCTCGACTTTAGCGAGATCCGCCCGCCCGGGACCCTCCTCAAAGGGTATAAATGGCGGTGTTCCGGGGACGCGCAGATCGCGAACGCGTTCAAGAAGATCTCCGAGATCATGTCCACGCGCGCCGACCAGCTGCTGACGAAGATGGACATCCTGGACATCGTCAACCTCCTGGGCACGATGCTGTCCAGCCGCCGTTCGGCGGAGATCGCGTTGTGCGATTACGGAGACTCCGAGTGGCGGGAGTTCGCGACGGCCAAGAAAGACTTCTGGGTGAACAACGCGCACCGCCAGCAGTCGAACAACAGCCTCGTTTTCCAGACCGCGCCGTCCGTCGAGCAGGTCGAGGAGCTGTTCGAGATCATCCAGGAGGGAGGGGGGTCCGAGCCCGGCCTGTTCAACCTGGAGGCCGCCAGGAAGCGGGCGCCCTGGACGCGGGGCTGCAACCCGTGCGGTATGTGAACAAACCGAGCCGTATCCCTTGTCGCGTACACCTCTCTGTCTCGTTCCCGATCGTCGCATTGCCACAAAACTAATACTGTCACGCGTCACATGTCGGACCTTGCCGCCCTTGATGCCGCAGGCGAGATCCTCTTGGCGAACAAGTCTTTCTGCAATCTGACCGAGGTCAACATCGCCGCGTTCAAGGAGGGCAACAAGGCCGGACTGGAGCGCGCGCTCGTCCTCGCCGGCCGCATGAACTACCGACAGACCAACGTCGACCTCAGGGACGAGATCCTGCAAGAGGCATGGCACCTGTCGAATCAATTCCTCCGCCTTTGCGGCGTGGGGCTCACCGGGATCGTGGCGAGGCCCGACCTGCAGCCGTACGATTTCAGGAGGATGCGAAACATCGCCACCCACGCCGCGTACTCGATGGCGGAGGAACTCAAGCTTCCGTACCCGAAGAACGTCACGTGCATCAAGCCCTCCGGCACGTTGTCCAAGATCATGTCCACGGCCCAATGGGGCGAGGTCCCCGAGGGCGTTCACAAACCCCTCGGCAAGTACATCTTCAACAACGTGACGTTCTCGCGCCACGACCCGATCGTCGAGCGGTTCCGCGTCGCCGGATACCGCGTCTTCGACAAGCCGTTCGAATCCGAGTCGGTCCTCGTGACGTTCCCGATCTCGTACGCCAACGTGCCCTTCGCGAAGAAAACCGTCACGCGCGCCGACGGGACGACCGAGGAGATCGAGGTCAACGCCGAGACGGCCGTGGACCAACTGGAGAGGTACAAGACCCTCATGAACAACTGGTGCGACCAGAACGTCAGCTGCACCGTGTCCTACGACCCCAAGGAGGTCCCCGCGATCGTGTCCTGGCTAGTCCGCAACTGGGACGCGTACGTCGGCGTGTCGTTCCTCTACCGCGCCGATCCCACCAAGACCGCCAAGGACCTGGGGTACGTCTACCTGCCGCAGGAGGTCGTGAGCAAGGCCGCGTACGACGAGTACGTTGCGCGCATTTCGGCCGTCGAATACGACGGAGTTTTCCACAGTGACGAGATGATCGACGTGGTCGAGTGCGCGGGGGGCGCGTGCCCCGTCCGCTGAATCGCGAGGCGTTTGATAAGAGCGTTCGATAGACTCGGTTACCGCCTAGGACGACGTGTGGATGCGAGGATGCTTAAATTATTTGCTTGTTATTAATATCAACGTCTCTCCTCACCGCAAATGACATTCGGAACCGTGCGCGTGACCTCGTTGATAGTCGAAAACGACGTGCAAGGAGGTGGCAACATAGGAGATTTCGAATTGAACATGGAAACGATCAATTGCACATGAGGTTCAACAACGAGTCCACGGGGGTGTCTAGGGATGCGTTGACGTACAAGGAGGACGCATCGGGTCCTAAGGCCCGGCCGTCGCGCGTACTGGCAGTTCAGCAACGACGTCCGGATCGCCGACGGACACGACCTCCTCGTGACCGGGAAGGTGATCCTGGGCGGCGCGCCGACCGAACCCAACGACGCGGTCACGAAGGCGTACGCGGACGCGATTGCCGTCGTCCCCGCCGCCCTGTCGGACGCGACCGACGTCGAGTACACGGGCACGCCGTCTAGTAACGACGTCCTGGCGTGGAACGGGACGGCATGGACGAACACGCCGATCCGCGTACCTTACTGGACCGAAGTGTACCACTACAGCGGCGACATGAGCGGGTCGACCCCGTCACGATGGTCACGGGCGGAGGAACGCCCTGAGCGCCCCGGCGCCGTTCCAGTTCGTGGTCAGCAACCTCTCGATCAGCGCGAATAATCTCCCCGACGCGGCGAGTCACTCGTTCACCGTCCTCGTGAAGAAGCATCACCAAGACGATAGCGGCCCATCACCTTGGACACGTACACCCTGTCCACCGGTGCCATGGCGCAGAAACCGTGATGGGCGTCCGAGCCGCGTGGGCGAACGTGCCCATCACTCCCATCACGATCGCTCTCAATGACGTCGTGTACGTCCAATTGTCCGATTACACGGGAACGAACATCGCCGTGGCCGTCCAATTGACCTCCTCCAATCTGGGGACGTAATAAAATCGACGCCCATTTTGTGACTCGAGCGCGAACATGACATCTCGCACGAGGAAATCCGCGAAAATCGCGATGATGGAGATCGCGGACGCCGACCGGAACGACGACACGTGGCGACTGGCGTGTCAAGACGGAGCGGTCACGGTGGGGAAGAGGGACGGATTTCCGGACATCGCGTCCCTTTCCTCTGATGACGGATCGTCGTTTCATTCGGACGTCTGCGTGACAGGGGTCGTGAAAGTCCCTTCGCGCGCAGTCCTCCCGTCCGATGGGACCGCGGACGGTGACGTGGACTACTCGAAGGTCTCGTCGCAGTGTCTCGTTCCAAAGAGCAGAGTAGACGCCACCCCTCGACGCCCCGCGTTCGTGCACGGAACGAGAAACGCGCTGATCGTCGACGCGAGGGTCAACGGGAGTATCAACACGGGCAACATGCTTTCGTGGGTGAACGGCAAATGGGGGGCTTGGAACATCGCGACTGCCGCTCCCAACAATCAACTCGTGTTTTGCACCCCTTCTCGATCATGGACGCGTACTACGAACCCGAATTTCGCACGGCGCGTTTCGGATCGATCCCCTGGCAGATGAGCGGATACGCCGATTTCGGTCCCGCGGTCGTCCGCAACGCGTTCCCGACCCAAACGGCGATTTCTATAACCGAGGCGCGGGTGTCCGTCCACAACTTACAGCTGGCGTCGACGGCGGGAGGAACGTGCAAGATCCACGTCACCCTGCGGATCCTGGATTCCGCCGTGGACACGGGATTGTACGAAAACGAAGTGTATCGCGAGTTCGACCTCACGCAACCGGACGAGTTCGTCAACGTCAAAGGACTCCACTCGGACGGGCGATGGAACTGGAAGAGCAGTCGCAATATGGGGAAGCCAGTAGACGTGTCGTCGTCCGCGGCCATCCGCGTGCAGATGAGAATCGCGCTGACCGAGTTCAACGGACAAACGAACCCGCTCACGTACGCGACCATCAGTCTCCAGACGGCGCCGTCCACTCCTCCCTCGGACGCTTTTGGAGGCACCGTCGCCGCCCCGTGGTCGTCGGCCGGTCCGTGACCGTGACTCACGGGATCACGCAGACCGCGGGGAGAAACATGGGAGTCGTGTGCAGGGTGTACTCATCCCGGAAGAACGCGGCCACCGCGAGCGAGCTGTACACAAAGTCCGGGGCGGCCGCTACCGACTTGGCGGCATACGGCGCCTTCCCCATCACGGGCGGCGACGGGGTCGTAGGGACCGGCCCGCTCACGTTCTCGGGACTAGCGGACGGCACGCATTACGTCTACGTGATCGCCAAAGGGTCGTCGGGCGCCTTTTCGAGCATGTACGAACACGCGATTACCGTCGACGCCAAGCCCCACCTGGTGACCAGCAGTCTCGTTCCGAACGCGAGCCCCGTGACCGTCCAAGCGACCTTCAGCGGACCGGTCACCGGATTCGCGTTGGGCGACATCTCCGTGACGAACGGGACCGCGTCCAACTTGACCGGCAGCGGGGCATCCTACTCCTTCTCCGTGACGCCCGACGCGTCATACGCCCCTACCACCGTGAGCGTGGCGGCCGACGCGGTCGCGTTCTCCAACGGGGACGGGAACACCGCAGCGACCCCGCTGACGTTCACTCACACGCCGTACGACCCCGCCGCGGACGCGGACGTCTTGGCGTGGTACGACGCGTCCGACCAGACCACGCTATTCACCGACGTGGCGGGGACCGCGATGGCGAACGACACCGACCGGGTCGCGCTGGTGAGGGATAAGAGTCCAAACGGCTTGCACGTGACCCAGACCGCTTCGAGCATCCGGCCGAGGAACGAGTCCAGCGGCATCCATTCCCGACGCGCGCTGAGATTCAACCACGCGGGAGAACACCTCGTCGCCGACAATATTTGGGTCCGCCCCGACTTGACCGCGGTGATCGTCGCCAAACAGAACACGGGATACGCGTACCCCGCGACCGCCACGTCCGGATTCGCTGGATACATGTTGGGAGCGGGAGTTCGTTGCGTGTACAGCAACACGTCGAACGTCGTGTTCTGGATCCCGAAAACCGGAGTTTACGAGACCACGTGCAACGGCGCCGAATTCTTCGACGACCAACCGCACGTGTTCGCGATGTCCCTGAAGACGAGCGAGTCGCCGGCCACGATGATCACGAGATTCGACGGCCGCGCCGGGACGAACGTGTCGGGCACGATCGGCCAGCCCGTCGTGGGCAGCCTGGACATCGGAGCGCGGCGATCGGACCCCACGCAATCGTTCGACGGGTGGATAGGAGAGATCTTGCTGTACAAGGCCGCCAAGACGAGCGCCCAACTAGAACTGATCCGAGGCTACCTCGTGGCCAAGTGGGGGGCGCCCGCGGTAACCCCTTCGTAATTCGCGATCACGGAATATCGGTAAATGCATTCGTATTATACAAAATAAACGCAGACAGGTTCGAATATGATTCGATCAATAAAATCCTCTTCCTTCTTGTAGTTACCGACCTTCCAAGGCGTAACGCGTACGATGTCTGTTCGAACGAGCACGAGATCCGTCAAGATCTCGACATTAGAAATATCCGACAACGCCGACGACGCGTGGCGCGTCCAACGAACGTCCGACGGCGCGATCACGGCGCGCAAGGTCGGCGGCGTCGACGAGCCGGTCTGGGTTTCGGCGGACTCGGCGAGTTCCGATCGGACGTCCGCGTGGCGGGCGACGTTGCGATCCCGTCGCGACTCGTATTGCCGTCCGACGGGGCCGCCGAAGGCGAAATGGACTACGCGACCGCGCAGTCGTCCTGCCTCGTCCCAAAAAGCGTGGTAGACGACCTCACTCGACGCCCCGCGTTCGTGCTAGGGACAAACCACGCGTCCGTCACGGACACGAGGTACACGGTCTCCCCCGCCGCAGACAACAAGTTGTCATGGGTGGGTGGGAAGTGGGGGCCGTACAACGTGAATCTGTCCAACCCGACCGGTCAGATCGTATTCCGCGTCCCTTTGTCGGGGGGCGACGTGTACGCCGCGCCGGTTTTCCGGACCGCGTACTTCGGCGCGCCGGCGGGGACGACGGGCGCGGTCGTCGAAAACGCGTTCCCGTCGGCAACGACGCTCGCCGTCACGGGCGCACACGTATCTCTCCACAACTTGCAGCTGTCGTCCGAGGGAGGCGGAACTTGCAAGATCCAAGTCAGTCTCAGAATCCTGGACGTGGCGGTGGACACGGGGCGATACGAAAACGAAGTGTTTCGAGAGTTGGACCTCACGCAACCGGACGAGTTCGTCAACGCATTCGGACTTTACGCCGACGGGCGATGGATATGGAAGAACAGTCGCACCCTGACCAAACGGGTCGACGTCGGCATTTCCGCGGCCGTCCGCGTTCAAATAAAGGTCGTGTTGACCGAATTCGGCGCGCAGACAGATCCGCTCACGTACGCGACCATCCGTCTGGACACGACCCCGGCGACGTTCGCGACGGACGCCTTCGCGGGGTCGGTCAGCGCGCCCACGGTCGTCGGACGGACCCTTTCCGTCACCCACGGGATCACGCAGACCGCGGGGAGCAACATGGGCGTCGCGTGTAGAGTGTACACGTCTCGGAAGAACGCGGCCACCGCGGAGGAGCTGTACACGAAATCGGGGACGGCGGGGTCCGACCTGGTCACGTCCGGCGCGTTCCCCATCACGGGGACGGCCGGCGCCGTGGGAACGGGTCCCCTCTCCTTCTCGGAGCTGGCGGACGGCACGTATTACGTCTACGTGGTCGCCAAAGGGTCGTCCGGCACCTTTTCGTATTCGCACGAGAGAATCGTGCCACTCGACGCGACCCCGCCCACGGTCACCCTGTCGACCGCGAGCTCGGTGCCGAGCAGCTCCTCGGTCACCGTGACAGTCGCGTTCAACAAAGCCGTCACGGGATTCGCGATCGGGGACGTCGCCGTCACCAACGGGACGGCGTACAATCTCACGGGCAGCGGGGCGTCGTACTCGTTCCAGGTGAACAACATGACGTCCTACTCCCCCACGACGGTGAGCGTCGACGCCGGAGTCGCGATCGATTCGTTCGGAAACGGCAACGCGGCCGCCGCCCCGCTGACGTTGACGTACTCGCCCCCTCCCACCGTCACCCTCGCGACATCGGCGGGATCCTTTCCCAGCACCAACTCCGTCCGGGTCACGGCGACGTTCAACAGGACGGTGTCCGGGTTCGCGCTGAACGGTGTGTCGGTCGCCAACGGCATCGCCACGAATCTGACGGGCAGCGGGTCCCTGTACGAGTTCGACGTCCTCCCCACCGTCGCGTACTCCGTCACGACCGTCTCCGTGGCCGCGGACGCCGCGACAGACGCCGTGTCCGGACACGGCAACGCCGCTTCCAACGGCCTGTCGTTCACCTACACCCCGCCGCCCACCGTGACGCTGGCAACGTCATCCGGATCGTTCCCGACCGTCGAAACCGTCACCGTGACCGCCGCGTTCAGCAGAGCGGTCACGGGGTTCGCGATCGAGGACATCGCCGTGACGAACGGGACGGCGCTCAATTTCACGGGCAGCGGGACGTCGTACTCGTTCCAGGTGAACGGGATGACCGCCTACTCCGCCACGACGGTGAGCGTGGGCGCCGGCGTGGTGACGGACGCGTCGTCGGGTACGGCAACGCGCCATCCAACTCGCTGACGTTCACGCTGTCCCCTCCTCCCACCCTGACGCTGTCCACGAGCGGGTGGACGCCGAGCTCTAGTCCGGTGACCGTGACGGCCGTGTTCAGCAGAGCGGTCACGGGGTTCGCGATCGGAGACCTTACGGTTACGAACGGGACAGCGCTCAATTTCACGGGCAGCGGGACGTCGTACTCGTTCCAGGTGAACGGGATGACCGCATTTTCCTCCACGACCGTGAGCGTGGGCGCGGGCGCGGCGTTGGACGCGGTATCCGGCAACGGCAACGAGGCCGCCGCCCCGCTCACGTTCACCTACTCCCCCCGCCCACGGTGACGCTCTCCACGACGACTTCGACGCCATCTTCTCTCCCCGTCACCGTCACAGTGACATTCGGCGCGACATGTTCCGGGTTCGAATTGGGCGATCTTATCGTAACCAACGGGGTCGCGTCCGGACTTACGGGATCGGGACTAACGTACACATTTACGGTGACGGACGCCGTCGCCTACGCCATCACGACGGTGTCCGTGCCAGAAAATGTCGTCCTGGGACAAACGGGACTGCCGAACCCCGCATCCAACGTGCTCACTTTCACGTACGGATACCGCCCGAGACAGACTCCAGTCTCTTCGTGTGGTACGACCCGTCTGATCAGACCACCCTATACGTAAACAGTGACAAGACCGGGGCACCGCAGATCGGCGATTCCGTGGGCTACATGGCCAATAAAGCTCGCGATGACTTTCACCTCGCACAAACGGATCTCGCGAAACGACCACAAAGGGCATCGAAGACAGGGTCGCCGGCCACGTCATGGTTAAAATACACCAACTCCGCTCACACTCACTTACCAGCCGCGAATACGAGCGTCTGGAACCGCCCTAACCTAACGTGTCTGTTCGTTGCGCAACAGGTGAATCCGTTCACATATCCCGCGGCGACGAGCGGGCATGCTGGATACATGTTGGGCGGTGCCACGCGTTGCATTTACATTACCACGTCGAATCAGGTTCAGTGGTTACCCAAATCCGCCACATTCGAAAAAGCCTGCACCAATCTCGAGTTCTTCGACAATAGGCCTCACGTGTTGGCTATGTGTAATAAGACGTCTCCATCACCCTACGCGCTGTATACAAGATTCGACGGCCGTCCCGGAACATTCCTTTCGGGGTCGCTGGCCGCCCCAACTACAGGCCTACTCGACGTCGGAGCGCGACGGTCGGACACGACTTGCGCATTCGAAGGCTGGATCGGTGAGCTTCTCATTTACGAAACGGCAAAGACGTCGGTCGAACTCGAATTCATTCGTGGATACCTCCTCAACAAATGGGGCACGCCCGCGGGTGATCCCTTAACCGTCGCGTTGGCTACGGCGTCGGGGACGTTTCCCCAGAGCACTCCGGTAACCGTGACCGCCACCTTCTCCGAATCCGTCGCGGACTTCACGTCCGGAGACGTCGCGGTGACCAACGGGTCCGTCACGGGTTTCTCGGGCAGCGGCACCACGTACACGATCACGGTCACGCCCACGACCGCCTACTCGCTCACGACCGTAAACGTGGCGGCCGGCGCGGCGTCGACCGCGTCCGGAAAACTCAACATCGTAGCGAACCAGCTGACGTTCACCTACTCGCCGCCGCGCCCCACCGTCACCCTGACCATCGCCAGCTCGACGCCGACCAGCCAGCTCGTCCCGGTGACGGCCACGTTCAGCACGGCCGTCTCCGGGTTCGCCTTGGGCGACATCGCCGTGACCAACGCGACGGTCTCAGGATTGACGGGGCCGTTCGCAAACAACGATTACATCTTCACCGTTTCCCCCGTAACCGCCTACCAAGCCACAACAGTGGACGTGGGCGCGAACGCCGTGTACGACACCGCGTTGGGAGCCGCGGTCGGAAACACGGCCTCCTCCACCCTCACCTTCACGTACTCGCCCGCTCCGACGGTGACGCTCTCGACATCGAGCTCGACGCCCACCACCAGTCCCGTGGACGTGACCGCCACGTTCAGCCGGTCGGTGACGGGATTCGACTTGAGCGACATCGCCGTGACCAACGGGACCGCCGCCAATCTGACCGGCAGCGGGGCGTCGTACTCGTTCCAAGTGACGCCCACGACCGCCTACTCCTCCTCGTCCGTCAGCGTGGGCGCGGGCGCGGTGACGGACGCCGTGACCGGCAACGCCAACACGGTTTCCAACACCCTGTCCTTCACGTACGCCCCTCAGCCCACCGTGACCCTGTCAACGTCCGCGGGGTCCACTTCCGACTGGAGTTTCATATCCGCGACGGCGACATTCAGTCGTTCGGTGACCGGTTTCGCGTTGGGTGACATCACGGTGACAAACGGAACCGCTTCCAATTTGGTCGGCAGCGGGGCGTCGTACACGTTCAACGTGACGGCGACGACGGCCCATTCCGCCACGTCCTTCAGCGTCGGCGCAGGGACCGTGACAGACGCGGCGTTCGGGACCGGCAACTCGGCTTCGAACTCGCTTTCGTTCACCTATACGCCATACAACCCCGCCACCGACTCGGCCCTGTACGCGTGGTATGATCCCACCGACTCGTCGACGCTGTACAGCGACACCAATTTTACCACGCTCGCCACGGCTTCAGTAAGGGGCATGAAAGACAAGAAGGGGACCCAGCACCTACTGTGCTTCACCACCAACGCGCCGATCGACAACAATAGCTTAAACTCTAAGCGGTCTCTTCAATTCAGTTACAGTTTGCGTAACGGGCTCCAGAGCGGGGTTTTTCTGGGGTCGTCCGCAAAACACCTTGATCGTCGTCGCAAAATCAAACACCCGAGTGTTTACCCTAGAAATGTGGGAATTTCCGCGAAAGGCCTCGTTGTCGGTGCTCAAAGTATTACGGACTGGGCATATGCAACAACTGCGACGATTACAAGTTTTATGCGCTTTTGGGTACGACGGGGCCGTCAACCAATCTGCACGAATGCAGAGTTTTACGATGGCCGGGCGCACGTGCTGGCGCTGTCGTGCGACCTAGGAAGCACGCCAAAAACGTCCATTACCAGATTTGACGGTAAGATGGTGGGGCGTACGTCGGTACTCCCAACAGGTGAGCGGAAGGCTGTGTGTGGGCGCAGATATAGATTGGAGCACGTAACTGGGACGGATGGACCGGCGAATCCTGATCTACAGCACCGCCAAGACCGCGGCCGAGCTCGAGATCCGCATCTACCTCTCGGAAAAGTGGGGACTCCCGCCACACCCCCGTGTAATGACGCGTCCGAAACGAGCCGTGACGACGCGCATCCGCGCCCGAGGATTTAAAAGATCCACGCGAGCAGGACGATCACCACCAGGAACAGCAGGACCACGCCCGGCCACCCCCCGCTCGCGATCCCACCGCCGCCGGAGCCTTCGCCAGGATGAGGCAACCCGTTGTGGATCTCCCTTGCGCCGCCCGTCTCGTCCGGATCCGCCATCGTCTTGCGTCCCCCGCCGAACACCTTGTCCAACCCCGCGAACGTGCCGAACATGATGCCCGCGTCCAACACCGTCCCGCCCACGGACTTCGCCGCCCCCACGGCCTTGTCCGCCAGCGACGCAGACCGAGCCGCCTGACCCATCTCGTCCGCGGCCGCGGCCGCGCTCCGGCCTCCCGCCGCAGCCGCGGACGCGGCAGTCTCCGCGGACCGCGCGGCCTCCGCCGTCCTTCCCGCGATTCGAGCCGCGCGGGCGGCGCCCATCGCGTCTTCCACCCCCACCATTCCCCGGAACAACCCCGCGACGGCCTCGACGAACGCCATCGGGAACTCGCGACCGTGTGCTATACATAGACGCGGGAGACTTATTTTTCGCCGGCGGCGGAAATTTGTCCTCGCAGTATACTATCGAAACGAGAGCGCCGAAGAAACATGCGAACGAAGAAGACGAGTCGAACGACGGCCGCGCCCCGTCGAACCGCCGAGAAAAGACGGCGAGCGCCGGACGTCCGTCCGACAAACGCGTCCGACACCCCGTCCGCGCAACGACGCGGTCCCAGAGCCGTTCGGCGCAGCCGCCGGAATCGCGACGGACAGCGGGACAGTCCCCGTGTCCGCCAGGCCGTCGCGGGCGGAAAACCGGACCAGACAGAAACCGTCGAGGCGAGCGGCGGAGGAGGAGACGACCGCGGACGCGCCCGATCCCGTCGCCGCCGAGACGCCGTCGACGCGCGCGGACGTCGCCAACGACGTCCCGACCGCCCCGACCACCCGTCCGTCGTTCGTGGACGGCCTAGTGGGTCGGATGAGACGCGCCCCCGCCGCGATGTCCCGCGGTGTCGCATCCGCGAGCCGGAAGGCGGCGGAGGCCATCGCGACCGTCGTATCCGCGGCGGCGACGGACAAGCCGCGCGATTTCGCGGACCCGAAGACGCAACAGGAGGTGGCGGAAGCCGCGCTGGAGAGATTCGCGATCCGAGACGCCAAGAAGAAACCGAAAGCGTCGGACGTCCGTCCTCCCCCCCCGCCCCCGCGCGCGGACGAAAGCGTCAAGGCCTACCCGTGGCTGGTGGACAACCTCGTGGACAGGATGCAGAGCGCGTGGACGCCGCACGAGCGCAGGACCCCCGTGACGTGGCCGCAACTGGGCGCCGCTCCCTCCGCCCCGGTCCCTCCTCCACCCACGACCGCCCCGCCGCCGCCTCCGCCCGTCCCATCGCCTCCTCCCAACCCGCCGCCCGACAATCTCGCGCGCGAGATGGAACGCGCCACGATCGCGAGCACGACGTCCGGTAACGCGCCCGCGCCCCGTTCGAACATCCCGTGGACAGCGGGACCGAGCGTCGCGCACGTCGCCACGAACACCTTCGCGCCGACCGCGCCCCCGATCGCGCCGCCGTCCGTTCCCTCCGCGCCTTCCGCGCCTTCCGCGCCTTTCCAAACCGCGCGTCCGACACCCCCGGCGCCGGTGGACAACTCGCGGGCTCTGGTGCTGTACGAGCCGCGCGTGAACATCAACGCGGAACGGGCCCCGCGCGCGAGTCGCCGCGTGCCCGCCGACTTCCCGGACCCGATGACGAGCGATTTCCAGACCCAATTGCGGAAGTACCTGGACGGCGAGTGGCCGGACGCGGAACCGCCCGAGACGCGCCAGAAACTGGCGGACCCGCGATCCAACAGTTGCGCGAGGGATCCGAACGCCAAGAAGATCCCGTCGCCGCAACAGACGTCGGTCCACGCGTTCCTGGAACGGATGGCGCGATTCCATCCGTCGCGCAGACCCGCGCGCGGGTTCCTGGCGTGGCACTCGACGGGGAGCGGCAAGACGGCCACGACGATGGCGGCCATCGACGCGTTCTGGGACGCCCAGGATCCGGAGACGGGCGGGTCGGTGAAGATCCTGTTGGCGACGTCCATCGAGAACAGCCGCAACAACACGATCGAGAAGATCGCCGAGTGGGCGCCGATGTTCCCGCGCCTGAAGCGCATGTCCAGGGACGAGGCCGTGAGGGCGGTCAAGGCCAGGGTGTGGGGGGAGATCCTGACGTTCGCGAAATTGGCGCACGCGGTCGACGTCCACAACAGCCGCAAGAACGCGGACCCGAAACTCCTCCACAACGCGGTGCTGATCATGGACGAGGTCCAGAACCTCTTCCACCCGCTGGAGATGCAGAAGAAGGACAACGCCGCGATCCTCTCGCTCCTGGCGACCCGTCGAGCGCCGGTCCACAACCCGGCCGTCGACGTGTCCGGACTGTACACCGTGATCCTGAGCGCCACGCCGGGGGACAATGTCGACGAGATCCTGACGCTGGTGAACATGATCCGACACCCGTCGTCCCACAAGATCGCGTTCGACTCGCACGCCGAGGATTTCCGCGGCCTCGTCTCGTTCGCGGACTTCACGGGCGACCTGAGCGCGTACCCCGAGCTCATGCCGGCGGAAGACCACCTCACGCCGATGAGCGCCGAACAAGAGAAGGCGTTCCGCGAGCAAGTCCACAAATCCCATCTGCGACACGACCCGGAAAGCCTCGACCAGTACTACACGACGCTGCAGGGCACGTCGAACAACATGTCGTTTCATCAGTACGAGGGCGAGTCCCTCCTCCGCAACTTGTCGCGTCTGTCGCCCAAATTCTCGGCGATCGTCGGCAAGCTGACGCCGGGCGAGAAGCATTTCGTGTACTCGCGCTTTTCCCGGCAGCACGGGATCGGCGACCTCGAGAAGGTGCTTAAGGCGATGGGGTACGCGCGATTGGAGGACGACAGGGCGGAGCGGAGCGAGCGACGGTACATCGTCCTGGGCACGAACGAGGCGTCCGATCGCCAGGGACTGAAGGACGTCGCGGGCGTGTTCAACCACCCTTCGAATCGGACGGGCCAGCGCGTCCACCTGATCCTGGCGAGCGGGAGGTACAACGAGGGTCTGGACCTGAAGGGCGTCCGCCACGTGCACATCGTGGAGCCGCAGCCGACGAAGAACAAGGAGAAACAGCTGATCGCCCGCGCGGTGCGGTACTGCAGCCACGATCAGCTCGACAAGGACGCGCGGACGTGGACGGTGTCCGTCCACCGGTACATGTCGCGTCCGTCGGCGGAGACGATCCGATTGCACAAGGCGCTGGACGCCATCGAGAGGGACCACCCGGGGCGGCTCCGACGCGCCGAGGAGGAGGCGATGGCGCGGAGTCAGAACGCCGCGGAGGACCTGCGGGACAGACGGGTGACGGGCGATCTGCGGAAGGCGCTGACGCTGTACAAGAAGGTGGCGGACGCGGAGATCGAACTGCTGCGGGAGAGGTCGGAAATCTGGTGGGTGGACGGGCTCGTGTCCGACCGCGCGCGGGACAACGCGAGCGACCGGCGCATGGACACGCTGCTGACGACGTTGCGCGAGGTCGCGGTGGACTGCAAGTACATGCTCCCCGTGCACAACGACAGGAACCTGCGGACCGCGTCGGGCCGCCGGCCGCTGACGTGCCGGTACTCCGGCGCGCACGACAACGCGTCGTCGATGCTGGACGACCGTTACGAGATCCGCGAGATATCGCACGCGGGAGGCGCGAGGGTACACGAAGAAGCGGACGGCGACCAAGTCGTCGGGCGCGCGCAAATGAGAGAGAGAGATAGGGAGAGAGAGAGAGTCGCGACACTATCGTATCGTACCCTACGGGTACTGGCACTATGGGGACATGTTGCAAAACGGGTTTGTCGGTAAACGTTCCTTTTATTATCCTTCATAATACATCAATTCACGCGTCATCGCGCGTCTGTCATCGGTTCAAACCACGATGTCAAAATACTTCAGTCAGAACACGGCGCTTCGGAAGGTCTGTTCGGGGACGGACGGCGCGGCGTGGCGGAACCGCTTGGACGAGTGGTCGTCCTCGTACATGTCTCTCAGGGCGCCGTCCAGGTAGGCTGTGGCGGTCCCTTGCCCCGTGGGCCTCGGCTCGGGATTCGCGGACGGACGCGAGGACGCGGCTACGTCGTCGTCGGCCCGCCGGGATGCGCTCTTCCATGGCGCGTAGATCTTGTCCAATTGGTCGGAGATGTCCGCGGCCCGCGACTCGACGACGACGACGTCGGAGACTCCGGACGCGTGGATTCGCGTGGAACTCGGGAATTGACCCATGATGGTTGCGTTCTTCGAGCGCGGTGCTGCCTAGTATGGCTTGCGATCATTTTCCGGGGCGACGCGCGGACTTGGCCGACGACGACGCGGCGGCGACAGAGGACCTCTTCCTCTTGACGGGCGCTCGACGGGCCTTGGACACCGCGGTCGAACGTACGGCGGCGACGGGACGGCGACGGACGGGTGCCAGGCGCCGAGGACTTGACCCGGACCCGGTGACTGGACGGCGACGGACGCGGGACCACTGGCCGACATCCTCGGTCTTGAGACCTGCCTCCTTCTCAATCCGCTGTCTGAGCTCAGATAACTCTTTATTCCAAGTGTCCTTTCCACTACCCTTGTGTTTATTCTCATATTTTTGTAAGGCACTGGCATAGCCTCCCGGATGATGCAAGGCATTTTTTAGAGCGTTATACGCAGTTAACGCATTTTTTCCCTTGGGTTCCGGAGTCTCATCCATCATTGCACGCATCACCGCGACGTCCTTTTCCTCCTCCGTCGCGCCGTCTTTGCGGAACACGTCGACGGCGGCCTGGTAGGCATCGGCGACAGCTGGCGTGTCGCCACCACCACCGGTCCCACCGGCAGTTCGACTGTCCTCCAATTTCTTCCGTTTATCCGCAGCAGCTTCCCGGATCTTTCTCTCCGCTTCCGCCAAAGCGACTTTCCACCGCGCGCGCTTGCTGCTTATATCTAAATATTTCTTTAAACCGTCTTCGACGGCATTCTTGAGTGCTTCGGCGTTCGACGCGTCCTTATTAGCCAAAGCCTTATCGACCGCGTCGATCAATTCCATCTTCGCCCCCGTCGACTTCCCGTCGCCCTTGGAACTGAGCATAGCGCGGATCAATGCGAACCTCTGTTCTTCCGTCATATCCCCATCACCCTTAGCCGCAAACAAGTCGACGGCCTCACCGTACGCGCTCGTGCGGTCAAACCTCTTCGACAACACCGGATCCACCGTCTTCGACGTCGATACGCCACCGGTACCACTAGTCGACCCACTGCCACTAGTCGCGGGAGGAGAAGGTATAATACCAGCAAGTCGACTCTCGATCGATTCGAGCGCGATCTCCAAATCCTCGTTGCCGGCGTCGAAGGCGTCGAGGTCCCCCCGGCGCGTTCGGCCTTCTCTCTCGCTTTGGCACCGTAACGTCTCAATTTCCTCCTCCGCGCATCATCGTCCGATAGACCAGCCAAGTAACGTAAGAATCCCGGGTTCGTGACGGGCGGGATACGGAACATCCCCCCTGGAACGCGGGCGGGCGGCGCGGCGGGCGCCGGAGCGCTGTACCCGCGCACCAGGATCGCCGAGCCCACCGCGTGGCGGCACGCGTCCGACCTCACACGGTGCGAGGACGGGCCCGCCGAGCGGACCCCGCCGCGTCCGACACGCCCCCCGCCGACGTCCCGTCCGACTCCTCCCCCCCTTCCTCCTCGTTGGACGCCTCCGGGACCGTCCGCAGTCGTCCGCGCGCGCGACCGAGAGGAGTGGACGGAGCAGAACCGGCGCACCGCCGGATTTTGGCATCGGAACCCCGCGACCGTCGTGGCCGCGCATCGATGTACCATATCGAACCGCGCAGCTCCCTATAATAATGTAGGTCCCGGAATAATCCCGGACCGAGGACCACCCCCTCGCCCCTCTCGTTCGCCTCCACCGCCCACTTCAGCACCCCCGTCGTCACGGGCGGCGGAAGACGCAGCTTGCCCACGACGCGCGACTCCCTCCTCTCCCTGCGGACGTCCTCCGCCCACCGCATCACCTGCGGGGTCACGGGCGGCGGGGCGTCCCGCGCGTTCAGGTTCACGCACGCGTACCTCTCCTCCTCCGGGACGAAGTCGGCGACCGACTCGGCGGCGACCGCGCGTCGACCGCCTTTCCACGGCCACCGGGAACCGGGACGTCCGCGTCCGTCCTCGCCCCCGTCCTCGTCGCCCTCCGTCCCGAAGCCGTCCCCGCCGACCGTCCCGCTGCCGTCCTTGCTTCTCCACCAGGACCCGGACGATCGGTCGCGCGTCGATCGGAACCCGGCTCCGAAGAACGAGCGAGCCGAATGGAATCCGGGCGCCATGAGCGGATCGATCGAGTCGAGTCGCGCGAAAACCGCGGTATAAAGGGAGGGGACATTTTCTCCTCCCGTTCGTGCACGAGACGCGCGCGTCTCTCCCCCCCTCCCTTCCCCGACGAAAGACACGCGGACATGGGCAACGTCCTTGACACTCTCCGCGGACTCGTGGACGGTCTCGTCGTCCGCGCGTACCCGTACCTCCACGGACACCGGGACGATCCGGACGAACTCTACCGCGGGTACACGAACCGAGAGGCGTACGAGCAGTTCCTGGCGGACGTGGACCGAGAAATCCGCCTGCGCGAGGAGAAGGGCCACAGCGGGTGGTTCGACCTGGCGACGAGGGAGGATCTGGAATCGGCGCGCCAACGCGCGACGCCCGAAAACTGGCACGAGGTGTTCGACGGGTTGTACGCGAACGACCCCGAAAGGACCGCGGTCGCCGGACTGGCGCACCCGTCCGTAACTTGACAAAAAAAGCGACGAACGCGCGAGTCCGCGAGTCCGCGAGTCCGCGAAAGAGTCCTAGGAGTGAGACTCTAGCGTTACCAAACAAACAGAGACGCCACGCGGCATTTATCAATCGATTGTATTGGATAAAAATCGTAATAAACGGAATTATCGTCCACACATCATCAAACCAACGCAAACACGTCACTAGTAGAAAGCTAGTCTAATTCCCCGCATCGCACTCGACGTCGCTCTCGCGGACCACGACGCCCGGCGCGAGGGCCAGGCCCTCGACCCACTTCACGTTCTTGGCGGGCGGGCCGTCCACCGTGACGTCGCGGCCCCTCTTCCGCCCGCTCAATCGGATGCCGCGCGCGGCCAGCTGTGCGGCGACCACCTCGTTGGGGACGGTGAAGCGCCGGGACGCCGGCCATCCGAGGTGACGCTCGAAGTAGAGGTGTCGGAAGGCGGACAGGGACATGCGAGCGTCCGGCACGCGCGCGAACAGACGCGACGGGAGATCTCCGACGAACGGCTCGGCGCGCGTCGCTTTACCGCTCCCAGACGCGCGGACGGCGGACGCGTTCGCCGACGCGTGGACGGCGACGGCGTCCTGCCCGGATCCGGCCGCGTCTTCGAGGGACGTCTGGAGGGGCAAGGCGTCCTCCGCCGTCGAGGGCCATCCGAGTACGTCGGTCAGGTTATCGGTCGTACGAAACCCCGTCCTCGCCTTCCCCTTGGCAGACTCGTCGTAGTCCCAGGAGACCTGGCGCCTCATCTCGGCGATCGTCCTATCGAGCCACTCGGGGCGCGGGACGCGCTTGCGGTCGTACGCGCGCCGGGCGACGCGGAACTGGCACAGATGCGCGAACGCATGGGGGCGTCGAAGGTGGGACTCGAACGCGTCCTCCTCGTCCGTGCACTCGAGACGGTCCAGATCCTCCTCATCCAGCACGGCGGAGGTCTCGGCGAGCCGCGATTGTATCAGCTCCTTGCGCGCGATCGCGGAGAAGTACCCGTCATCGTCGAAGGACGCGGGCTTCGGGAGCGGCGACGGGTCGAACGGGTACCCGCCGGCCGGAGGACGGACGAGGAGACGGCAGAGCGTCAGGCCGTCGCCGAAATCGCTGACGACGACGCCGTAGGACGCGGCGATGGCGGATATCAGGTTGAAATGCGCGCCGCGCGCCTGCGGGCGGTCGCCCGCCAGGCCGGACCGGTCGTACGCCGGCAGGCCCTTGGACAGGAGGAAGCGGTCCATCTCGTCGGCGAACTGGGACGTCGTGACGCACGCCGAGTCCCTCGGGTCCCTGACGACCGCGGCGTCGAACCAGGCGCACACGGCGCGGCACAGCGTCCGGGGGTCCATCGGCGCGCGGACACTCGGGACATCCCGCGCGTCCTCGACCGCCCCACAGGACACGGGGGACGCGAGTGGATCGACCTCCATGGGGGTGACAGACGGGGAGGGGTCCGGCACCGCGGCGGGACCGTCGGACTCGCCCGGCGTCCCGGCGAGACTATTGGACACGTCCCGTGTCTCGTTCATTCTACCGTGCGCGCTCCTATCGTTGAGAGGGAGAGAGGAAGGGGTGAGGGGAGACGAGGGTCTCGGCGGCTCATGTAGGCGCACTCCTCCCGATCCTCCGAACCGACACGGATCCGATCCTCCGATCCTCCGAACCGACACGGGAGTCCCGCGGATCCGGCGCGCCGTACGTGGACCTCCCCGTGGACCTTCCCGTGGATCTCCTCGTGCCAGGACCCTACCCGTCCCCCAATTTCCCGCCGAAACCGAGCGATCCGATTGGTAGCTACTCGGAGCGCCGCGCCATCCGTCACATCGGCGAAACGGAGCGATCCGATTGGCCGATACTCGGAGCGCCGCGCCGATTCGGCCCGAAACGGGTGCATCCCTCCGTTCCACCCTCCCTTTTTGCCCTCTTCACCCCCTTTTTTGACCCCCGAAAACCCCCTTCCCGACCCCCGAAAAAGGCCTGTTCCGGTGTTCCGGCCCACCCCCCCGGGCCGGTATCATTTGGAAAACTTCTTTTTTTATGGCCAGGAAAATGGCGTTTTGGACTTAGCCGATTTCGGCCTCCTCTCTCTCTCTTCCCTCTCTCTTCCCTCTCCCCTCTCCCTCCGATTCGACCCGAGTCGGCCCGATTCGACCCGAGTCGGCCCGAGTCGACCCGAGAGTCCCCGATCCGACCCGAAACTCCCCGAGTCAGCCCGAGATCTCCACGGAGAGCGCCGCGCCGAATTCCCCCAATTTCCCGCCAAAACCGAGCGATCCGATTGGTCGCTACTCAGAGCGCCGCGCCGATTCGGCCCGAAACGGGTGCATCCTCTTCCCTCTCTCTTCCCTCTCCCCTCTCTCTCCTCTCCCTTCCCGTCTTTACATATCCAGGGTATAGGGTTCTATTTATTTATTTTTCCTATAAAATCAGTTTATAAAATGATACCAGCACGCCCCCTCCGGGAATAGGAACGGTATATATAGGCGGCTATTCGTCCTATTTAACCGTGGGGCGTGAATAGGACACCGTCTTATATATCCTATTTCCGGGATGGCGTGCCGGTATCTTTTTATAAACTGATTTTATAGGAAAAATAAATAGATAGAACCCTATACCCCTGGATATATAGGGACGGGAAGAGAGGGAGGGGAGAGGGGGAGAGGAGAGAGAAAGGAGAGGGAGAGGGAAAGGAGAGGGAGAGAGAAAGGAGAGGGAGAGAGAGGAAGGAAGGGAGGGAGAGAAAGGGGAAGAGGAGAGGCCGAAAACGGCTAAGTCCAAAACGAAGGATTTCGGTCCCAGAAAAATTTTTTTTCAGAATGATACCGGCCCAGGGGGGTGGGCCGGAACACCGGAACAGGGCTTTCTCGGGGGTCGGGAAGGGGGTTTTCGGGGGTCAAAAAAGGGGGTTCAGAGGGCGGAAAGGGAGGGTGGAACAGAGGGTGCACCCGTCTCTGGCGCGGCGCTCCTAGTTCCGTCAAATCCGTCGACGCCGCGTGGCACTCTCTATGTCAACGGCGCCAATTCTCGCGTCCAATCGGATTCGCCGAATTTCGGTTACGCCTCCGCCTCCCCCGCCTTCCCCTCCTTCCCCGTGACTCCCCGTGGCCTCCCCGCGCCCCTTCGACTCCTCTACGGCCACGCTCCACACCGGCCGCGCCAAATTTCGTAACCAATAGAATTGCGCCACGCGGCACTCTACACCGGCCGCGCCAAATTTCGTAACCAATAGAACCTCGCCACGTGGCACTCTACACCGGCCGCGCCAAAGCTCTCGTCCAATAGAACCTCGCCACGTGGCACTCTACACCGGCCGAGCCGAATCTCGCCTTCGTCCAGAGGAATCGCCCGGCGACGTCTTCCTCTGCAGGACCTCGTCTCCAGAGGAATCAGCCCTGTGATCTCTTCCCTTCCAGATGAAGCAAACATCGCACACTTCTCTTCCAGAGAAATCTCCGTTTTCTCTTCCATTGGCGGAGGAATCAGCCATCACGCACCTCGTGTCCAGAGGAATCAGCCCGAATCGTCTCACATCAGAGAGGATTTACACTGTGATCTCTCCTTCCAGAGGAATCGGCCCGAGTAAGCTCGGTTTCAAGCCGAGTCCGCCCTCCGCCCCCTGCCTCCGCCGGCGCCCGCGCGCGCTCACGTCCGCGGCTTGCTGCCCAGCATCTCGAGCCGCAGCACGAGCGTCCAGTCGCCCACGACGGGCCGCGCGCCCGCGGTCAGCGGGCTGGCCGCGTCCAGGTGGCACACGCGCACGCGGAACGAGCCCCCGTCCCTGAGCAGCCGCGGGTTCGCGACGGGCAAGTAATTCTGCTGGTTGACCACGGTGACGTCGGACGCGAGGTTCGAGAGCGCCGTCTCGGCCGCCAACAGCGTCATCCCCCCGTCCGCCGCCCCGAGGAACCCGTCCGAGTAGATCCCCACGACCCGGCTGGTGCCCGCGGGCACGAAGCCCTTCACGCACGCGTAGAGCAGATGCATCTTCCACCGCGGGCCGAGCAAAGGCGCGGACTCGTCGGCCGATACGGTCACGACCCACTCGTTGGCCGCGCTCATGGTCGCGTCGGTCACGTTCGCCGCGTCGGAGTGGATCGTCAGCACGCGCACGTCGGACATGGTTCGGGTCCGGATCCGGATACGATTCCCTGAGAACTTTTCGCCGGCCGCCGCATCGGCTAAAAATAGACGATCTCGTCGTCCACGGACAGCTCCTCCTCGACCGCGCCCGCCGCCGCGAGCGCCGCCAGCTCCTCGTCCTCGTCCCCCTCGATCCCTACGATCGCGTCGTGCGTGCGGTCGTACCCGTCGGCCGCGGTCCCGGCCGCGAGCTCCATGACGTCGAACTCCTCGAGCCCCTTGGGTATGACGTAGGCTACCGCCATGACAATCCGTACGACGCGGATGCCGATCCGCACCGCCCTGGCCACGCGCGCCCCTTTGGTGCCCAGGTAGCTCTGCAGCCCGCCCATGTTAAACATCTTGAGGGGCGAATTGAACTTTAGGAGGGCCTGCAGCCCCTGCTCCCGCTTGATCGCCTCGCGGATAATCTTCGAGCCTATTTTCTTGAACAGCAGCTTGAGCACGCCGTTGAACGCGGTCTGCAGGAACCCGGACGGCTGCTGCACGGCCGGCGACCCCCCCTGTGCGACGACGGCGAGCTGCAGCATTCGCTTGCGGCGGGCGTCGGGCGCGGCACCCTCCCGCCTGTGGTACGGCGACGCGACGGTCATGTGCGAGTTCGGATACTTCCCCTGTACACATTTTTCCCCGTACTCCCCCGTATTCCCTCGTACTCCACGTACTTCCCTCCAATCCACATGCGCCACGTGGCGGGTACAGGACGCGCCAAGTGACATTGTCCGAATTGCGGTTACGACACCACACTCCCTGGATACCCGCCTGCCCGCCCGCGGACGTCTGGAATGTCCCTCGGTCCCGCGGACGTCTGGAATGTCCCTCGGTCCCGCGGACGTCTGGAATGTCCCTCGGTCCTGAGGACATCTGGTATGTCCTGGACCCTGCCGCATACCCTTGGGTCCCTGGAAAGTCCCTGATATCGTCGGATTTCCTGGGAAATCCATAGACCCTGGGAACTATCCACACCCCTCCCTGGGAACTAACTAGCAACTAGTAGGAACTACCGCGAACTACCGGGAAGTGTACGGGAAGCGTACGGGAAAGTCCCTTGGGGGTCACGTCGCGAAGTTGTCGAGTACGTGATGCGCGGGCCCACGACGTCCGCACGGTGCAGGTGGACGCGGGCAAGAAGAAGCCGAGGAAGCGGGGCGGGGGGGGGTGGGGGGGGGGGCAAGAAGGCCGCCGCCAGCGACCCCACCAAGGTGGTGTTGGACCTGTGATGCGCCTAGAGCCAGTGGATTATCTGTGGTGCTATTCAAGCGTGTACACCATGGACATCGACGCATTCATCGACACACTGCCAGTGTACGAGTTAGGAGAGGGGACCTTCAACCAGGCCCTGGAGGTCCTGGTGACGCCCCCGCGTGAAGAAGTCGGCGAGGGCTGGACCCAGTGTGTCGCGTATGAACCGTCCACCGAGTACGCCGTCAACAACATCGCGGTCCTCGAGGTAGACGGCCAGACCGGCGACTTGATAGTCAAACTCGACCGCTTGCCGGCGTGCGATGCGATCAGAGACATCACGAGCGACGTCCGGGTCAAAGTGGTCGTTGGCGAGGATGAGTTCGACCCCAAGGCCCTCACTGTCGTGCCCTTTCTATCCATGTACACCTACACGGGGCTCAAGTTCTACCTGGACGGACGAAACCCGCCCAAGCACTTCAGCGTAAAGTATCGATGTCTTCTTCTGGACGAGAAGAATCGGAAACTTGCCCGTGCCGCCCCGCTTGTGACGACCAGGACGCACGTGTACCGCGACGGAACGGCCTCCAGGCGCTAGAATCAAAGCACCGGCAGTCGTAGCAACCTTTTTCTGGCCAATTTGGCTCGTTGTATCACCGCGTCTCTGTTGGGTAGGTAGCGAAATGGCTTGAGTTCCCTACCGGGAAGCGTACGGGAAGCGTACGGGAAAGTCCCTTGGGGTCACATCGCGAAGCGGTTGCATCATTTACTATTCCTTGACATCCATGTACGTAGGCCAGCCATGGAGACACCATGGGAGCCTGAATCCTCCTCATTAATTACATAAATGCCAACCATGTACGTAGACAAGCCATGATGACACCATGGGAGCCTGAATCCTCATCATTTACTATTCCTTGACATCCATGTACGTAGGCCAGCCATGATGACACCAATGGAGCCTGAATCCTCCTCGTTAATTACATAAATGCCAACCATGTACGTAGACAAGCCATGATGACCCCATGGGAGCCTGAATCCTCATCATTTACTATTCCTTGACATCCATGTACGTAGACGGGCCATGATGACACCATGGGAGCCTGAATCCTCATCATTTACTATTCCTTGACATCCATGTACGTAGGCCAGCCATGATGACACCAATGGAGCCTGAATCCTCTTCATTTTCTTAATGAGAGGATTCAGGTTACATAAATGCCAACCATGTAGGTAGACAAGCCATGATGACACCATGGGAGCCTGAATCCTCATCATTTACTATTCCTTGACATCCATGTACGTAGGCCAGCCATGGAGACACCATGGGAGCCTGAATCCTCCTCATTAATTACATAAATGCCAACCATGTACGTAGACAAGCCATGATGACCCCATGGGAGCCTGAATCCTCATCATTAATTACATAAATGCCATCCATGTAAGTAGACGGGCCATGATGACACCATGGGAGCCTGAATCCTCCTCATTAATTACATAAATGCCAACCATGTACGTAGACAAGCCATGATGACACCATGGGAGCCTGAATCCTCATCATTAATTACATAAATGCCATCCATGTACGTAGACGGGCCATGATGACACCATGGGAGCCTGAATCCTCATCATTAATTACATAAATGCCATTCATGTACGTAGGCCAGCCATGGAGACACCATGGGAGCCTGAATCCTCATCATTAATTACATACATGCCAACAATGTAGGTAGACAAGCCATGATGACACCATGGGAGCCTGAATCCTCATCATTTATTTTATGAGACATCCATGTACGTAGGCCAGCCATGATGACACCATGGGAGCCTGAATCCTCATCATTTCTTTTTCTTTGACATCCATGTACGTAGGCCAGCCATGATGACACCATGGGAGCCTGAATCCTCCTCATTAATTACATACATGCCATCCATGTACGTACACGGGCCATGATGACACCATGGGAGCCTGAATCCTCCTCATTTACTATTCCTTGACATCCATGTACGTAGACGGGCCATGATGACACCATGGGAGCCTGAATCCTCATCATTTTTTTTTCTTTGACATCCATGTACATACGTAGGCCAGCCATGATGACACCAATGGAGCCTGAATCCTCATCATTAATTACATACATAAATGCCATGATCATCAATGACCCCATGGGAGCCTGAATCCTCATCATTAAATACATAAATGCCACGGTCCATGTACGTAGACGGGCCATGATGACACCAATGGAGCCTGAATCCTCATCATTAATTACATAAATGCCAACCATGTACATACACGGGCAATGATGACACCATGGGAGCCTGAATCCTCATCATTAATTACATAAATGCCAACCATGTACGTAGGCCAGCCATGATGACACTATGGGAGCCTGAATCCTCATCATTAATTTCATACATGCCAACAACACGTAGACGGGCCATAATGACACCACGGGAGCCTGAATCCTCATCATTTTTTTTTCTTTGACATCCATGTACGTAGGCCAGCCATGATGACACCATGGGAGCCTGAATCCTCATCATTTTTTTTCTGAGACATCCATGTACGTAGGCCAGCCATGATGACACCATGGGAGCCTGAATCCTCATCATTAAATACATACATGCCATCCATGTACGTAGACAGGCCATGATGACACCATGGGAGCCTGAATCCTCATCATTTACTATTCCTTGACATCCATGTACGTAGACGGGCCATGATGACACCATGGGAGCCTGAATCCTCATCATTTTTTTTTCTTTGACATCCATGTACATACGTAGGCCAGCCATGATGACACCAATGGAGCCTGAATTCTCATCATTAATTACATACATGCCATCCATGTACGTAGACAGGCCATGACATCTGACACCATGGGAGCCTGAATCCTCATCATTTACTATTCCTTGACATCCATGTACGTAGACGGGCCATGATGACACCATGGGAGCCTGAATCCTCATCATTTTTTTTTCTTTGACATCCATGTACATACGTAGGCCAGCCATGATGACACCAATGGAGCCTGAATCCTCATCATTAATTACATACATAAATGCCAACCATGTACATACACGGGCAATGATGACACCAATGGAGCCTGAATCCTCATCATTAATTACATAAATGCCAACCATGTACATACACGGGCAATGATGACACCATGGGAGCCTGAATCCTCATCATTTTTTTTTTCTTTGACATCCATGTACATACGTAGGCCAGCCATGATGACACCAATGGAGCCTGAATCCTCATCATTAATTACATACATGCCATCCATGTACGTAGACAAGCCATGATGACCCCATGGGAGCCTGAATCCTCATCATTAATTACATACATGCCATCCATGTACGTAGACAGGCCATGATGACACCATGGGAGCCTGAATCCTCATCATTTACTATTCCTTGACATCCATGTACGTAGGCCAGCCATGGAGACACCATGGGAGCCTGAATCCTCCTCATTAATTACATAAATGCCAACCATGTACGTAGACAAGCCATGATGACCCCATGGGAGCCTGAATCCTCATCATTAATTACATAAATGCCATCCATGTACGTAGACGGGCCATGATGACACCATGGGAGCCTGAATCCTCATCATTTACTATTCCTTGACATCCATGTACGTAGGCCAGCCATGGAGACACCATGGGAGCCTGAATCCTCCTCATTAATTACATAAATGCCAACCATGTACGTAGACAAGCCATGATGACCCCATGGGAGCCTGAATCCTCATCATTAATTACATAAATGCCATCCATGTAAGTAGACGGGCCATGATGACACCATGGGAGCCTGAATCCTCCTCATTAATTACATAAATGCCAACCATGTACGTAGACAAGCCATGATGACACCATGGGAGCCTGAATCCTCATCATTAATTACATAAATGCCATCCATGTACGTAGACGGGCCATGATGACACCATGGGAGCCTGAATCCTCATCATTAATTACATAAATGCCATTCATGTACGTAGGCCAGCCATGGAGACACCATGGGAGCCTGAATCCTCATCATTAATTACATACATGCCAACAATGTAGGTAGACAAGCCATGATGACACCATGGGAGCCTGAATCCTCATCATTTATTTTATGAGACATCCATGTACGTAGGCCAGCCATGATGACACCATGGGAGCCTGAATCCTCATCATTTCTTTTTCTTTGACATCCATGTACGTAGGCCAGCCATGATGACACCATGGGAGCCTGAATCCTCCTCATTAATTACATACATGCCATCCATGTACGTACACGGGCCATGATGACACCATGGGAGCCTGAATCCTCATCATTTACTATTCCTTGACATCCATGTACGTAGGCCAGCCATGGAGACACCATGGGAGCCTGAATCCTCATCATTAATTACATAAATGCCAACCATGTACGTAGACAAGCCATGATGACACCATGGGAGCCTGAATCCTCCTCATTAATTACATAAATGCCAACCATGTACGTAGACAAGCCATGATGACACCATGGGAGCCTGAATCCTCATCATTAATTACATACATGCCATCCATGTACGTAGACAGGCCATGATGACACCATGGGAGCCTGAATCCTCATCATTTACTATTCCTTGACATCCATGTACGTAGGCCAGCCATGGAGACACCATGGGAGCCTGAATCCTCCTCATTAATTACATAAATGCCAACCATGTACGTAGACAAGCCATGATGACCCCATGGGAGCCTGAATCCTCATCATTAATTACATAAATGCCATCCATGTACGTAGACGGGCCATGATGACACCATGGGAGCCTGAATCCTTATCATTTACTATTCCTTGACATCCATGTACGTAGGCCAGCCATGGAGACACCATGGGAGCCTGAATCCTCATCATTAATTACATAAATGCCAACCATGTACGTAGACAAGCCATGATGACACCATGGGAGCCTGAATCCTCCTCATTAATTACATAAATGCCAACCATGTACGTAGACAAGCCATGATGACACCATGGGAGCCTGAATCCTCATCATTAATTACATACATGCCATCCATGTACGTAGACAGGCCATGATGACACCATGGGAGCCTGAATCCTCATCATTTACTATTCCTTGACATCCATGTACGTAGGCCAGCCATGGAGACACCATGGGAGCCTGAATCCTCCTCATTAATTACATAAATGCCAACCATGTACGTAGACAAGCCATGATGACACCATGGGAGCCTGAATCCTCATCATTTACTATTCCTTGACATCCATGTACGTAGGCCAGCCATGATGACACCAATGGAGCCTGAATCCTCCTCGTTAATTACATAAATGCCAACCATGTACGTAGACAAGCCATGATGACCCCATGGGAGCCTGAATCCTCATCATTTACTATTCCTTGACATCCATGTACGTAGACGGGCCATGATGACACCATGGGAGCCTGAATCCTCATCATTTACTATTCCTTGACATCCATGTACGTAGGCCAGCCATGATGACACCAATGGAGCCTGAATCCTCTTCATTTTCTTAATGAGAGGATTCAGGTTACATAAATGCCAACCATGTAGGTAGACAAGCCATGATGACACCATGGGAGCCTGAATCCTCATCATTTACTATTCCTTGACATCCATGTACGTAGGCCAGCCATGGAGACACCATGGGAGCCTGAATCCTCCTCATTAATTACATAAATGCCAACCATGTACGTAGACAAGCCATGATGACCCCATGGGAGCCTGAATCCTCATCATTAATTACATAAATGCCATCCATGTAAGTAGACGGGCCATGATGACACCATGGGAGCCTGAATCCTCCTCATTAATTACATAAATGCCAACCATGTACGTAGACAAGCCATGATGACACCATGGGAGCCTGAATCCTCATCATTAATTACATAAATGCCATCCATGTACGTAGACGGGCCATGATGACACCATGGGAGCCTGAATCCTCATCATTAATTACATAAATGCCATTCATGTACGTAGGCCAGCCATGGAGACACCATGGGAGCCTGAATCCTCATCATTAATTACATACATGCCAACAATGTAGGTAGACAAGCCATGATGACACCATGGGAGCCTGAATCCTCATCATTTATTTTATGAGACATCCATGTACGTAGGCCAGCCATGATGACACCATGGGAGCCTGAATCCTCATCATTTCTTTTTCTTTGACATCCATGTACGTAGGCCAGCCATGATGACACCATGGGAGCCTGAATCCTCCTCATTAATTACATACATGCCATCCATGTACGTACACGGGCCATGATGACACCATGGGAGCCTGAATCCTCCTCATTTACTATTCCTTGACATCCATGTACGTAGGCCAGCCATGGAGACACCATGGGAGCCTGAATCCTCATCATTAATTACATAAATGCCAACCATGTACGTAGACAAGCCATGATGACACCATGGGAGCCTGAATCCTCCTCATTAATTACATAAATGCCAACCATGTACGTAGACAAGCCATGATGACACCATGGGAGCCTGAATCCTCATCATTAATTACATACATGCCATCCATGTACGTAGACAGGCCATGATGACACCATGGGAGCCTGAATCCTCATCATTTACTATTCCTTGACATCCATGTACGTAGGCCAGCCATGGAGACACCATGGGAGCCTGAATCCTCCTCATTAATTACATAAATGCCAACCATGTACGTAGACAAGCCATGATGACCCCATGGGAGCCTGAATCCTCATCATTAATTACATAAATGCCATCCATGTACGTAGACGGGCCATGATGACACCACGGGAGCCTGAATCCTCATCATTTACTATTCCTTGACATCCATGTACGTAGGCCAGCCATGGAGACACCATGGGAGCCTGAATCCTCCTCATTAATTACATAAATGCCAACCATGTACGTAGACAAGCCATGATGACCCATGGGAGCCTGAATCCTCATCATTAATTACATAAATGCCATCCATGTAAGTAGACGGGCCATGATGACACCATGGGAGCCTGAATCCTCCTCATTAATTTCATACATGCCAACAACACGTAGACGGGCCATAATGACACCACGGGAGCCTGAATCCTGATCATTTTTTTTCTTTGACATCCATGTACGTAGGCCAGCCATGATGACACCATGGGAGCCTGAATCCTCATCATTTTTTTTCTGAGACATCCATGTACGTAGGCCAGCCATGATGACACCATGGGAGCCTGAATCCTCATCATTAATACATACATGCCATCCATGTACGTAGACAGGCCATGATGACACCATGGGAGCCTGAATCCTCATCATTTACTATTCCTTGACATCCATGTACGTAGACGGGCCATGATGACACCATGGGAGCCTGAATCCTCATCATTTTTTTTTCTTTGACATCCATGTACATACGTAGGCCAGCCATGATGACACCAATGGAGCCTGAATCCTCATCATTAATTACATACATAAATGCCATGATCATCAATGACCCCATGGGAGCCTGAATCCTCATCATTAAATACATAAATGCCACGGTCCATGTACGTAGACGGGCCATGATGACACCAATGGAGCCTGAATCCTCATCATTAATTACATAAATGCCAACCATGTACATACACGGGCAATGATGACACCATGGGAGCCTGAATCCTCATCATTAATTACATAAATGCCAACCATGTACGTAGGCCAGCCATGATGACACTATGGGAGCCTGAATCCTCATCATTAATTTCATACATGCCAACAACACGTAGACGGGCCATAATGACACCACGGGAGCCTGAATCCTCATCATTTTTTTTTCTTTGACATCCATGTACGTAGGCCAGCCATGATGACACCATGGGAGCCTGAATCCTCATCATTTTTTTTCTGAGACATCCATGTACGTAGGCCAGCCATGATGACACCATGGGAGCCTGAATCCTCATCATTAAATACATACATGCCATCCATGTACGTAGACAGGCCATGATGACACCATGGGAGCCTGAATCCTCATCATTTACTATTCCTTGACATCCATGTACGTAGACGGGCCATGATGACACCATGGGAGCCTGAATCCTCATCATTTTTTTTTCTTTGACATCCATGTACATACGTAGGCCAGCCATGATGACACCAATGGAGCCTGAATTCTCATCATTAATTACATACATGCCATCCATGTACGTAGACAGGCCATGACATCTGACACCATGGGAGCCTGAATCCTCATCATTTACTATTCCTTGACATCCATGTACGTAGACGGGCCATGATGACACCATGGGAGCCTGAATCCTCATCATTTTTTTTTCTTTGACATCCATGTACATACGTAGGCCAGCCATGATGACACCAATGGAGCCTGAATCCTCATCATTAATTACATACATAAATGCCAACCATGTACATACACGGGCAATGATGACACCAATGGAGCCTGAATCCTCATCATTAATTACATAAATGCCAACCATGTACATACACGGGCAATGATGACACCATGGGAGCCTGAATCCTCATCATTTTTTTTTTCTTTGACATCCATGTACATACGTAGGCCAGCCATGATGACACCAATGGAGCCTGAATCCTCATCATTAATTACATACATGCCATCCATGTACGTAGACAAGCCATGATGACACCATGGGAGCCTGAATCCTCATCATTAATTACATACATGCCATCCATGTACGTAGACAGGCCATGATGACACCATGGGAGCCTGAATCCTCATCATTTACTATTCCTTGACATCCATGTACGTAGGCCAGCCATGGAGACACCATGGGAGCCTGAATCCTCCTCATTAATTACATAAATGCCAACCATGTACGTAGACAAGCCATGATGACCCCATGGGAGCCTGAATCCTCATCATTAATTACATAAATGCCATCCATGTACGTAGACGGGCCATGATGACACCATGGGAGCCTGAATCCTCCTCATTAATTACATAAATGCCAACCATGTACGTAGACAAGCCATGATGACACCATGGGAGCCTGAATCCTCATCATTTACTATTCCTTGACATCCATGTACGTAGGCCAGCCATGATGACACCAATGGAGCCTGAATCCTCCTCGTTAATTACATAAATGCCAACCATGTACGTAGACAAGCCATGATGACCCCATGGGAGCCTGAATCCTCATCATTTACTATTCCTTGACATCCATGTACGTAGACGGGCCATGATGACACCATGGGAGCCTGAATCCTCATCATTTACTATTCCTTGACATCCATGTACGTAGGCCAGCCATGATGACACCAATGGAGCCTGAATCCTCATCATTAATTACATACATAAATGCCATGATCATCAATGACCCCATGGGAGCCTGAATCCTCATCATTAAATACATAAATGCCACGGTCCATGTACGTAGACGGGCCATGATGACACCAATGGAGCCTGAATCCTCATCATTAATTACATAAATGCCAACCATGTACATACACGGGCAATGATGACACCATGGGAGCCTGAATCCTCATCATTAATTACATAAATGCCAACCATGTACGTAGGCCAGCCATGATGACACTATGGGAGCCTGAATCCTCATCATTAATTTCATACATGCCAACAACACGTAGACGGGCCATAATGACACCACGGGAGCCTGAATCCTCATCATTTTTTTTTCTTTGACATCCATGTACGTAGGCCAGCCATGATGACACCATGGGAGCCTGAATCCTCATCATTTTTTTTCTGAGACATCCATGTACGTAGGCCAGCCATGATGACACCATGGGAGCCTGAATCCTCATCATTAAATACATACATGCCATCCATGTACGTAGACAGGCCATGATGACACCATGGGAGCCTGAATCCTCATCATTTACTATTCCTTGACATCCATGTACGTAGACGGGCCATGATGACACCATGGGAGCCTGAATCCTCATCATTTTTTTTTCTTTGACATCCATGTACATACGTAGGCCAGCCATGATGACACCAATGGAGCCTGAATTCTCATCATTAATTACATACATGCCATCCATGTACGTAGACAGGCCATGACATCTGACACCATGGGAGCCTGAATCCTCATCATTTACTATTCCTTGACATCCATGTACGTAGACGGGCCATGATGACACCATGGGAGCCTGAATCCTCATCATTTTTTTTTCTTTGACATCCATGTACATACGTAGGCCAGCCATGATGACACCAATGGAGCCTGAATCCTCATCATTAATTACATACATAAATGCCAACCATGTACATACACGGGCAATGATGACACCAATGGAGCCTGAATCCTCATCATTAATTACATAAATGCCAACCATGTACATACACGGGCAATGATGACACCATGGGAGCCTGAATCCTCATCATTTTTTTTTTCTTTGACATCCATGTACATACGTAGGCCAGCCATGATGACACCAATGGAGCCTGAATCCTCATCATTAATTACATACATGCCATCCATGTACGTAGACAAGCCATGATGACACCATGGGAGCCTGAATCCTCATCATTAATTACATACATGCCATCCATGTACGTAGACAGGCCATGATGACACCATGGGAGCCTGAATCCTCATCATTTACTATTCCTTGACATCCATGTACGTAGGCCAGCCATGGAGACACCATGGGAGCCTGAATCCTCCTCATTAATTACATAAATGCCAACCATGTACGTAGACAAGCCATGATGACCCCATGGGAGCCTGAATCCTCATCATTAATTACATAAATGCCATCCATGTACGTAGACGGGCCATGATGACACCATGGGAGCCTGAATCCTCCTCATTAATTACATAAATGCCAACCATGTACGTAGACAAGCCATGATGACACCATGGGAGCCTGAATCCTCATCATTTACTATTCCTTGACATCCATGTACGTAGGCCAGCCATGATGACACCAATGGAGCCTGAATCCTCCTCGTTAATTACATAAATGCCAACCATGTACGTAGACAAGCCATGATGACCCCATGGGAGCCTGAATCCTCATCATTTACTATTCCTTGACATCCATGTACGTAGACGGGCCATGATGACACCATGGGAGCCTGAATCCTCATCATTTACTATTCCTTGACATCCATGTACGTAGGCCAGCCATGATGACACCAATGGAGCCTGAATCCTCTTCATTTTCTTAATGAGAGGATTCAGGTTACATAAATGCCAACCATGTAGGTAGACAAGCCATGATGACACCATGGGAGCCTGAATCCTCATCATTAAATACATAAATGCCATCCATGTACGTAGGCCAGCCATGGAGACACCATGGGAGCCTGAATCCTCCTCATTAATTACATAAATGCCAACCATGTACGTAGACAAGCCATGATGACACCATGGGAGCCTGAATCCTCATCATTTACTATTCCTTGACATCCATGTACGTAGGCCAGCCATGATGACACCAATGGAGCCTGAATCCTCCTCGTTAATTACATAAATGCCAACCATGTACGTAGACAAGCCATGATGACCCCATGGGAGCCTGAATCCTCATCATTTACTATTCCTTGACATCCATGTACGTAGACGGGCCATGATGACACCATGGGAGCCTGAATCCTCTTCATTAATTACATAAATGCCAACCATGTACGTAGACGGGCCATGATGACACCATGGGAGCCTGAATCCTCATCATTTTTTTTATGAAACATCCATGTACGTAGGCCAGCCATGATGACACCATGGGAGCCTGAATCCTCATCATTTTTTTTTCTTTGACATCCATGTACGTAGACGGGCCATGATGACACCATGGGAGCCTGAATCCTCATCATTAATTACATACATGCCATCCATGTACGTACACGGGCCATGATGACACCATGGGAGCCTGAATCCTCATCATTTACTATTCCTTGACATCCATGTACGTAGGCCAGCCATGGAGACACCATGGGAGCCTGAATCCTCCTCGTTAATTACATAAATGCCAACCATGTACGTAGACAAGCCATGATGACCCCATGGGAGCCTGAATCCTCATCATTAATTACATAAATGCCATTCATGTACGTAGGCCAGCCATGGAGACACCATGGGAGCCTGAATCCTCATCATTAATTACATACATGCCAACAATGTAGGTAGACAAGCCATGATGACACCATGGGAGCCTGAATCCTCATCATTTATTTTATGAGACATCCATGTACGTAGGCCAGCCATGATGACACCATGGGAGCCTGAATCCTCATCATTTCTTTTTCTTTGACATCCATGTACGTAGGCCAGCCATGATGACACCATGGGAGCCTGAATCCTCCTCATTAATTACATACATGCCATCCATGTACGTACACGGGCCATGATGACACCATGGGAGCCTGAATCCTCCTCATTTACTATTCCTTGACATCCATGTACGTAGGCCAGCCATGGAGACACCATGGGAGCCTGAATCCTCATCATTAATTACATAAATGCCAACCATGTACGTAGACAAGCCATGATGACACCATGGGAGCCTGAATCCTCCTCATTAATTACATAAATGCCAACCATGTACGTAGACAAGCCATGATGACACCATGGGAGCCTGAATCCTCATCATTAATTACATACATGCCATCCATGTACGTAGACAGGCCATGATGACACCATGGGAGCCTGAATCCTCATCATTTACTATTCCTTGACATCCATGTACGTAGGCCAGCCATGGAGACACCATGGGAGCCTGAATCCTCATCATTAAATACATAAATGCCATCCATGTAATTAATGATGAGGATTCAGGCTCCCATGGTGTCATCATGGCCCGTCTACGTACATGGATGTCAAGGAATAGTAAATGATGAGGATTCAGGCTCCCATGGTGTCATCATGGCTTGTCTACGTACATGGTTGGCATTTATGTAATTAACGAGGAGGATTCAGGCTCCCATAATGTCTCCATGGCTGGCCTACGTACATGGATGTCAAGGAATAGTAAATGATGAGGATTCAGGCTCCCATGGTGTCATCATGGCCCGTCTACGTACATGGATGGCATGTATGTAATTAATGATGAGGATTCAGGCTCCCATGGTGTCATCATGGCCCGTCTACGTATATGGATGTCAAAGAAAAAAAAATGACGAGGATTCAGGCTCCCATGGTGTCATCATGGCTGGCCTACGTACATGGATGTCTCATAAAAAAAATGATGAGGATTCAGGCTCCCATGGTGTCATCATGGCCCGTCTACGTACATGGTTGGCATTTATGTAATTAATGATGAGGATTCAGGCTCCCATGGTGTCATCATGGCCTGTCTACGTACATGGATGGCATGTATGTATTTAATGATGAGGATTCAGGCTCCCATGGTGTCATCATGGCTGGCCTACGTACATGGATGTCTCAGAAAAAAAATGTGGAGGATTCAGGCTCCCATGGTGTCATCATGGCTGGCCTACGTACATGGATGTCTCATAAAATAAATGATGAGGATTCAGGCTCCCGTGGTGTCATTATGGCCCGTCTACGTGTTGTTGGCATGTATGAAATTAATGATGAGGATTCAGGCTCCCATAGTGTCATCATGGCTGGCCTACGTACATGGTTGGCATTTATGTATTTAATGATGAGGATTCAGGCTCCCATGGTGTCATCATGGCTTGTCTATGTACATGGTTGGCATTTATGTAATTAATGATGAGGATTCAGGCTCCATTGGTGTCATCATGGCCCGTCTACGTACATGGGTGGCATTTATGTATTTAATGATGAGGATTTAGGCTCCCATGGGGTCATCATGGCTTGTCTACGTACATGGAGTCATATTGATTCATGGAACAATGAGATACCATTCTTAATTGAAAATTGTTCTTGATACTTTCACATGCATGCCCGGAATCGTGAATTTGTGCGGGTTTCCATGATGACAATCCTCATTGAATTCTTGAGCACACAATATTGAGCAATTTAGGGGCACTTCGGCAATGTTGACCATTTTCATTCATGATCAATAAAATTAACATTTAATGCAATAAATACATATTCCACTCATTTTAATAAACCATGCAAAAACTTTACAAGCACGCTCAAGCTAGGGGTGGGCTGGCATGCACGCGTGGGTGTGGGGGTGGGCTGGCATGCATGCGTGGGTGTGGGGGTGGGCTGGCATGCACGTGTGGGTGTGGGGGTGGGCTGGCATGCATGCGTGGGTGTGGGGTTGGGCTAGCCTGCATGCGTGGGTGTGGGGGGGGGCTGGCATGCATGCGTGGGTGTGTGTGGGGGGCTAGCATGCATGCGTAAGTGTGGGGGGGGGCTGGCATGCATGCGTGGGTGTGGGGGGGGGCTGGCATGCATGCGTGGGTGTGTGTGGGGGGCTAGCATGCATGCGTAAGTGTGGGGGGGGCTGGCATGCATGCGTGGGTGTGTATGGGGGCTGGCATGCATGCGTGGGTGTGTGTGGGGGGCTAGCATGCATGCGTGGGTGTGTGGGGGGGCTGTCATGCATGCGTGGGTGTGTGTGGGGGCTGGCATCCATGCGTGGGTGTGTGGGGGGGCTAGCATGCATGCGTGGGTGTGGGGGTGGGCTAGCATGCATGCGTGGGTGTGGGGGGGGCGGTCATGCATGCGTGGGTGTGTGGGGGGGCTGGCATGCATGCGTGGGTGTGTGGGGGGGCTAGCATGCATGCGTGGGTGTGGGGGTGGGCTAGCATGCATGCGTGGGTGTGAGTGTGGGCTAGCATGCATGCGTGGGTGTGGGGGGGGCTAGCATGCATGCGTGGGTGTGGGGGGGCCGGGGCCGGGGCTAGCATGCATGCGTGGGTGTGGGGGTGGGCTAGCATGCATGCGTGGGTGTGGGGGGGGGCTAGCACGCCCCACCCCTCCATCGGCACAGCCAGCCTTGTGAGTCTACCCTTAACAACAAGGCTGGTAGGACGACACGCCTGAGCAGCATATGTCATGCCTATCTCAGGCTAATAATGTGTGATTTTGTGCCAACAACCAAGTTGTTCCACCCAACAACACATTATAAACCCTCTTCCAAAATGCCCAACAAGCCGGACACGTGGAGGACCACACACGCAGTATATAAAGAGAAAATAAGCTGACTTTTTATCCAGCCAACCTGTGGCTAGCTGCTCTGGTTAGCATGACAAATGCTAACATTTACTCAGTGGGAAAGGTGAAGAGACCATTGGAACAGCCTACCTGACGCATGTGCCACCAAAGCATTGTGTCCCGCAAAATGCACACTGCCTCCTTTCTAACAAGCACGAGCCGCTCTCTTTAGGAGACAGGTGCCAGCTCGTCAGTGTCTGGGGAAAATGATGCCGCTGCTTAGGAAGACCGCGTGAATTTCCTCGAACACAACTGTCTATAAAGCAAAAGAAATTTCAGAGAAGCATGGAAATAAAAGCATTACACCTTCCCGACAGGTTGTGGGCCACGCGCTGCAGCAAGCCAGCCACGTCACAGACGAACTTGCTTAAAAACATCCAGGAATCCAGCGATGCAGCGCCAGGACCCGCAACTTCATGGCTGCATCTGGCCGGAAAGAAGGCAAAAAGCTTACGCTCAACGAGGTAAGAAAGCAGGAAAGCGCTATCTTAGGACGTTTAATACAAGAACGTACCATAACGGGCATTTATTCGTGCCCAGGCGCACAAGAAAGGCCACCCTTTCATGGAGAGGTCGGGCGCGCATGGCGCAGGCCTAATGTTATCTTACCGCAAAATGACGGGAAAGGTAAAGATAGCAGCGGGAATTTTTACGGCTTTAGAAACATCATTAAACTAGCTTCCATTAGGACCATCAAAACTGGCAACAATCGACAATCACACCTGCAGGCATCAATTATACTTTATTCATCCCGACAGAAATTCAGGCCGGACCCCCCTGCCGATGGTAAAGAAAAAGAGCCCGCGACATTATAGATCGCAACTATCCCACCATAAATTAGAATCAGTAACTAATTTTCTCCAAGAATCGAGCATTTTTTCTGCTTTCCGCGAGCCAGATTTGTCACGTTTCGTCTAAAAGCAGTCGCCATGGCCACTTCCGCAAGGGGTGCGCGCACCGTGCACCCACTTTTCACGGTACGGAGGGTACCGCGGAATTTTTTTGGCGCGGAAAATATTCGCCGCCAAAAATTAACCATGCATGCATGCCCGTCGTCTCCAAACATTGCATTACATGCACGTGACGGCGTGTTCCCTCGGTCATGGTGCGCGGCGGTGCCAGCTGGACTGATGTCATGCCCTCCACGTAGGCTCGTTCTACATTTCAAAACTGATCCATGGCGCATAATTAGAATTTTGGAAGGTAGAATCAGGTTCTGAAGGTTCTACATAGTAGCCTAGTAAGGGTACACTAACATGTAGCCCAGTAGTTACTAATCCTGCGATCATGACGGAATATACATGTAGTGATACTAATCGATACATGTAGTACACATGGTTGGCGCACAGAATGTTGTACAACCTGCCCTACATGTCGGAAAAACGCACACTCTGACAAACGTGATTGAAATATATTGTACAACATCATCACTAACGCTACATCCGGAACTGTTCTAGTGAATAGCATTACAATGTACTCCCCCGGCAGGTGTGGGTGCCCGAGTACTTGGGAGTCTGAACACGCAGTGTCGACTCCTATTGGTGCAAAAAGTCGTTTGGTGTGAAACGACTGGTCCAACCTAAAAAAATTTTGAATTTTTGCCGTGTCCAGTAACGGTCCTAGGTTGCACCCGCGGGACGTTCCGGCAGCTGTACAGAATAGATCAGAAAGATACGCCGCGGAATGACGCCAGTGCCCGGCAAATGTGAGTCGGGAACTGAACAGTCACTACAAACGTCGAAAATCTATTGCTCCACCCCCCAAAAAAAGCGTTCCGGAACTGTTCGAAGCGAATAGCACTGACAGGATCCGAACCTGCGTCCAGAGTGAGGTTGCGGAGTGAGGGAGGCCAGCCATCATGGTCCGCACACAAATCTGGCTCGGGTCCGATCCCTGTCAGTGCTCTTCGCTTCGAACAGGTCCGGAACGCTTTTTTGTGGGGATGGAGCAATAAATACTCGACATTTGCAGTGACTGTTCAGTTCCGGGCTCACAAATGATTTGCCGGGCACAGGCGTCGTTGCGCGGCGTATCTTTGTGATCTTTTCTGTACAGCTGTCGGAACGTCCCGCGGGTGCAACCTAGGACCGTTACTGGACACGGCAAAAATTTAAAATTTTTCAGGTTGGACCAGTCGTTTCACATGATTCGTCGTACGTACGCACATATCCTCGCATGCCATGTCGACGCTGCACTGACACACACCAGGGACTTTGGAAGGTGCGCACCCAGCCCGCCCAGGTAATTGATGCGGTGTTTTGCAGGCGCGCACCGCCGGATGCGCCCACCACGCCCGCCACCGCACGTCCAGTGACCGACTGTGGTCCACGTTCTTTTTCGCCTGCGGGTGCAGCCCCCATAATGCGTACGAGCAGCTTCACGGCTTTCTTCTTTGGAAATCAAGAACAACGGGCCTGACAACAACAACAACGACAGCAGCATCAGCTCCAACAAGAGTGAGTTGCGGGATTTTACGTACGTGGTTTTTCTATTTTTTTTTTCACCTGGCATGTTGAGTATTCATCCCATTTTGCGTCATGACGGCTTCCTGAACGACGACTCTCTCTCCCTCTCCCTCTCCCCCCCTCTCCCTCTTATTTTTCACCAGGTTTTTCATGCCGATTTTAAATCCCTTTTGCGTCATGCTCCTTGTAGCGTGATGTCGTCAATTGTCACTCACAACAATACTATCATTGTGGTTCGTTCTTTTTCGCCTGCGGGTGCAGGTCACGAGCGTTGCGTACGAGCAGCACTTACATCATTAAATCAAGAACAACGGGCCTGACAACAAGAACAACGACAGCAGCATCAGCAACAACAAGAGTGAGTTGCGGGATTTTATGTACGTTGTTTTTCTCATGTTTTTTCACCTGTCATGTTGAGTATTCATCCCATTTTGCGTCATGCCGGCTTCCTGAACGACGACTCTCTCTCCCTCTCCCTCTCCCCCCCTCTCCCTCTTATTTTTCACCAGGTTTTTCATGCCGATTTTTAATCCCTTTTGCGTCATGCTCCTTGTAGCGTGATGTCGTCAATTGTCACTCACAACCATGCTATCATTGTGGTTCGTTCTTTTTCGCCTGCGGGTGCAGGTCACGAGCGTTGCGTGCGGTGCGTCATCAATCCAAGAACAAAACACGATGTGGCTAAACCCTCCCTCTCCCTCCTCTCCTCTCCCTCTCCCTCTCCTCTCCCTCTCCCTCTCCCTCTCCCTCTCCTCTCCCTCTCCTCTCCCTCTCCCTCTCCCTCTCCCTCTCCTCTCCCTCTCCCTCCTCCCTTCTCTCCTCTCTCTCTCCTCTCTCCCTCTCCTCTCTCCTCTCCTCTCTCCTCTCTCTCTCCTCTCCCTCTCCCTCTCCCTCTCCCTCTCCCTCTCCCTCTCTCCTCTCCCTCTCCCTCTCCCTCTCCCTCTCCCTCTCCCTCTCCCTCTCCCTCTCCCTCTCCCTCTCCTCTCCCTCCCCTCTCCCTCTCCCTCTCCCTCTCCCTCTCCTCTCCCTCTCCCTCTCCCTCTCCCTCTCCCCTCCCTCTCCTCTCCTCTCCCTCTCCTCCCTCCCTCTCCCTCTCCCTCTCCCTCCCTCTCCCTCTCCCTCCTCCTCTCCCTCCCTCTCCCTCTCCCTCCCTCTCCCTCTCCCTCTCCCTCCCTCCTCTCCCTCCCTCCCTCCCTCCCTCCTCCTCCCTCCCTCCCTCCCTCCCTCCCTCCCTCCCTCCCTCCCTCCCTCCTCTCTCCTCCCTCCTCCCTCTCTCTCTCTCTCTCTTCTCTCTCCTCTCTCTCTCTCTCTCTCTCTCTCTTCTCTCTCTCTCTCTCCCTCCTCTTCTCTCTCTCTCTCTCCTCTCCCTCTCCCTCTCCCTCTCCCTC